>WUAM01000332.1:1763759-1779001 GCA_024336885.1 Actenoides hombroni
ATAGCAGAAGGGTTGGATGAGGTGATCTCCAGAGGTCCCTTCCAGCCTCTACCATTCTGTGAAAAGAGAGACTAATTTGCCTTTTAAAGCCTTCTGTGGTGTCCCCTTCCATACAGACAGAAATATTGCACTCTCAGAATGCTGCTGATGCCTGGATCAAGAACTCCTGATTTCCAAAATCAGTGCTTAACTTAATCCTCAGAGTCTGTACAGCACAAATGTTGACATCAGCACTGGCTGTTAGGAATAGCTTTTTGTCTCAACAGATCTCATATGCATTCAGGAACGCTAAAATGGCTTTTAACAGGGCTTCTCTCTACTGAACTTACTTAACTGAATTCCTCTTTCACTATGTATGGGTTTTTTTCCTCTTTCCTATGCAGTCATTAATGTAAGGATTTGGTATGAATGTTCATTGGATGTTCATTTTTCAAGCATGCTGTAAATACGCAGATGAGCCAAGATTGTAGGACCCACTAATGACTTCACTGCAGGGTTTTTATTCACATTTTTCTAAAGATCCAGACTTACAGAGCAATGTGAGTCTAATCTCATGGATGATTACATAAACCAGAGGTTTGTAGACCTGTTTTTTGTTGGGTTTTTTTCATTATTTATTTTCATTACACAGTATCCATGGTCTCAAAGTGAGGTCAGACCATGTAGTAGAGGAGGCAGGGAAAGATGTTCCCTGGCCTACAGAGATAACTATAAATAGCCAAAATAGTCAAGATGAGGTGGAAAAATGCATATACGGGAGAGGCAGTGAGTAGCCTTTGGCCAGTAATGCAGGTGGCATTCAGTTTGGTCCCCTGCTGTCTGCTGCCTCTTGTGACGGTTTCTGCCATTTATCAGGAGGAAAAGTACCTCCAGAGCTCAGGAAGAAGGATTATATTTTTGTTTTGTGTGGGGTAATTCTCCATCTATAATGAGAAGGTTTAGAGTCACAGGGTGAAGAGGAGCAAAGTGTTAGTAACAGAAACTAATAGATGGAAATTAAGGAATTAGTCATGACTCAGGTTTTTACTCTCAACTACAGTCAAACTTCTTTCCTCATGTTATCTTTTCTTGTTTCAAGAAGGAATTTGGTCCCCTTGCCATTCCCATCAAGACTTGCCTTCACTGCTTAAATCCTGTTGCAAGTCTTGCTGATTACCAGTTTGAGGAGCAGCTTTGAATCCCCCCATGTAACCCGCCTGAAGCAGAACTGGTTACCAATCACAATGTCAGCAAAGCAATTTTTGCCCCTCCTGGGACTTGAGTCTGGCCAGTGCACACTGCCATGAGGCTGAACTTGACTTACATTGCCTTGTGGATGAAAAGTTGTGGTCAGTATCACATTAGATGAAATCTTCAGAAGTAGAATTATGTTTTGGAATGAATACAAAGCTGTCATTGTTTAATTGTCCTCTGGAGAGACAAAATATTTGTCAGTAGTAAAAGCATCCAAAAATCAGCTCTTGCAGAGAAAGCAGGAAATATTTCTGCCTGTGAGAGCTTTGGGAGCCTTTGAAAACAAACAAAACCCCAACTAAACAAAAAACCCCCACAGTCTAATTAAAAAAGAACAAAATAAAGAGATGTGAGAACTGTAGACTAGTTAATTAGTAGGATCTCCTAAGAAATTGTTGAAAAGTATAGCCTTCCATGCTGGGAAGGAAACAGTTCCATCAGCAACCTTTCAGCAAGCCACGTTGGCTAAGAGAGAAGGCATTGAAAATCAGAGCTGCATTCATTCGTTTGTTATATACATAGTGCTGTGGACATGCAGACCTATGTGTTGCTTTTCTTGCTGCAAACTGAAGCTTGATCTTTCACCAGAAGTTTGGGCCGATTAGGTTTTAGTCTTCTACACTGTTTTCAGTAATATTATCCATAACTTAAAAACCTTTCATGCTATTACTTTTTCTTTGGAAGTAAGGATAAATATTTATCATAGTGGCAATTGTGCTGTCTAGCTTGCTTTCTAGAGGTGCCTCTGCTCTGAGATTAGCATAGTGCCAACTATAAGGTGGAAGAAATTGACTTTCTGCACGGACATGGGAAAGAACAGTGAGGAGACCCCCCACATTTCCAGTGTTTCTGCTTCCTCCAAAGCAAGGAGAACAAAGCTCTTGAATTCTTATTTGATCAAATATTTTTTCAGAAATAGAGCTGAGATTTGGGGGGGAGGAAGGGGCATGGAAGTTTGGTTTGGTTTTTTTTTTTTTTTTAGTTCTGAATAATACTTGGATATCCCAGGTCTCTGGCAGGTATAGTCCTTCCAAAGTGGTGCCAGATATTTCTGTCTTGATTCCAGCTAGTTTTCTCTTCTCCCTGAGGTTATGCAGAGGATCAGATGGGATCTTGGGGACCCAGCTTGCATTGTCCATTCTGGTCCTCTGACCTTCTGCTACTGGCATGGTGCCTCTGAGTCAGTCTGCCCATCAGCTATTCTTCCTGTCACTGTGCTTAAGAGAGATTTTACTTTCCAGCCTCCAATCCCTGCACCTGATGCATTGAATGCTGGTTTTGCTGTTTTGCCAGGGTGAAGAAAAATGTACTATGGCAGAAACTTTCAGGAAAACATCTCTACAACATTAGTTGCAGGAGGTTTTCATCTCAGGACACTCTTTTGTGCTTGCCTTCTTCCAAGGACTGACTTGATGCATTCCCTCTACTTAAGGAGCTGCCCCCCATTCAGGATTTAGGTGCATCTTGTACTGATGGAGGCAAAATAGTGAGGTGTCCCCAAAACGTGCCTTTAACAATATGTGGCAGGAGTGTTGTTTCCTTTTCCTAACCAGAACAGCTCAAATGGTGTCGCTTGGCACCCAGTGGCATCCCAAATTCTGCCCGCATTTCTTTCCCAGTTTTTCTTACTTCTAGGAAAGATTAGGCAAGAGTGGTGTGTCCTGGTTTGAGCTAGAACAGAACTAATTCTGTTCAGTGATTTTACTTTTCAGCTCAGTCTCTTTTAAGTAATGGCACTTTCTGAAGTTAATGGCAGATTTTTGCAGACAGCATCTGCTTCTAGCATAATTAAATAGTGAGTAAAAATAAAGAACAGAGTGAAATTTGTCCATACAAATATAAAAAGGTAAAAGTTAGCAAGCTGTGCTTCACACCTTGCCCAGAATCTCTGTTCTGAACCAGAAGAGTATGTATGTCAAAATCTGTTATATCTAAGTAAACTAGTCCTCACTTTTAACAGAAATTGATGGCAGAACTCTTCCTTTGCTTACTCCCAACGAGCAATTCCTCCAGAGTTCACTCAACAGTCATGTATGATTTTGAACTGATGTTTGGAGAAACAGATCCAGTCCTGCCTTCTGGGCTCTTTTTTTGAAGCTGTCTGCTTTGATTCTCTTCCTGACTGGTTTTAATTCTGATGGTATGATGCTTGTTTTTAATTATACTTCTTTATAACCGGTATTGACCATTTGCTTATTTTTTATTTTTTTTTTGTGGAACACTTAATAAAATACAAAATTTTGCTCTAAAAGTATAGCAAAAAATATAGAGGTGTTATTCCTAAGGTCCTGGTCTTCCTCTCTATTGGTTACCTGGGAAAGAAAAGAAAATTTGCGTGTGTCTCTGGTAAATATTTGGCTCATTGCTTTGTGTAAGTTTCTTGGCTGGGTAATATGGCTAATGTTTCCCATCTTTTCCTAACCCCTAATAAATGGGAAAAGCTAGAACACTTGGGTTCTGCTTTACAGTAGACCCTGAAAACCCTCTCTGAAATCAGAGCTTAGCTTAGCCATGTAGATGGAACTAAGGATGCCATTTCTGGTAGTATTACTTTGTAGTTTGCTTGGTATTTTTGTTTTTGAATATTTTTTTCAGCTGCTGGTTTACTTGCAATTGAAAGTTAACACAAGCCCAGCCCTGCAGAGCAAACCTCAAGTAAAAACATTGTGTTTCATTTGCCCCTTTGAACAAACGTGACTTGCCTTTGGTGCACACACTTGAAGCAAACCTCCTTCAGGTCTGTGTTTGAAGTCTGAATTGTGGGATTCTTTTCTTTTTTTTTTCTCCATTTTTTTCTTTTCCTACTTGCTTTCATCTTTTCTTGCAGATCTGTCAATAAAATCTCTCTGTTTTCTTCTTTGAAATGGATAGCATTAGTTCCTAAAACTGTTCTATGAGATAGAGGGGAATGGTGGTTTTAAGTGGCAGCAATGTTAACATGGGGATGTTGCCAAGTAATTTACTTCTCGCTCTTTCTCTGTGTGCTGAAATCATCCAGCTGTTGTATCTGGGTAGATCCTGAGTTACCCCATTTAGACTCCAACGTACTGGTGAGTATAACCTGTAAGAATAGGCACAAAAGCTGAGACAGACAGACAAGGCACATGACCCATCGGAGTTTTATTAATGTGCGCTTGCACTACAGTACAGTGTGGTATAGGCACACTTGAACCGGATACAAGGAGGTTGACTCAAGTACAGCAGTTGCAGCACAGAGGAAACGTAATCCACAAATCCTGCCCAGAAAGGAGGGTTAGTTCATCCTGAACTCTCTCCAACTACAGCTATGCTATAGCTTGTATCAAGCTGGGTATTTTCAAGCTCTCACGGGTACACATGTACTACAGTGCTGTCAGCGTTAAAACTGCACTGTGACGCTTGCAGGGGAGCCATCCTCTGAGCCATTGTGTTATGCTAAGATTACAGCTTGAAACTTGGCAAAATAAGGCATCCTAATAACGTCACTGCTGACTTGCAACTACTCTTGTTCTGAGGCAATGTTTGCGTAGCTGTGAGAAAATCAACTAGTTTGATCGGTAAGAAGGAAACTGAGAAACTCAGTGGCCACTTGTTTCTTTGATTTTTCTCTTGGCATTTCTAACGTGTCAGCTAATGACTTTGGGACTTTACCTCAGACTACTTGTTAAGCATGGGAAAAAAGCCCTCACTTGTTTAATATCAACAAGCAGTTTTTTTAGACTTCACTCGACAGTAATGCACACTTATGTGTCTTGAAACTTCACCAAAATGCAGCCTTGCAATTGAATAAATTAAAGGGGAAAAGTCCAAACTAAAGCCCATTTAAACACAAAGCTATTTTACAGAAGATGTCCCCATTTCCCCTCTTGGTTCCAAGTTAGAGAACTGTGTTCTGCGGAAAAGGACACCTTCAGAGATAAACCCCAGAATGCTCACTTGTGTTCAGTGCGAACAGCCTTGCGGGGAAATAAAAAGGCAGTTAGATAAGAAGAAATTGTAGGTAAATTTGACCATATGGAATATCTTTTTACCTTTTGTTTCCTCATAAGTATTTTTTTAATAAGCTGCCAACGACTGACAGCCATACATAGCCTGGTCTGCATGATCACCTTAAAAGTACATACTTGTCAATAGACCAATGTAAGATACAAGGAGTTGCTGTATACAACACGTTAAGCACCAAAGCATTTCCAAAATGTTCTTTTCCAACCTAGCTGCTCATCCTTGAGGAAAGGCTTCCTGAGAGCTCAGTGGGGGTTTCTTGTTTCAGACTTCAGCCAACAAAGTAGAAGCACCGTTTCACCTGCAAGCTGTGGCTCATCTTGCTGTCTGTACCACCTTCTGCTCTATGATTTCCTTAGTGCTTTGAAAGCTACATGTAGAACTGCAGTGCGGTTTGAGGGGTTTGTCAGATTCTTGCCTCTGCATTCGTTGCCGAACTTTTTATCATCTACTACTTTTCCTAGGACTATGCTGAAGATGGCCTTCAATTCTAGGTCTTAGATCTAATGTTCTAGGTCAGAATGAATTGCAGCTGTTCCCTCCTTTTCTTTTACTATCATTTACATCGGTTGAAAATGCGTGTGTAAATTTGAAATGGTGATACCCAGAGTATGTGGGTGCAAATGGCCATGGCACCATATGGTCCCATGGGACACTTGAATGACTGGCACCCTTCTAGGTGTGCTTTGACATACTGCTTCATCCATTTAATTTTCTATGGATGACTGCTTACTAAGAACTTAGTATTTTCTGTATGTTCTGTTTTACATCATACAGAGGGTCATGAGACTGCAGTTTCTGGCTCTGTGATGCTATTGTGATTGACTAGTTTTGGTCATACAAAGTTAAAGCACTGTGACACATACGATGCCTGTCATTTTGAGAGGCAGGGATGCAAGTCCTGAATGAATGTCACTCTCTGTCATGCCTGGTATTCTGCTGGAGCAGACAGTGCCACGTTCAGAACCTCGAGACAAATCTCTCCATTAACTATTTTCTGTCAAGTTGAGTTTTTTGTCCTGTACTGAAAAGAGCAAAATTTAAAGATTTTCTTGTCTTCTACAGGTGTAAAAAAAAGCATCTTTAATGCTTAATCCTCTCTGCACTGCAGCTGCTTCATGTATGATATAATCCTCATGTATTGTCAGTGGACCAGATACGTTCAGTCTTGCACAAAGTCGTGAGCCCAGGTTTTGTTCTGTGTTGAGTTGGAGATGCTTTCCTGTTGGGAAGGAATTGACATGTTTGAGTAAAACCAAAAGAAAAAGCTTGTGCAGCACCCCTGAGCTTTAGTTGTAATAAGTAGCAAGTTCTGTTTTTCTGTGAAAACAGAAATGGGAACAGTTAATCCTTGCAATAGATTTCTCTCCTTGCTACCTATGCACAGCAAAGCAAACATCTCTATCTTAACAGGACTTCAGTTTTGCCATGGAAAGTGTAAAGGTACAGCAGCCCAAGAAAGCTGTGGTTGCAAGTATGTTGTTTTTAAATCCTAGGATGTAGTTTTGTGAATTTCTTCATATGTTTTTTTCTTCAAAATGGCAATGCATAACTCAGAAGGGAAAAAATAAAATCTGTCATAAGCTATCCTGAACCTAAACAATGGCTTGTTTTGATGTAACATGGAGTGAATCTTTTAAACAGATGCATATTAATTCATGCAGTGAGCTGTTCAGCTCCTGCTTTGAAGTGTCCTGTGAGGATAGAACAAAATTTCTATTGTCATTGTACATTAGCAAGATAGCAGTACCTCCAGTGAACGGGCTCCGTTGTTTGCCGTGCTTAAAAGTGCACAGGAAAATGCACAGTGTGTTTGTATGAAACTGCTAAGGCTTGCTTTGGTAAGTGCCATTCTTACTGTATCTTCCCCTCCTTCTCTGCATCGCTGTATGTTGGACTCCCTCCTCATATACAGTTTTCAGGCTGTGCCAGATGCCCTTCACTGCCCTTCACTGCGCGCTCTGAAGTACGTTATTATAAACATGATTATAAACTCTTGTATATTTGTATGTTATGGAAATGAGAACAGAAAAGATTAGATGTGCTCTGTACTGCTCTTCTGTTTGCCATTTGTGGGACAGACATTGAAGAAAAAACTGGAAATGAGACTTTTCCAAATGAAAGTAATTTGTGTGTAGCTGTGTTGCTCCATTTTTCAGTACTCCACATAGCACTGTGGCTCCCTAAGCCCTACTAGCCATCTTGTATACTCAAGTTGATTTCCTGACTCTCTTCAGTAGTTAGTTGTACATTGTAATGGGATATTTTTGACAGTTGGCCTTGAGGCCCTGACCCAGTTTGAAGTCCTTGCTGTATTACACAATATACAAGGATAGGCAGAGAGAAGGTCCGACTAACAAGACAGTGCTTCTGCAGTAGAAAAATAATCCACAGAAAATACTAGTTTATAGCACCAAGGCAGAGAAGTCCTTGCCATGCAAGCTTCATGCATTTGGTATGAGTAGCTGTTTGAGACAGTTGAAAGTTGTTCTTTCCAGATACTAGGATGAACCACAGATACATGACCTGAAGTCATCTGATTTTTCGCTTGTGTAAAGCTACTGCTGAGGAGAGGACTGAGTTGGTCTAGGTCTGCTGCCTGGGGAGAGCTGCTAATGATGTAAAGGTGAAGTGAGGACAGATTGTTGACTGGAGGCTAACTTTGAAATCAGCATGTCTTTAGCACCATGACTTTGTGCTGAGTATAAAAAAAAAAAAAATATATGTTGTTCCCTATCTGTGCATTGTATTAGCACTGCAGTGCCTTGATTTTTATCCAGCTGACTGTAAAGTCAGACGTGCATTTCTGAGGGTCGTGGTCCTGAGCAACTCCAGCAGCAATTGGATGGGCTGCCTGGAGCACACAACATCTTGCTCCTTGAAAATATGGGCATAAAGGTAGCTCCATAATAAAACTGGCACTCTCTTTTCTAATATGTACCCATATTTTTCTGCAGAAAACAGTTGATGTCAACCCTTTTTCTTAAATTCTAAAATGGCAAATCTTTAACACTAACGACAGAATTGTTGCCAACAAAAGTACGAAAGTTTAGAGGGATATTTCTTTCATTTCATGTGATGTTCTGGATTGCTAGATGTCCTGAAAAAACAGGAAGAATTACTCGTTTTTTACAACTCCTTTGGAGAAGTATGGTCTAAATCTTCTAGACATTCATTAATGTGACTGGGTTTATGCTGTGTTGCCTTATAAGTTCTGTGGTTTCATTTATGCTTTGAGTATTTATGTTCCAAAAGGGAAAAGGTGAATGCAATGTATTATACTGTTTCATTTAACCAGTGACATGGAGCATCTTTCCCTCCTCACCTCACCAAACACAAATCATTTGGTTTGAGACCATGCTACCATGCTTGTTTTAAATTTAATTAGAAGCAATTTGTAGCTGTATTAATACACATCATTCTAATGGTCTTTCATCCTGGAAAGGTCTGGCATAAAAATTGAATTTACTTGTGAAAGCATGTAGGGTTGCTGGGACTGTGTTGAGGGTTTTATCAGCAATAAACTGTGAATAGAAGCAAATCAAAAAGAAAATAAGCAAAAAATTAAAAAAAAAAAAAAAAAAAGGAAGGGGTGGGGAATGTGAAAGAAGGCAAAAGAATTGAAATGAAATGGTGCCCTTTGTCCAGAGGCTTAGCCACTAGTTCCCTTTAATGAAGGCCTTTCCTTAACTCTGCAGATACTCCATCATTTTTTTAACATGTGCTTCATTATATTCTGTCTTCATTGACTTACACTTCTGTGCCACTGATTCATACAGCTGCTGGTTCCCCCCTGGCCAGTGTCACCAGTCATTTTGCTCAGTTCTCCTCCAAGTTTTATTACTATGTTATTACGAAAAAAATGGGCTCTGTGTGTTTTCTGTAAATTCTGGTTTCTCTGACACAAATTTAGCATCTGGCTTTTTTAACATCTAGACCTTTCTCTGTATGTCTTACAGGCAGATGAGGTGTAGTATACCTCTGGTGTTCACAACAATAATTCTCTGCCTTTTAGCTTTCCTGACTTGTGGCTTGACAGTGATGAGAATCATTTTTGTGGCCTGTCATTCTGTGTCTGTCTGCCACCCTGTCATCCCTTCAGAGTTCTCCCTGCTTCTCCTGATGCGTACAAGGAGTTTTTGCATAAGACCATTCATAAATCCTAGATACCCTCTATTTTCCAGCCTTAACTTCTCCAAGCATGTAGAAAGGTCACAAAACGGATCTTTCTGCATGACTCCAGTGAGCTCTACGGTTACTGAAATGGGCCAAGAGTGAGAACTGGCAGAAGATGGCAACTGGGTGATCTTTATTTTAGGGGAGATGTTCTTGTCTGGGGGTTTCCTAGCTTGTAAATTTTTCTGTGATGTTTTTTCGATGATATTTAACTAGATATATTGATCAATTTGAGAGGTTAATGCCCTACTGCACTTTTTCTTTGAATATTTATTGTGTCATTCAATGTTACATTGAGCAGTTTGTAATTCAGAGTCACCAAAAAGTTTCTGGTTTCATCTCTCTTGTCCTAATGGGACAGGATGAATAAAAAGTCAGATGAGGTGAACCTCCATACAAACATGCAAGTTGTACTAATTGCTAGTAGTAACAGAAAGCTTACCACAGATGTCTTATTAATGTATGGGCATGTTGGGTTCCCTTTTCATTAAACCTGAAAGCTTTCCCACTCTATGTAGGCTTATTCTGCAGATTCCATGTATTAACTGTGCAAGGCAAAAGAGAATGCCTTTTCTGAGGTGCAGCTGGTTTGCTTTCTTTGAATTTTTTTCCCCTGAATAATTGTTCTATGATATATCTTTAGTCTCACTTTGTGATGTCTTTTTCCTGCTGGTTAATATTGGCATAAATATTTTTATCTCAAACCTTACCAAAAAAAAATATTCCAATTAACCTCTAAGATGTTCTGATCTGTTGCTATTTGAATGCCATATGTTGTGTGGTTACTTTTGGGTGCTGTTCTACAACATGTATGTGCATTTGTGATATAGGTTGGGCTGTCAACATCACGCATGCACAGGCATGAGGAAATCTGGTGCGTGCCTTCTAAGATAAGAGTAATGGAACTGCTCTGTTAGCTGAGATGTATCTAGCCTACTGTGACACTCTGGTGGTGTTTTGGTGTGTTCCATTGCCTTAAAGATTATCAAGAAAATTAAAGGTTATAGTTTATTACACCTGACTTCAGTAAATGTTTACACTGAATCGCAGAAGAGGAGAACTTTAATATACTAATATGTAAAGAAAACAGACAACAGTGAAATGTTACTGGATTTGCAGGAGAGAAAGATGGTACTGCTAGCTTTGCAACTATCTGTTTCTGAATTTTGAAAAGTAAAATTATTACTGGCATTGGATTTTGTGAATTTTGGCCCTTTTCTTCTCATTATTTGGACTCCAGAATGGTACATCATGCTGTTAATACCTGCTGCTTTTCAGAAATAAGAATGGCATCAGAAACATGATTATATAGCAGGATGGCTTTCTTTTTTTATCACAGAAATTCACAGGCACAGTCTGTGATAGCTAAATAAAGAAAAGAAAATAGGGAAGAAATATCTCTTGTAGTTTAGAATGGGGGGGTTGTAGATTTTTTTTTTTAATTATTATTTCAGTCATTTATAGAAAGAAGGCATTTTGTGCTTCAAGAAAGAGTGCTGTGGGGTAATAATACTAATACATGGACTATGATTTGAGATATAAAACAGCAGATGATACAAAAATAAATAATGAGGGAAAATAAGGATAATAAAAGCGGTGAAATGATGTCAGAGCAAGCAGAAGAGGTAGGATGATTAAAGAGTAAGGTAAGTGGTCAGACACCTGTATTCAAAGGAAAAAGGTGAGATGTGAACTTGAATGTAGGAATGAAATGTAATTTGGCTGCTCTATGACTCTGTGTTCCCCAGTCCTACAGATCATGCTGTGAATGGTTGAAGTCACTGGACTTGGTTTGTGGTAGTTTTGCTTACTAGGAGGAACTTGAAAGACATGGATTCCATCTCAATTCAGGAAGGTCCTTAAAATGCAGAGATTCTGTGGGCTCTGTGCAAATACTGAACCACGTCTTTACTAAGTGATTTTCAAATGTTATTTTAATTTTTCATATTGTTAACAACATGGAATAAGATAGAGAATAATTCGAGTTTATTTGCATTTTCAAGAGTATCCCAACATTTTTCCCTGCTGTAGCAGAATTTAAAATAAGATGACTTGACAGATCTGCTTCCCAAAACTAATCAAAGCTGTTGTGTTTCTGAGGTCTTTATTCTATGTTTTGTATTCTCTCTTTTAGGTGGCCAGTGCTTCTCATGGGGATGGAATGAACACGGGATGTGTGGTGATGGCAGAGAAGCAAATGTTCACGTCCCAAAGCCAGTCAAAGCTCTTGGTTACGCAAAAGAGATCTTAATTGGATGTGGGGCAGGACACTCCATGGCTCTTTGTCAAACTCCACATGAGGCTAAGCACACCTGAAATCCTTACGCTGTGGATGAACGTCTGTGGATTGTGTAGCTCACAAGTGGTACAAGAGGATTGCCCGTGATTAGCACAACAGTTGGAATGTGCAGAAGATTTTTCTAAGACTAAAAGGAACAAGTATGCACAGAAAACTATGTTTGAAGTTGTTTCCCGGGACCTTTTCAAATGAATTGACTTTTTCTCACAGATAGAATGACAAACACTTTGTCTTGATGCAATACCATTGAATAAAGAATAACTTTTTCCTGCGTCTCTGAGAAGTGAGGAAGAAACCAACTGCTTAATCACTTATCGTTGGTATATAAGCTCAGTCTGAGGAAATGCTCTGAGAAGGTGGAGACACAGGGCCCCTTGTGGTCTTCTATTGTATCTTTACGTCACGGTGAGCATGTATTGTGCCTGCCAAATTCTAGAGTTGTGACCTCCCAGCATCTCAGAAATTCCAGTTTGCATCAGAGAGAAATGCCAGTGAGCATAAATAGATGCACACACACATTTTAAACAGAAGGAGTTTGTAAAATAAAAAAAAAGAGATATAATTTGGAAGGCTGGCAAAAGAGGAAAATGAGGCTTTTCTGAACTAGCTATATCTTGATTAGACTGTGAAAGGATCAGTATTTCTGAGGAATTATCTTCTGTGCCAGACGTTTGTTTACAGGGATGAAGATGTGCATGAATTGTCATTAACTTGCAAATGAAACCTGAAGTTTCTGAAGCTACAGCTTAGGGAAGAAAAACTTTTAAGAGCTCTTGGAAGCGATAGAAAAGTTCTTGTCAAAGGGCAGAAGTCAGTTGTAGCTGTTGAGGACAGTTTGATTCGACATAGCTCCTGTGTTTCCAGCTGCCTTTGAATAGGAAGACATAAAAATCTAACCAGAAAGTTTTCACAAGTTCTCCAGCCTAAAAGCCAGACCAGAATGCTTCTGAGAGTTTCGGTTAGCTCTCCTGTATTTTGCAGCCCAGCTGAGTTACTGTTCAGAGCATGCCCACAGTGCTTATTCCAGGTGAGTGCTTGGCAGAGAAGGTAGGCTTAACATTTGTTTTGGTAGGAGAAATGAAAAAAGTGTAAATTATTTTCAGATATTATTAGCTGCCTATGTTGAGCTGAATTTTGGAAGCTATTTATAAAGCTGGTTTTCACACAAATACAGTGGATGCCCTTAAACTGGATGCTGATCACCCACGAGCGTTACGCGTGCTGTGGTATTCGATGTATTTCAGGTTCTAAATATAGAGACTACTTCTGTGTGGGAAATGCACCTTTTAATGAGACCTACTGTTGCTAAACAGAGGGGTAATTTTTAAAGCAGTTTTGCCAGGGAAGAAACCTTACACAGTTACAAAATACTCAGAAAAGGGCTCTTAGGAAATAGGACAGCAAGACTTTCTAATGATATACTAACTTACACGTGAAGGGGAAGGAATTAAGGTGGTAATATGGACTGCAAGGTGGTTTTTTTTTTCTTTTCTTGGTTTTACAGCAGTTATATTTATGGCCTAATTTTCAAAGACATTTTCTTTTTCTATTCAATGGATGAGAAACTTGAACTGACTATCAAAGTGATCATAATACCTGTTATTACAGGTACAGAAAGAATCTGTAAGAATAATCAAATGGGTCCTCTGCAAAAGGTGCAGAATTTATACTTGTAAAGTGGCTTTTTTAATCCATGTGTTGGTTGTGGTCCTTCATGGCAATATACTGTTCTGGGCTGTGATCTCCTGCACTTCCTACTTAGATAAGTTGCTATTTATTGACTCTCCTCAATACCATTTTCTAGATACCACAGACTCTCTATTGCACTGAACAGTTTTTCATGGCTTTTTTTGGCAGTTCTGTCTGAGGTTTCTACCTTTGTTTTCCTCTAAGATCTGTGTGTTGAATAAACGTGTCTTGTTGCAGCAATCATTCCCTTTGAATAATTCTGTTCCATGATTAATCACAGCTCATATGTGTGCCCTATACCACAGGGATTACTGTACTGAGAATATTTTGACTGTGTATGCTGTTGCTGCAGTTCATTTCAGAGTAATCCTACAAATTATGTAACAAATAAATGCGACTTGGTTATTTGAAATGTTGCTCACTTTTTCACATCTATAACACAAGCACGTTTTTAGAAACACAAATAATAATTTAGGGTGATAAGAAGGAAAGAAAGGAGTACTTCAGGTTGTTCCTGGTCCTGAACTTGTGATTCATATCTGCATTTCATCTTTGAAAGGGCGAGAACTGTGTTTTCTCTCCTTTATTTTGCTACATAAATTGAAAACTTTGGGAAACATTGACTTGTCTTGAGAGCTTGATGTGCTAAATGCTTTGTTGTTGGTCAGGACTTCGAGATGCTGCCGTAGTTTGAAGCTGAATAATAATTTATTGTAGATGGTACATGGTTAATGTCCAAACGGAGTTGTTGCTCATTCATTCAGAAAGCAATGCCCTGTTCGGTACGTCAGCAGGCTTTGTTTGCAGTGTAAAACATTGTACAAAATCACCTAAGGCTTTCTATTGGAAGGAAGGAAGCACAGAGTGAAAAGCTCCTAGTCAAGTGAAAAGCTTCTAATCAATCTCTTCCTTGCTGATGTCCAGAGCTTAGTGACTGTATTCTGTTGTCCTGATGGAGAATGTCAATCTCTGCAAGGTAAAATGCAGCACCAGTGTCTATGCCAATGCTTCTGCAGCACATGCATAGAAAGGCTTCTTTATGCAGGTCTTCAGTGCTAAGCCAAGAAACCCTTTTACATAAGCACTCTGCATTCACGTTGATGCAAATAACTGACAAGGTTTGGTTTTTATATATATAAATTTTTACATATATGACACCGGAACAAGGTAAGCAAGTGTCTGTGCAGCTGCTTTCTCCTCCCATTTTTTGAAATAAACAAACTTGCCAATGAGCTCACATTCCTGAGGGGGGAAAAAAGGTGTACTTAACATGGCAGCTTTGCTGGAGAACAAGTTGTGAACTGTTGATCTTCAGTCCAGAGAGCTTTTAGGCCCTTGGGTGGAGGGGCAGATAGAAGTTTTTGTATGTACTTCTATTGTTTGAGGTCTTAAGAGTTCTGCAGCTGTGACTTGTGCAACCTGCATGTGCACCAGTACAAGACACTCCTGGTCCATTTTAAAGAATGTTGGTAGGAAGATGTATGTGTTTTATGTGAGAAGTTTGTCTCTTGGAGGATTGGTTAAGGCCACTTTGAGACAAAAGACTTAACTATGAGGATGGAAAACAGACGAAGGAGATCAATTCGAACGTACAGAAGAAAGGTGACCAGGGAAAAACATTTACATGAATGGCAGTAGAGAGCCTGACATAGTCAACTAAAACATAGAAGGAGAAGAGGGCAGAGGGGGAAGAAGGATTCAAGATACAGGTCCTGAAGACTGAATAATCGGACAGGGATTGTAGCATTCCAGCCTGCTGGCATGGTGGGAGTGAGATGACAGAATCACAGAATGGTGGGGGTTGGAAGGGACCTCTGGAGATCACCTCATCCAACCCTTCTGCTATAGCAGGGTCACCTGCTAA
>WUAM01000332.1:1779101-1839356 GCA_024336885.1 Actenoides hombroni
AGCAGGTTGCCCAGGATTGTGTCCAGGCAGGTTTTGAAAGTCTCCACAGAAGGAGACTCCACAACCCCTCTGGGCAGCCTGGTCCAGGGCTCTGTCACCCCACACAGGAAAGCAGCTTTTCCTCCTGTTCAGGTGGAACTTCCTGTATTCCAGTTTGTGCCCATTACCCCTTGTCCTGTCACTGGGCATCACTGAGAAGAGTCTGGCCCCATCTTCTTGACATCTGCTGTTTAGATATTGATCAGCAATGATAAGATTCCCCCCTCTCTGTTTTCTCTTCTCCAGGATGAACAGCCCCAGGTCTATCAGCCTTTCCTCATCAGAGAGATGCTCCAGTCCCCTCACCTTTGTAACCCTCTGTTGGACTCTCTCCAGTAGTTCCCCATCTGTCTTGAACTGGGGAGCCCAGAACTGCACCCAGTACTCCAGATGTGGTGTCACTAGGGCAGAGTGGAGGGGTAGAAGAATCTCTCTCGACCCACTGGTCACACTCTTCTTAATGCACCCCAGGAGACCACTGGCCTTCTTGCCCACAAGAGCACACTGCTGGATCATGGTGATCTTGTCCTCCAGGACTCCCAGGTCCTTCTCTGCAGAGCTGCTTTCCAACAGGTCAGCCCCTAACCTGTACTCGTGCAGGGTGTTATTCCCCAGGTGCAGGACCCTACACTTGCCCTTGTTGAACTTCATGAGGTTCCTTTCTGCCCAACTCTCCAGCCTGTCTCACTTAATAGCAGCACAGCTCTGGTGTGTCAGCCACTCCTCCCAGGTTTGAATCCTCGGTGCACTTGCTGAGGGTGCACTCTGTCCCTTCAGACGGGGCATTGACTGGACCTTATTCTATTTCTTGCTTGTTTTTGTTGCCCCTCTCCACTGTTTATTCATAATAGGAATTAGCCACCTGCAGTGGGTTTTCTTTCTCATTTGAAGCACATCTTGAAATTTCCATTTCTCTTGAGTTGGAAAAGCAACATCTGTCCTCACCTTCCACTCTGAGAAACTAGACAGACCTAGTCCAGCACTTATTCAAATATTTACTATTTTTTCCATGAAATTCCGCAAACTCTGGATCTGATTTAGACAAGACTGAAGTAATTTTGGAACTTTCACTTTTCCCCTGTATTAGGAAGTAAGATGATGACAGATATTTGTCACTGAAATTGTGATGTTATGTTTTCACTAAGAAATCCCCTGTGTTTTCTTAGCAATTTTGATGTTTTTATGGCATATGGCAAGTCTTGTGCTTTTTCTTTCAGCTAGATATTTCCTTAAAAAAAAACTCCAGAATTTTCATCAGTATTTGAGTCATACTTGTGGTATTTACTACTAGCTTATAGTTTAGAACAGCTGAGAATTCAGTGAAGGGAAGAAGAAAATACTAAAGCAAGAAACACAAATCTTGCCTCCCGAAGTCTGGGAATGTATGTGGTCTATGGTGGACAGTCGTCTTGTGTGGCTTTTATTGCACTTACAGATGTGCACAGTAGAAAAGTGGAGCTTACACTGAATTTGCTGAAAACTCTAGTTGACACAAAAATAATTGGACATTTGAATATTTGACATATCAGTATCTTGATTTATGTGCAAAAAAAAAAAGAGGTCTGCATGCTTTGTTGTTGGGGTTTTTTTGTTTGTTTGCCTGTTTTGGTTGTTTTGTTTTTGTTTTGTTTTATTTAGCTTTTGTGCTGTTCTTAATTCCAGATAAATACTGGTCTTAGATGTTTTGCTCCATGTTAGAAAGAATGATTTAATAACCTTGAATTAAAATGCTTTGGTTGAATGGAAATGGCCTTCTGATGGATGAATGTCCCAGAAATAACTGTCAAGAGAAGTGTTTGCCATATGTGCCTTTAAAGTTCATTTGGAGAAACTGCATATGTGAAGCCATTTCGAGGTCAAAGGGACTGAGGTAGGTCACATTCTTTAGCTGTTTGTCAGGTAAACATTTCAGATGCATCTGACGGTCATCTCTGCATTCACCTGGTTTTAATGCAGAGTCAGATTGTACTCATCACTGCCTCTGTAGAACATGGAGAGAGTATGTGGCTGAAAATAGTCAGCAGTGAAAATGTTCTCAGTGTTTGGATCATGACCTGGAGGAACCATGTGTTACCTTGTGGGAGAGTGAGGAAGCATAAATTTAGAGTACTGCCAGAGCACATTTTTCAGGTTGATTAGAAACAAGAACAATAAAGTAATTATTGCTGAATAAAAGCTGCCTGTGCGGATGGGAAAATTCAGAGGTAATGTTTATTTTACAAAACTTCCTCAGGAACTTTTGTTTTGTGACCTGTCAGATTCCGATTAATTTTCAAATGAGGCATTGCAGGTTGGGTCCAGTTCCCATGCTGACTAGCCTCTCAGTTTGTGCTCGTCTTTCTCATCTATTTCCAGGTTGCTTTGTTGTTCAGATCCAGTGCAGTCTTGTTGGGAGGTCTGTCTGCAGGGTTTGGGATCAAGACTTTGTCAGTGGAAATTGCAGAATTTCTGTTCAATATAATTCCAGTACTCCCTGCTCATCACAATCTCTTAAGTGTATGTGATCACTTTACTACAAGACTCTGCATTTTACATTTTTTTTTTATATATATATTTAGAATCAGGTCCAAGAGTTGGGAGATTTTTAATGTTCTGACATAATTTTAGCTTTTTGCTGCAAATGTCAAATGAGTTTAGCTCTTGTTTTGTTTTTACTGATTTGAATATATGAAGACATGCAGTACCTAAATTAAGGCAGCAGAGGAGTTGCCAATCAGTAATGAAGATGTTCTGTTATTTTAACTGTGTGGGAGCTTAATAATTTTCCATAATAATTTTCTGCTGTAACGTACAAAAGAAAAGGAATTCCTGTTGGGGCATTGTGCTTTTCTGCAGACATGGAAACATGGCATCTTTTAAATAATGGAGAGATATGTCTCTCCTCTGGTGCCTTAATTCTGACTAGATAGATTATAATAAAGGGGATAATGTCACAGAAGGAGAAGCTGAGGCAAAAAAAAATTAAAATGCCTCAAACAAGGTAACCCAGCATGTCCACAGTGGAGCCAAGTATAAAATGCCTGTATCCTGAGTCCCAGGCCAAGGCTCTATCTTCTAGGCTAGTGGTCCTTGATATTTTTTGGGTAAGCCTCACTGCTACTGCTTCCCTTCTCCTTGTTCCTTTCTCCCCCTTACCGCTGATTGCTGTTTCCTCATATGCTCCCCTCCCTCCTACTTGCATAACCTGTTTTCAAGACCCATCCCATGTCCTTCTCATCTCCCACCTTTTGTGCTGCCTCTTCTGCAGTAAGCCACTTGCACTGAGAGCACCACCACAAAGCATGGTTCCTGCTGAGCATGTCTGCTTTGGCTCAAGCAGTGTGTCTCCTAAGCAATCTCTAACCTGTGCTCCATGGACAGTAGAGAAACCAATGGAGGCCTTGGAGCTCCTAATATTTGGTACCTGGAGATGTTTGGACCTATGTAGTTGCATAAAGTTTTTTAAATGCTCAAGTGAATGGTGAAGGTTGAAAACCTGGCTTTGTCAGCCTGAACTACGGAATATATCTTTCCATGGGGCAGATGACTGTGCTTAGTTTTAAAGCATTTGCTTTGTCACATAAGGAAAGAAAGTCAAGAGATGAGGTTCTGGATCTGTTTTCTATCTTGAAGTTCAATTTGAATTCCAACATGGTTCTTGATTGAAAATAAGTATTTGTATTCCCCTAAGAGAAGTGTTGCACCTACAGGCCTAGATGAACACAAAGGCTTTGGGACTTCTGAACAGACAGGTGTTTTACACCCAAACTCAAATAAGCAAGTGACTTAAAAATAACCTGCATAATTTCAGCACATTCACATGAAGTGAAGTTAGCTCTTGTGTGAGCTCAGAGACAAAGTTGCTTCCAGGGTGTGTCTATGTATAGAAAGCAGAGAGGTAGGCAGCCTTGTTTTGAAACTATGAAAAGGATGTGAAAAGTGGCAGAGTAATAACTGCATTTGTTTCTTCTTCAGGATCTTTTTTGGTTAGCAGCAACGTGTGCTCGGTTCCTTTCTGAAGGCTCTTGCCTTAGCCCTGCTCACTCTCGTCTGAATTTGTCTGCTCATTTGTCCTAGCAGCCATTTGTTTCAGTGATGTATTTTCTTTTTGGCCCTGAATCTTTAAGGAGAGAGAAGGCAATTTATATGAAAAATTACTTTATCCAGATTAATGACTGCTGCGTTTGACTGTTATCACAGCAGTATTAGCTAGATTATTATTTTTTTTTGTTGGAGGAAGAGAACAGAAACCACTTCAGATCCTTGCTGTGTGAAATTGTAGTTGTGGAGACTCATCGTGTTGGTCCAGAAAAAACGGCTGCTGTCATGCAGTCAGACAAAAAGCTCTGTGTCCAGAAGGTGTGGTGCTTTCAATGTTAGCAGGTAATAAACCACTAATGGCCAGTGGGTTCAGATGAAGGACCAGCATTGGGTCCTATAGCTCGGGTTCATTGCTGAAAGCTGAGTTTGCAGAGGAGGAAACCCAGATGCTCATTTCTGGCAGGAAGCAGGCAGAGTGTAACTGAACTACAGGACGTGTTTCTGCTCTTACTTAGGATGGTGTGAAGTCAGAAGTAGCTGGTGGCATTGCACATCTGAGGTCAGAATCTAGCTACGTGTGTAGTTTTAATGCTTTGATCAAGATATATACCTCCTGTGGTGGGAGTGGGCAATCTTGAAGGAATTCATGTCTTAACCAAAATAGCCTAGCAAAAGCTTTTAAAATGTAAGGCAGCTGGGATGATGTGGTAAATTTCTCTTTGGATTCAGTGTCAAGATTCGATGGAACAGCTCCTGAAGTTTTCCAGTTGCCTCTCTTTGCCTGTGTTGTCAGAGCTGCCACTGTTGTGTGAGGGGAGCTCTGGGGTCAGGTGGACCTTAAATTTTAGAGTGCCTCCAGAAGGCCAGGGGATGGGGGAAGCACTGTTCTGGTTCTGAAGGGTTTCTAGAAGTCACCCAAAAGATGCAGTTACCTCAAATCAGAATTAACTGAGAGGATACTTAAATGAAAAATAGGACTGGTAGATGTTAAAAAGGAGCACAGAATGACAATTGCCTCTGGGCACGTGTACCCAACCTGTGAGCTAAGGCTCATATATATGCAAAGTGCAGTGGAAGGGTAGGACCTATGTGGGATTTACAGAGCTGAGGTGTTAGTGTTCCTTATGGTAATGGGGAATTTGAGCAGCCTTCACACTGGGCCCTCGAGTTAGTGTTAAGTGAAAAATGGGGCAGATAAATCTATTTCTGGATTCTTAATACATTATAAGAGCAGAAGTTGTTCATTAGGCAACTTTTGGATCCTGGATTAACCTGAATTTTATCTCTGGAGGAAAGAAATTGCCCATTTATCAGCTGAGAATACTGAGAATCAGCATAGAAACAGTGAGAGAAAAATATTCTTAGGAGAAAGGATAGTGAACTGAAGTAGAACTCAAGTACATAATGCTTCACCAAGGACTATGAAGGAGATTTCTAATTACATACAAATTTAGATTATCATCTTTTCTTATATTCCCAAAACACAGCTTGGGGGCTTCCTTGATTTTCCTTTTGGAGTAGAGTTTTGTGAAGATAAGGTCCAGCTGCAGTTGTTTTTCTGTTTTTAGTTTAGCACTTACCAGATCCATGAGGGTTTCTTCTGGGGTTTTTTAGGGGTTTGATCTCTACTTCCTCCAGACCATAGGGATACTATTTCTTTACATTTCCATTCTCATCAGCAGTTGCCGATGCTGTAGCTTGCCTAGAAGGTTGCCAGCTCTTTGGAAGTTCCTCACATGAGGATAAAGGTATATCCTTTCTTATAAAGTGAGTACCAAAAAGGCTCAAGCTGTTGACACATGGTCCATGGTGGTCATTTGTAGCATCTAAAATGAAATTTCATCCCATTGTGTTTCTTACTTTCTTACTGCTGCATGTTTCATGTAGCAAATGAAGTGCCACTTGGAGACCTGGATTTCTTTCGGTTTCGTATCAGGTGAATGCTGCAGGTCAGTGAAGAACAAGTGAAGGACGGGGCCCAAAGAAGTAAGAAAAACTGAATTCGTTTAATCGGCTAAAAAGACAAACTTTTATTATTGTTGAGGAGGGAAAAGGAAGATACCTAGATAATGATAGGGTTTTTTAATCTTCCCTTGTAAAATTACTAATGGTGTGAATTCTTCAGACATCGGTTGTATCAAGTGTTTGCAGGCTTCATTTATTATCTACTAACCAAAATCAGCATTGTAGAACCAAAGCAATACCAAGCTTTTCTCCTACATTTCTGTTGAGAACACTGTATTTATTCAAGAGTTTAGAAGCAAGTCTCTGGAAACCCCTGATTGCTTCAGAAAAGGATTCCCCTTTACACTATACAGCAGGCACTGAAACCATGATACAAAATTTATTTCATGCTAGAATTGTTTTGCATAACATTGTGCATGCATTTTACTCAGTACTAAATTGCATACAATGCTGTTGTCTTGTTCCTTAAACTTTGAGACCGTTTATAACTTGAGTATTTTCCTGATTTTGTACTATAAGTCCCAGTTTTAAAATAACACCTCTTTTGTTTAAAATTCATACTGATTACTTAATATGAACAATTTATGAAGGGTCTTTACGTTGGATCTATACATCAATAAAATACAACATAACCAGAGCTGGAAAATTAAATCTAGACCAGCTGTTACTGTCAGGTCCGAAGGAAGGTCCCATGTGTCACAAGCATGCCAACAAAAACAGACAGGAAAAAGTTTTTCTTATTTTTATACACTTGTAGTTGGATTCAAAGTTCTTGATTTCCATGTGGGTATGATGAACTGTGAAGGCGTGGTCAATATGACCGATGACTGCCTGATTGCACTTTTTAAAACCATTACTCTGTATCTTGTATACAAAAAGAAGCGATCCATAGCAAAGAAATGTACAGTTTTATAATGCTTTACATTTTGGCTACAACAATGTATGTAAAAGTAAAGAGCTTTGAAAGAAAATATATAACTTTGCTTTTTTCTTCTCCTTAATCATACATTTGCAGTGTTTCTTGTTTGGTTTTTTTTGTCATGGTGGGTTTTTTTTGTTGTTGTTTGGGTTTTTTTGTGTTTGGGGTTTTTTTTGTGTTTTTTTTCTTTTTTTTTAGTGTTTTTTTTTTGTTTGTTTTTTTTTTTAATTTTTGTCTTCATGCAATTCATGCTATGGAACAAAAAAATAGATTTAAAAAAAAGAAGTATCTTCTACAGTTTTGTTACATTTTGGCCGTAGAAAAAGCCTGCATCTCTAGTACACCTCCAAACCCACGAAGAATCATCCATAAAACCTGCATGGAGCGAGTTAACTTTGTCCAAATGAGAAGGTCTTCTATGCCTGCACAGTTCCACACAGATGTTTATTAGCCATCAATGTTCATCTCCATCTTGCCTTGTCAGGTCACTCTGACTGCCTCTGTTGGCATATATTTAGCAATGACTGGACTTTCTTTGCAAAGATCTGCATGTAAAGAATACAATCAGTACTTGAGCTTCTTCCCTGCGCTTTTCACATCAAGCTCGGCATCTTAGTTTTAAAGGAAGGAGGAAAAGGTGAAATAGCTACATGCAGAGGCAGCCATATTCTTCTTCAATAGGATTTTTTTTTTCCATGCAGCCAGACTGAGACCTCTCTACAGTGTGTCTGAGTATTGCTTTCAGCTTAAAATAGGCGCCCATGCAAAGTTTCATCCTACTGTGTTTGTTTGCTCAAACTCCTGCAGGGTTCCTATGGCTCAAAAATATCCTGAGAAAAGCAAAATCTTCCATCGTTGGCATGTTTCAGCATCGACTAAACGCCTAACCCGTTCCATACAGAGCCAGGAGATCCACCATTAGCCAAAATAAGCATATACTAGCAGGATGCACCAGGAAGGAAGCTATCTGGTGCATCTACCCTTCATCCTACGTACTGATACCATGCAGCACGTATGGCCCACCAGTGCTATGTAAATGCCTGCCTATTGTCATCTGAGTGCTATTTAGGAGTGTTGTCACCTAGCATCAGTAGTAACACCGTTCCCAGTAGGTGCTACTGTGAGACATTGCATCTTCAGACTTAGTCACCTGGATTATATGCAACATAGCATAGGCTAATTGAAAATAAAGCTTTTTAGACCATTCTCTGCTACTGATCCATGCTACAATATAGATGGGATGGGAGACCAAGAACGTCTCACTGGACTAGGAGAGCTGTAGGGCGCAGACACTGAGGATAATCCTATCGCTTTTCCACTTATGCCAGCTATGCTGTTAAGGCTCCGTGACATTTCGTAACCTTCATTTAAAAGAAAAATGCAAAGTACAGCATTGGATCAATGACAGAATGGACTAAGAATGAGGTCAACATTGTAGCCAGTTCAATAGCATCTGCATGCACAGACATGCTGAGAGTAGTATCGCTTGCAACGTGACTCGGAAGGCCATTGAAGTACAGAACAAGTTGTTGTGGAGTTTTTTTTTAAATATATATATATATTAAAAAAATCATAATTTCTCAAGGATGATCAGGCTATGGAATTGATCTTCCAGGCAGCAACATGGTTGTACTCTAAAAACCCAAAGAGTCAGCGGGAGGGATTTTCTATGTCTCCATCATACACTCACGCGTATCTTTTCTTTCCACTTCATGGGTTTTCACCTCAGGCAAAATTAAGGTTTCTGGTATCTTTGGGGGCAGGAGTGGGGAAAAGGCAGCAAAATCCATAGAATTTATTGTGTTGCTATAGCAATACTACTCTTTTGTTCTCAGCATTATTAAAAAAAAAGAAAACAAAATTGCATGCATTTGGTTTCCCTCCCCCTCCCCCCCCCTTCTTTTTCAGACATGCACGTAAACAGCTCAGCAAGTGTACAGAGAGTTGCACAAACTATGGATGAAATTCTGTTGGAACAACAATTAAGATGCTCTCAACGTGTTTCAAACAGGCCAACAATATGCTGACATATTACTCTTTAGCCAACCAGCCCCTGTTTCATTCAGTAACGAGAGGCGGTTGCAGTGCATCGTGAAAACCATACATTCCTCATCCCAAAGGATGTGCCATTTGGAGTGTTCCCCTGATCCACTGGAACCACCCGAACTCGCCCAGGCTGAATGAACACGGCCAATGCTTATCCAATACAGAATCAAGTAAAACACTTTGCTACAAAGGTAAATTTTAGAGGATATACTTTCATATGAAAGTCTCGTGGTCCAACTATATCTTTGTTGATGATAAGCTTTAAACTTATAAATGCATACACTATCTATAACTGGCATTTACTGTAGCTATTGCCCATCATACAATGGCACATGGGAAGTCTATACTCCATACTCAGTGTATGGTTGCATCATACAATCTTTGCAGTTTAAAATATTGACTATATTATATACTATATACAGTACACCAGTGATAAACACTGATTTGAAGAGAGAGATTTCTTTTCCAATTTTCCCATTCCTAATCAACTCTGATGCATATGTATGTAACTCTAATTTTGGTTTGTATGGTTTCCTCATGTTAAATTACTTAAACAGAACAGCCTATTTTAAGAAGAAAAGGACTTTTTTTCATTTGGTTTGACCTCTTGTTAAATAGATTATTCTGACCATTAGCAAACTAAAATGCAGTTACTTCTGAGAGATCTGTAGCTGTCAGAAGTCTGAGAAACTAGCTAGTAATGATTTATATATGAAAGTGATTTTAGATGGATTATTTTCCAATTGTGAGACATCTGTGTTACCAGATGTTCTTGTATGCTTCTCTTTCTCTGTTGAACTAAACAGCTATGAATATCCAAATAATTCGTTGTATTGCTTTGTTAAGGTAGCCGAATAATCATTTCATAGTTCTTGAAGATGTTTTGCTTTTGTATTTTATCTTTTCTGTCTGCCACCTCCAAGCCTGTGCTCCTCAGGGTCTGGTCTGTGAGCTTTCCAAGTGGCAAACCTTAATTGCTATGAAATGTTAGTTGGCCTCTCCTTGGAGGATGGGCTAATTTAGGGACATTGTAGAGCATCCTCCGCTAAAGCTTACTGCACCAGCTGGGGTGGAAGACTTGACTGCCTAGCACAGCTGCATGGGGTAGTTACAGCTCCTCAGGCTTTTCTTTCTGAAAGAAATAGGTTAGAAACTCCAAATGCAGACATCAGGTGGTGGTTTCCAGCCCAAACGTGCATCTCTACAGCAAGCGCACTATCGCGAGCTACAGCTACAGCTGACTTTCTCATAGTTATTTAAAACGGTTGCTGACTACGTGGTTACAGGACCCCAGCTACATACCCTTTCTTATTCCTCCATCAGGCGGGCAGGGATATTCCCCGGTTGATAAGAGGAAGCAGGGTCCATATCTCTCCCGAGTGCCAGAGCGGGTAAAGGGCAGGCCCTCATCAGGCGTAATAGCCTGGTCTATGTGGGGACAGTCTTCATTTGCCAGCGCCGCCTTGGCCACCTCACCATTCAGTTTCGAATCTTCAAACATATAAGCAAAAGGCTATTGAAACACTATGCACTGTTTATTAGAGTTCCAGCTGCAAATTAAGGGTTCACAGCTAAAGAGTTCTATAGAGACACTATAAAAGGTAGCACATCTGTCCTAGACACTGCATTCGTGTGCACTGCACCAAAATAAAACAAAGGCTGTTAAGCGGGAGGAGAAACAGAAGGTGATCGCGTCAGGTGTGCCAGCAGCCACCTGCACTCCGCAGGGAGCGGCAGTTTCGGAAACGGGCCAGCATTGGTTCCTAGTCCTGCGAGCAGAAGACTGCGGTTAGAAATTGGATTATGTGTGTGCATGACATCGGATGGTGCATGAATGACCTGTTTGTCACAAAGCCTGCTGTCGCTCAGAGCTTTGGAGAGGCAGTGGACTGTGAGTCGTGTTTTAGTATTTGAGTAGATTCTGTTTGTGCTGGTGTTTACTTCTGCACAATAGCACTGAGGGGAACGTTCCTGCTCTTCTCCTCCCCCAGATTTACCCGTGTTGGTTTATAGCGTTTCTGGTGTCGGTTGTGCAGAATGGCTGTACACGTTTCAGACACACAGAGTGCATTGCGTATGGAAATACGACAGCAGAATGTGGATTTTTAGAAAAAGCAATCCATTTTCTGATGTTCTCCTCTGAAACACATATGGTATTTGCAATGCCAGCACGGGACACTACATATAGAAAACACTACAGCAGGCCATGAATTTGGAAAACAGAGTAAAATTTACTCTCGGCTGTAAGTAATGAAAATAGGTTGTCAGATTTGTCCATTTTGCTTCACACATTCCCATGAGGATAGACTGAGCATCGTATGTTTTCTCTGTGTGACTTCTTTGACATTTATAAAAGAATTTAAAGTGCTATTTAGTGTAGGGTTTATTTTAGGGTTTTAAAGTGCAAATTAGTGTATTGAGAATATACTCGAAATATGGCACAGCTTGATATGAGTATTTTGGTTGAAGGGAGATAAAAACAGTCAAAATGTGCTTTCTAAAGTTTCACCAATGCTGAGATACGTTTACTGAGTGGTATTTGCAGCATCCTACACCCCGGTTGCACAATGCTTATTACCTAGACCCTGTAAGGCAATGGGTGGTCCTGTAAGTCTTTAAGGAAAGACAAACTTCAGTGCCTTTTCCAGATTCACATACTTGCTTGTTCTGAATGCTACATGGTACTGTCATTTATTTTTCAGTGGTTTTTAAGCCAAGGAATAAAACAAAAGAAAAAATATGTTAGGTGGTATCTGGAGATATGATTCTGATCCTCTGGTTTCAGATGGACAACATAGATGAGTAGTGGGCAAAAGCCTTTTCAAGCTTTGCACATACGCACGCACACAGATGTGTATGACACTCTGCACCTATCCATGCACCAGGAATTGCACTGTATGCCTTTACTTTTCATTTATTTACATGTCACTGGTTTGTCACCACACAAACAGTCTCTTCTGCAGATCTCACCTCTGTCTTCTTTCTTCTCCATACAGAATTAGCCAATTATTTCCCCAAAGAAGGAGGTAGTAACGTTTTGGTTTGTGAGTAATGAAAGAATCAGGTCTCTTAATACATTTTAAAAAATAGCAAAAGCTATAGGTGCATTTCAGTACTTGTAGATGCTAATTGCTATAGGATTCTAGAGTTTTAAGGTTACACTGAGTTGCAATTCCTTTTTATTCATAATACTCACTGATATTTAATACCAGTCTGCACAAAAACCTGGCATTGCTTCCATAGTAACTGTGACATTGCAGGTACTGAGCTGTTGATTTAAAAATCACTTAGCTGTGTTTGGGGAGAGCTGTTTTCCTCAGGGGGATGAGCATAAGAATGGGGCTACTTCATAAGCCTCTGCTGCTACAAGCTGCTGGCTCTAATCCCGAAATGAGGGAGACAGAGCTCTGCACTGAAAATCTGGGGTTCCCACTGCTACCTCTGAGCCTGGGTTGGCAAACTAAACTGTTTGTGATGGAGGGGGCACTGGTCCATTTCTGGAGCTCAAAACACCTCTGAGTAGAGTGGTTGTGGGCCAAGCTGCTCACTGGTAATATTTCTGGAAGCAGCTTGCAGGTTCTGCTGTGGTTGAATGACAAGAAAATTGACTTCTTGGAATTAATTTCTTAAAGTGCACTGTATATCCCTAGCAACTTGAGCTGGAACTTGCTTCTTATTTTATTTCTATTCAATAGGAAGAGAACAGAGTAGCTGAGATGTGGGCAAAATCTCTGAACTGTCCTACTACTGTCCCTTGAATATTCCATGCATGGGCCATGACTTAGGGATCACATTCCGGATAGCAATGCTAATCCACATGGGCAATTTTGCTAAATATTTAGGAAGCAGAGAAGTTGCCAGCACAGAAGACTGCCTCTGTTGCTGGTGTATGTGAGTTAGTGTTAAGCAGAGGAGTTGTGTTCCAAACCACACCCAGCAGCACCTAATTCTCTGAAGGCAAGGCTTGGCAATCACGTGATATTTAATATATGATTAGTCTGTTATGGGATGTTATCAGCCCACAGTTAGACGTTCCCATTATTTTCATTAGCAGATCTCCATGCTGAACCATTTCAGGAATGAGGTTTTTTTAGGCTGATCTCTCAAGTTTCAATTTGCATGTTTGCCTTTTCCAAGATTGACCTTGGGTTTGAGAGAACTCCAGGTAAAGGCAAAACTACTGAAACCATTACTACTTGGGGACTACCAGTCTAATTATATCCATGGTGATGACTGCTCGGTGCTTAAAACTAGTAGGGCTTGATTCTGGTGTGCCATATTCACATGAGTCTTTCTAGCCTTGCTTAGCAGAATCTGAGTGAGGGTTATTCCTTAGGTTCTGTTTCATGAAGAAAACTCAATGTTGTCATCTCTGTTTTACAGATGGGTAAAACTGCCATGCAGTGAAGTGACTTGCCTGGTGCTATGTAAGAGGTTATTTACAACAAAATCTTTTGACTTTCAGCTTGGCACCTGATCTCCATTAGTGTCCTGTGAATACCTAGGTAACTGCACCAGCTTTAAATGTTCTCCTGCAGAGATTTGGCTGAGAGGCTAAAGAAAGTATTCATCAGATCTCCCAGGTGGGTAGTTTGTTTCACAACTACCTCATTTGTGTGGTTTCTACTTTCATTTTTGCCTCGTGCCATGTATCTCTATTTGCAGAAAAGTACTACTAAAATGCCTCAGGTGTTTATGAGCAAACACTGAATTTCAGAGTGGGGGGAGAGGAATTCTGAACAAACATCCAACATAGGAGCTCTGCTGAATTTTATGCTAGTATACTCTGCTTATTGTGGAGAAGCACAGTAGGGTCTGCTCGTGTACTTGTGTGGCTCATCTCTTCTCTGGTGTACAAATGGTTGCACACTATCATAGTGACTTTACCAGTACTGCTGGTTTTGATTATAAGCTAGAGTCTGAAACTGAATCTCCACCTATTTTAACTGCATCTCATGTTCAGAGTATCAGTGGACATAACTGTATGATGTATTCATTGACCTCAGCCTCTCTTTGGAAATGTGGCACTTGTACAGAAGTGTTTCCTACACTGGGAAAGTCACTCCAGTCTTCTCCCCTTAGGCGAACACTACCATTCTCCAACAGCTGCCAAGAAACAAGTTCCTGGTCTGCCCGTTGTACCTTAGATGTCTTCAAAATTTTTCTGTTGGCCAGGATTGGTTCCAACTCACACTGCTTCCTCTTGGGGTTTTAGCTGCCCCCCCTCCTTGTCTCCCATGTGTCTACAGAGCTGTGAACTGCTCACCCTCAAAACTGGATGGGTTGAAAGGCATTCTTACGGTGGGCAATTTTCAGTCCTTACAGGACTGGAAATCTAATGCCTTTTCCAGTCCTTATAGGAACTTCTGGAGGTTGTAACCACTTTGACTGAAACAGTCTGAGAGAAACTCCACAATTCATAGCATGGTATCCATGCATATTTACCCATGAATCAATATCTAGCTATATGAACCATGCTAGATTCTTTGATACTGTGCTAAAGAAGATGGGGTCATCTTAGACCTAGATCATAAACACAGCAATTAAGAGACATAGTGCTGTTTCTTTTGGGCACATTAGGTCACTGGCAATCTCTTCCAGAAGAACGCATACTGTCTTCCTCCAGGCTATCCTTGTTTAAGGATTAAAAGAGAAAAGCACCAAGGTTGAGTATCTACAACTTCCCTGAATAGCCACTTGCCGTTCCACAAATGGTCAGGGAACTTCAGGATTCTGCAGCCCTGCTGCAAGGGAAGGGGCTGACAAACAGGAAGGAGGTAGGAGCAGTTGAGTCCAAAACAGGGCCAGAACTGAGAAAGGAAGTCGCTTGAAAGATGAAGATCTTTCTACTGGGGGGACCTTGTCTGACTAAAGTTACATTCCACACCACCATCCCATGTACACTTAAAATGAATCTACATCTTGTCTAGATCTGAACTGTGCTCCTACAGCCCTGATCCCAAACCTGGGATTGCCATTATTGCGGTCTGCAAATAGTCCCATTCCTGAGCAGCTGAGACTGCCCTTTGGTTCTCATTCAGAGCTTGAGAATCATTTTCATTTGCTCATTTTAAATCCCTGTACTAACCCCAACATGCACAGCAGCTGCCTGAAGTCTCTTATGAAGAAGGATCTTCATGAGGACCCTGACAGCAGAGATCTTTTACCCAACTGGACCCCTGAAGAAAGTAATGGTACATTGTCCATTTTTTCAGTCCTATCACATTTTTCTAGTGATATAAAAGGGTTAACGTGGCAAACATTAGTTGTGTCTTGCTATGCTAGCAGCAAGAATCTCTCTTGGTATGATAGTTTTGTCTGGCTCTTGGGCTGGTGACAGTGGTACAGGAACAGAGGTGGCTTGGCCAAGGTGAGGGTGGAGAGCTGCTGTGCTCTGGCTTTTCTCAGCTACAAGCCTATTCTCTGGAAGTGGCGAGTAGAGCAGCTCTGAGGCTGCTGTAGTTGCTGCTGGAGAACAGAATTTTCCAGCTGTCTTTAGAGAAAATGCAAAGATTTTTGCATGCTTTTTTGCATCCTGTTTTACAACATCACTTATGCCTGATATTTCTTGTGCTAAGGAGACTATTAAGATGCAGTTAACAATATGAATCCAAGTGTTCAAAGACATTTACTCTGATTTATAAGAGCTGATCAGAATCTGAAAATACCCCTTGACTTTATATCCCTAAATTTCTCTCTGAGATGTTGCATGGCAAAGAAATATTTACAGTTCAATTCTCTACTCTCTTGAGTCACTTTGACTCCTGTTAGCAAGTTGTTTCTGTGTTAGTTGCCTGCATAGTGTTTACTGCCCAGTAATGTTCCTTGGCCACTCATCAATTGCATCAGTACAAATCACTTTATTTTTTTATGAAGTCTAGTACTCCACCTAAACTCTGCTGTGCTTCTTCACTGATTAAGGGAGGGCCAGAGCATAATAGCAAATTGGGAAGGAAAGGAACTGCACACTGAGAAAAACCTGTTTTTCTTGAGTAGGTACATGGTTATAGTGATTTCTGAGTTAACACCAAATTTACTGACAATTAAGATTAGTAGCAATAAACGTCTTGCCGTCCCTCTGGAAAATCATCGGAAATGTCTATGATATCAGAAATATCTATGATATTTTTTTATCATTCTTTCAAAGTAGTGTTTGGGAGTAACTGGGGGAGACTGTAAACAAAATACTTTGCTCAGGACCTGATTCAGCAAAATAACAATTACGCTTCTGTGCCAGACCATCTTTGGCTACAGAAATCAATTTCTGTGGGCTCCAGAGCCTTGCGCAGGATTAAGAAACATGGATCCCATGGGTAGGGGCTTGGTTTTGTTGTTGTTAAATCAGGTCCTTAGAGTGAAAGGGATATAACTATATTAAATTAGAACAAGAATTATGGAGAAGATATACTAAACCACAGACAAAAGATGATGAAATGATGGAGTTATGGCTTGAAGAATATGGAAGTAAGTATAGCAGAGAGAAGAACAGCATAGAAAATGTGGGTTTCAACTTTTGAAAATGAGTAATGGTGTGTCAGCATGGGCATCACTGGTTTTCAAAATGGCAGTGAAAAAAATACTAAATTGGTAGCTTTGGGAATTTTTTTCTGCTGGAGAGTAATGAAAATTAATTTTTCCCATGCAGGCTATCTGTAAAAAAGAACATAATTTAACTAAGTAGCTCTATTGTCATACCAAGTACTTACTCTTTGCATTAATACCTCGCATCGGGTTTTGTGTCACAATCTCAGTGAAGTTACCTATAGTCTGTGACATTCCTTGTTCTTTTGCATTAAAGAACTGTATTGTAATCTCCTCGGTTGCCCAACATGGAGCTCAGGTTGATGGAAATTGGAGAAAAACTTCACAGAATAAAATGTGACAGTCTGTAACATACACAAGTTGCAAGCAACGTACAGTAATAACAGGTAAATGTTAACAAACAGAGTGAAAGAAAGAGAAAAAGAGAGAGAGAAAATGTGAAGAACATGTAAAAGAATTAAGATTCCTATATAACAACTCAGTTTTAGTTACCCCAATATTCTAAGGCCATTAAACCAGAAATCTTCATTAATTCTAGGTATCTTTATTAACGTTTCCTGATTTTTATATTACTGCATATTTTGAAAGTTGTTATGAAGCTCTTCTGAGTAGTTATCACACTGATGGACTTGCCACTGGCCCGAGAGCAGAATTTAGTATGCTATATGAATACGCAGAATCCTTTCAACCCAACCTACCTCTTCAACATTTACTCACCACCGTGTTGACCTGGGTCCCTCCAGGAAGCCGTGTCCCTCAGTAAAGGCACTCCAGTGACAGTGGTGACTGCCTCTCCCAGTACTAACTGGCCAACATAGTAACATCACTCCCAGAGAATATCACCTTTGAGAGGTACTACTTCTTGAAGTGAGGTGACAGTATGTTGGCTGCCTACCTATAGGTACTGCTACAGCTCCAGTTAAGTAGATCCAGTGCCTCATGCTATTATTATTGGGTAAGTGCTTAATGCAGTGCTGAGAACTGTTGCTCCTGGAAGTGCTGCATTGCAAAGAGCTCTGGAAGAGCCTTCCTAGTTTTATCCTGACGCTTCTGGGGTTTCACTTACATCAATCCTGGACTTCTGAGAGTCTCACTATCACCTTAACCTGTAGAGCACAGTGGGTCATTGACAGGTCAGGTAGAGGTTACACAAAAATGTAGTTGGGCGTGTCATGCTACAGTCATCTATTACCACTCTGACTGAGGAATACAGTATGATGATCTGTACAGTATGGAAGGTGTCTGAGACATGGAGCATGGATGAATACAAAGAACAATGACAGCAGGAATGGTAGATTGCTTGTTATTTCAGCTTTGTGCTTATAAACAGACAAGCAAGTAGCCAAAAGGCTTGGAGTACATTTCCAGCTAGTACAAAGTAAGAGGGGTATAAGCAGGCAGACTGGGCACAGAACTGGGACCTCACACCCTAGACCTTTTTGTCCCTGGACCTTTGTAGTAATGGGTAATTCATCCCATCTGACTAGTTGTACTGCAGCAGAGGTGTGCTTCTTGAACAGAGGTGCCTTTTGTTCTCTCTGTCCTGCGAACACCAGCGATACTCCAGCAGGAGGGGGAGTACCAAGAGTACCTCTTTCTTATCCCAGGAACGCATTCTGCACCAAGTGGCACGGGAGCTGCAGTGGCAGGCATGTGCTTGAGAAAGGATTTACAATATTTACATCTGCCTTGTGCTGGAGGATTGGCACAGGTTGGCCTTATTTGGCTGGAGAGCTTGTCTCTGTTTCCTCATCACTAGAAGTGCCTTGTGCTCATTAAGATATTAAGGCATGAAAAGTCCTAAGATTTATTATTTAGTTCTGTGATTGTTTTTCAGCTTAGTGCAGTCCTGCCCCTACACACACTTGTCCTTGGATGTAGCCAGACCACAAGGGTCTGTGTGGGGGAGGCTTTTGTATTTCTTATTTTTAATTTTATTTTGTTAATGTCTCACATAGTGCCAGAGAAAAGTGGGAAACCCAAAGCACTGTGCTTCAATTCAGAGCTTCTCCTTTTTGTTTTCAAATGATTTGGTATAGAGGATGTTATTTTTTATTCAATTCTAAAGTAAGCAAGCACCATAGTACAAGTGACACCCACCGGTTGTATCTCTACAGGAAAGAACAGATGAATAATTGTACTGCAAAGTATTACATTATATTAGTTGTAAATTCTGCTTTGTGTGTGATCCACAGCTATGAGACTGCAGAAATGCCACATGGGGCAGAGGGCAAGGAATAGATCCAAATTGCTTCCACCTAATTGTAGGCACTTAACTGAGGATCTTAAGTTGCAGTCAACTGAGATCACTTATTGAGAAAGCCTCTTCCAGAGGGCAATTCAGATCATAAATGAGTGAATTACTCTCTGAGACTTCCTGACTCTTCTTCCCATAAAAGGGGAACCTCAGGCGACTGCATCTTCAGCTAAATGGGAAAAACTGAGCGTTAGGCCTTTCATTTTGAGCTGTTACAATTTCTACATTTGATCCAGAGGACTTTGTCTTCAGCGACATTAAGATGCGATCGTTACCTCATTCTCTATTTTGGAGTGATGAATTTGGGATTTTTAAAGGCTAGGAAGGCTCAGTATAGGCAGAAAAGGAAAACTACCTCCCTGTCACCTTTTCCACTGCCTTTTTAGTATTTTTTTTTTATGTCCAACACATTTAAACATCAAAGTCTTTTGAGCTGAAACAGACATAAGGTCTTTGCAGTTACGTTGCTGTCTACTGTCTGTCTTACAGAGAGGGTCAAAGGTTTTACGACACTAAAATTAGATCAGATTTTTTTTGTTAATGTTCAAAGGCATTTGATCAGAGAATTTGCTTCCCTGTGGATTGAAGGACCACCACAGTGACTACATACCTAAGGCTTCAACAATGTTTTGCTATCCATAAAAGCCACTGAAGTTCCCGAGTACGGTGAAATGTTAGGCAGCATAATAGGCCTGTGATAAGAACGGCCAAGAGTCCCCAGCTCCCACTGAGCGCTGGCATTAGAATTACAGTGCTCAGCACATTTCTGACGTTAGAACTGGTGTGGTGCACAAGGAATACAGGTTATTTAGGTGATGGTGACGGAAGGGATGAAAACGAAGCCCTGAGAAAAGAGCAGCTCCTTCAGAAAGTGTGAGTGGTAAAGCTGAAATGGGTAATTCCACATTGTTTCTTTAAAAGGAGATCATTTCTCTCTCAGGAAATTGCATTTAAATAATAGGCTCCTAATGCCACAGCTTGCTCCAGTTTATCTGACCATGAAATACACTGGAGTCACTATAATGATGTAGTTCCCCTCTGTCAGTGAGAGACTTGAATTGTTTTAACTGTTCAGACATAGGGATAGACAAGGAGTGGGCCGTGGAAAAAAATTTGGGGGGGCAGGTAAGTAAAACAACCACAGAATATTTTCTGAAGCTAACGAATGTATTAGGAATGATGGACATTCTCCCTCTCCTCTTAGGTACCTGAATTCTAGTAGTATTTCTTCTGTATTTTACAGCTATGCAATGACTAGAGAATTTTGACATCAGTACAATGTAAAAAAAGGCTGCACAATACATCTGTGTGAAGATACAGTATCCTTGAAGTATAGCTGAAGTGAAGCTGCATGCAGAGGGCATCAGAGAGGTGAGAAATTATTTTTTTGGACATATTAAAATCACTATAAACACTGTGGTGTTGTAAATATACATACAAAACCAAGAAAAGGTTGGGGTAGATCTTTGAACAAACCCCAAATAAGCCATCACCTGTGCTTATGTCTTATGGATACATTCTTAAAACCATTGGTCTATGGCACCAGACAGTACCGTAGACATCCAATGAAGTTATGAATTCCATCTGTGTTCTCAATCCCTCTTACAGTGTTAGAAAATGTCATTCACTGCTTCATCCTATGGCAACTTTAAGTTGTAACCATGCAGTCAACCTATCCTCCAGGTAAGCACACAGCTTAGAGAAGGGAGGGAATAAAGGGCTGAGTAACACTTTCAAAACAAAACTGAGAGCTTTCAAGATTTGTTTTGCCTGTTTTGAGGTTTTTGTACAAACTTGTGCCTTAAAGCATTTCACTCTGTGTACTGAGATAAATTACTTATACCTGTAGGACAGTGTATGGTTTGGGACAGAATCAGCTAAGTTTAAGTGGTTGAAACTTGCTTTTTCTGGTTTGCTTCTGTTCTGTTTTGCTTTCCTTTATTTTTTTTTCCCTATTTTGCTTCTGATATGATACTGACTGTTTGGAATACTCAGACACCCTTAGACACAGCAGACTATGGTTGACTGTGCTTATTCGGTTACGTTCAACTAGTGGCTTTGCCACAGGCCTTTCAAGTGATCTTGCTCACGTTAAACTACGTATCAAATGAAAATACTTGAGATTGCTTCCACTTTGCTGTCTGTTTAGTCTGTTGGGTATTTGTAATATAGTGGTTGTCACATATACAACAATGGTAAAATGAAGCCCTTGAATGAGGCCTGTAAACAACACTGCAGTGTAGCAAGATTAATAATTTGACATGGGGATGTTAGAACTTGGTGTGTATATTTTGAGTGGACACGTGGTCCTCTATAGTCTGAGATACTTCTGGGTCAAGGAGTTTTAGTCAAATTGATCAGGTGAGATCTGCTCCTTTGCGTCAGAGGCCCAGTTCCTCCAGGCACAATATCTTGAGAATTTATGAGCATCAGAAACTGCCTTGACAAAGATGTTTTGTATAGGGGAAATATCTACTTTTTTCATGCAGCTGCTGTGAAGGCCTGCCTGTAGCAGTAGCTCTGCCATCCTCTACTCTCAAGTGCCTTTCCTCACCTTCTGCTGCTTTCCTAGCCACCCAATGATGGGATGGAGAGCAGGAAGAGTTGCTGTGGAAAGGAGAAGCAGGGTACAGTCAAACTCTGACATTCTTTATATCAAATTAAAATCAAGTGCTGTTATTTAAAGATACCCTCCTGCCAGGTGTAGATTAGCCCAGGACTGAGCTGCTGAGAGTGTTGGGGACAATTAAAAAATTTAATTTGAACCTACCAGAATTTAAATTCAAACCATCTTTGCTTTGCCTGCAAATGACCATAGCATCATTGGCAGCAGCTGGGCAGCCTGTGGGCAAAGTTCTGCTGTTTCTGTGCCAGTGCCAGGAAAGTGCTGCTCAGCCCGAGAGGAGGCCCTGGGCCCTGGCTGTGCAGGGCTCTCTGCAGAGCCCCTTGGGCCTCTGTGGATGGCCCAAGAGCAGCTGTGAACTGCTGACTCGGTGTGTGAGAGGGCTATAGAAAAGACAGTCCTGTGTGCAACTATTTCATGCTCGTCGCTGTTTTGTGAAGTGTGTGATTGCTCCACCACATGTAATATATGGAATGAATAACTTCATGTGATGTCCTTCACCCCTGAGCAGGTAAACAGGCTCTGTTTAGAATAATGTATTAGATATACATCATGTGATGCTGTATCACCTCCACACTGTCACACTGAAGCCTTACAGTTAAAAATTACAAGAAATACCTTGGACAACTCAGGCATTATTTCAGAAACATTAGGCACTACCCTGTGTTCCTGGTACAATCTTAACTGCTTGTTTACATTTAGGTGTTGTTAACCAATCCAAAAATTTTACAGTATGGGAAACATTCACTGCTTGCAAGTCTCTGTTCTCATATGCTGTGCAGGCTATAGTTTGACGAACAAGGCAATGCCTGTGAATGCTTCGTGTTACATAAGTGAACCTCAACATCCAAGGCAATGCAAATCTTGTTTTAACAGTTCAGTTGTGGTTTTATTATTTCTTACTTTTCTCTTGCACACAGATAGATCTTTCCCTATTAGGAAGCTGAGAGATGCAGGCAGTATTTTCTGCTGTTAGTGGTACATAATAATTATCAGAAACAGAACTCCAGCAACAGTGTAACCAAGTCCATTTTCTTAGCTGAAGTATAAGTGTGCTTTGTTACGTCTTAAAATATATATGCTTGTATATGTATATAAAAATAGTCTCTCTTAATTATTGCAGAAATAGATAAGTTGCTGTTACTATCAATACTTCATGGATATTGTGGTAACAGCTGATTTTAGAGCACTGATGGTGGCAAAACAGTTCCACACTGAACCAAAGTTACACACGTTCTCAGGATACCAGTGTGGAATTGAACTGAACTCATAGAGTTCTTAGTCCTCTAGCTCCCAGAGAGGACCAGGGTCAGGGTAGGTAATGGAAGGAACTTTATAAAGTAAGGGATTTCTGAGAAGAAAGTCACTCTGCAGCCAACTGCTAAAATACTTAAGAGTCTGTCATTTTATGCACGTTACGATTGGGTAGTTGGTATATTGCTCACAGTAGGAGACACGCAGTATTGTTTGTGCCCTCTTTCCCTCTTGATATGTGATGCCACAAAGACATCAACTTAGGAGGAAGATAGCTGCTCAGACATGAGCTGTGATAAGCATTTGCAACCTGAGGGGAATGGATGATAAAACCATAGGCTTATGCACCAAAGATACAATAGGAAAGAGACAGTCTATCAGTCACGTGAATTGTGATTGGCCTGTTGCAATGGAATAGCCTTTAACAAAAAAAAAATTTTAAAAAAACTATTTACCTTCTGAATGGATTTTACATAGTTGCACAAAAGGGAAAAGAAATAAGAAAAGAAGAGAATAGAAAAGAAGAGAAAGGTTCCCACAGCTCTTCCCCTCCAAAATTAGCATTGGCATTGGTGAAGTCACACACAAAGGAAAGTCTAACTTTCTTTGTGCCTCTCACAATGACATCAACATGCATGGCTATGAGATGACAAGAGAATACCTCACTCACAATGAGTAACAAATCAGAAATTTCTTCAAAGCAAAAAAATGATAACACAAGACCATCATAGGTATATGCTAGCTCTTTTGAAACATCTCTTTTTGACTAGATGTCAGTGAAAATCACTTGACTACCTAATACAACACCAGGGGTATTTTGAATAGGCCGAAGAATGTCTACTGTGCAACTTGGCTGGAACATCTGCCAATAATGAAGTTGGCTTTGTTTTCAATGTGGTTATCTACTTTGAAATTACTCCATAGAATAAATAGTGATATTCCATGGGTAGAGGTAGATTATGGGGTTTAAATAATCAAATTGGAGCCCTGTAACTTTATGTGCTATAGGAGGATTCTCATAAAACTGAGATATTCCCATAATTAACCACTAGCCATGGGATATTATAATATATTCCATGGTGACTAGTATTTTTCCATTCCCACCCCCCCCACCCCCCTACCCCTAGCAAGAATTAGTGTGATTAATTTTGCTCTGGTTTCACCTATTGCTCACATGAATCAGGATAATTAAGAATACCATCTTACGAGGCAATCGCTGTTTAGGCCAAACTGGCCAGTATTGACCAGTCAGACCTCTTCCAGTTGGCCTTTGCTGCTGGAAGGTTGAAAGAGCTGTAACTCACCAACCCATACTTGCAAAAGGAGCATGTTTTAGAAAATGTGGTTCAAAACTCTTCATAGATCTAAATGCTAAATTCTAGTGGAATATTATAGAATAGATTGATCTGCATGCCATGGAATAAACATTCTTACATTTAGTCTTGTCTCTGAGTCATTTTGCATTAGTGTCAAGAATTTGAGCTGTTGTTCTACTTTGCAGTTAATCATCAGAAAGAGACGGGATTGTCTCATGAATATGCATGATGGTTTAGTTGTCCCTTCAACTTCCTAGGCACCTAGTTTCTGTAATGAGATGTACAATATCTGCCATTTAAAACAGCTGAAAGGTCCCAAATGGGAGCAAATGAGAAAGCATCTGGCTGTTTCGAATTCCAGCCCTGTTTTGTCAGAAAACTCTGTAATTGCTGAGTACTTGGCTCCTACTCTGCTCTATGAAGCATTCATCTCTCAGGAGCCTCTGAGATGCATTACACAGTCCAGCAACATAGCTGTAGAACTCTCAAAATTCTTCCACTAGATGTAACAGCTCTTCAAAATATCTTGAGACTTGTATGCCCTTAACCAGGACCAAAGTTTGGGCTCCTAGAGCGTGCTGATCAGCCTCCACTGTACCATTTGTCCCTGCAACCTAGACTTCACACATATTATTCACTGTGTGATGGTGGGACTAGAATGGATAAATGTGCTACCCATTGCTCTAAGAAAGCAGTCTGGCTGAATCTTAAATCACTACGCGGGATGGAGGTTAACGGTCAGATGGACATTCCTCTAAGAGGTTTCCTACCTGCTCTGTTAATTTCTAAAATTTCTTCTTGGGCCAGTGGGCAAGTGTCGCTCTGAGTACTGTGGTGTGGAGAGTTTACGACAGATTTACAATAATTGGGGGATCCCAGCTGGGGTGGCCTCGGGATATGCTTCTTTTTTTTCTTTGGTAGCTTCTGCTTAGCCATAGCTAAGGAGTAATACATTCCGAAATTGTTCACAATGACAGGGACAGGCATGGCAATGGTCAGCACGCCAGCGAGAGCACAGAGGGCCCCCACCAGCATGCCTGACCAAGTCTGAGGATACATGTCTCCGTAGCCCAGGGTCGTCATGGTGACAACAGCCCACCAAAAACCGATGGGGATGTTTTTAAAGTGTGTGTGTTCACTGGCACTAGGGTCATTTGGTTTAGCACCTATTCTCTCGGCATAATAGATCATCGTGGCAAAGATTAAGACGCCCAATGCCAAAAATATGATGAGCAGCAAGAATTCATTTGTGCTGGCGCGGAGAGTGTGTCCCAAGACCCGCAACCCAACGAAGTGACGGGTCAGCTTGAAAATTCGCAGGATTCGCACGAAACGGACTACGCGGAGGAAGCCCAGGACATCCTTAGCAGCTTTGGAAGACAGGCCACTGAGTCCAACCTCTAGATAGAAAGGCAGTATGGCCACAAAGTCAATGATGTTCAAAGAGTTTTTGATAAATTCCACCTTATTTGGGCAGAAAGTGACTCTCATCAAGAACTCAAATGTAAACCAGACCACACAGACACCTTCGATGTAGGTGAGAAACGCTTCAGTCTCTGCTTCCCTGTAGTGCCGCACCTGGGTGTCATTCCCGATGAATTCAGTTTCTGTCTTGTTCACAATGGGGTTAAATCTCTCATGGGTCTCGAGGCAGAAGGTGGTGATAGAGACCAGAATGAAGAAGAGGGAGGCAAATGCCACATACTGTGGAAAGAAAGAGACGAGAGAAATGTTAAACAGTAAGGTAAGCACAAGGGCTTTGATTCTAAAACACCAGGAGAGACAAGTGCTGTGTTAAAACTAAAGATAAAGTTAAGCCTTCTTCCTGTGGGCTTAAGATGCCAAGTCTCGCTGGCAAAGACAGCCTAACATTCAGGGAGAGCAGCAAGTAGCAGCCCCCAGAGCAAGGAGTCTTTTATCTTAGGAATATTTGCCTCTTCTGCTTCAGTTCCTGCTTTTCATAGAGTCACAAAGTAGTTTGGGTTGGAAGGGACCTTTAAAGATCATCTAGTCCAAGCCCTCTTCAACTAGAGCAGGTTGCTCAGAGCCCTGTCTAACATCACCTGGAAAGTCACCTGGGATGGGGCATCGACCACCTTGTTGGGCAACCTGGGCCAGGGTCTCACCACCCTCATTGTAAAAAATACTTTCCTTTTCTTGTCTGAATCTCCCCCTTTTAGTTTAAAGCCAGCACCCCTTGTACTGTTGCAACAGGCCCTTCTAAAAAGTCTGTCCCCATCTTTCTGACAGACCCCTTTAAGTACTGAAAGGTGACAATAAGGTTTCCCTGGAGCCTTCTCTTCTCCAGGCTGAACAACCCTTTTTAGCTTTTCTCAGGCTTTTCTAAGCCTAAAGGAAATCTCTTGGTTGTATTCCAGGATAATTAAGGGATACAGTCAGGCCAAAATTCACAATTCAGAGAACCACAGTTCCTCTGCTCAATCCTTCTTTAATCAATTGAGTAGTTGCCTATATCTAAGAAGTCTTTTTGTGTGTTGTAGTGGCACAGTAATGGTAATACCTTTTTCCATTTCACTCCCTACATCTGTTAGCTTTCTGTTTGTCTTGTGTGCCACCTTGACAGGAGATGTCATATAAGATATTGTTTCACTGTTACATGAGCAACTGTGGTAATTAAGATATTATTCAGATATTTTCCTGGTGTCCTGTTATTCATAATGTCCTTTGATAAGCAGAGTAGCCAAAATAGGGTGTAAAAAGAGCTCGTTTATTCTAATTGTCTGTTGTCAGTAAATGCAGTGCAATAAGCTAAAAGAAATTGCTGCCAGAGGAATAGACCAGTTAAAAATAACCTATACTTCAAGATACCAAAGCTGCTCTTCAATCAAGAAGTTCCTTCTGTCTGCTTTCCTAGGTAGACCTAGTGCAGAATTATGTTTGACCTTCTGTATTAGCAAACATGTCAAAAGCAAGGATTTGCCACAGTTTGAGGAGAATAGTTCAATAGAATACAGAGAAACTGGCAGAGAATAACATCACAGAATCATTTAGGTTGGAAGGGCCCTCTGGAGGTCATTTGGTACAACTTTTAAGTTGGACCAGGTTGCTCAGGATCTTGTCCCATCTAGGTCTGAGTATCTCCAAGGTTGGAGATCTCACAGCCTCTCTGGGCAGCCTGTGCCACTGTTTGGCCAGTGAGAGCAAATAATCTTGAAAGGGTACAGAAGCAAACAGGCTTTTCTGCATTTCAAATCCAGCCTTGTTGTCAGAGAGATCCCCACCTAGCCATTGTCACAGAGCTACAAATCCCAGTACCTTCCCCTAAATGCTTCAGGCTATCACAGCATTGTTATGAAAGGATCTAATATACAAGCTGATATGTGTTAAAATCAATGTCAAATAGTTGTCTGGAAGGTAAACAATCTGGAGGTAAGGGAAATTGAGAACCAGGACTGCGGGTATTTTTTTTATCAGATTCTCTTGTTAAACGAGGAAATTTCTCCATGCACAGTTTCTCCAATGGTAAAACAGGTTATAAAAATACCAGCTGGTGTTTATCATGTGTTTTGTGATCCTAGATTAATGTGTACAGGTTCTATATGCTTTTATTTTAATGTTACTGACTTTAGTATGTCAACAGTCTCCTTGAAAAATAAGTTGAATAGTCTTTTAAGTGATCTATGGCAGTTTGTGTATGATATTGTTAACACTCGGAGCTTGATTAAGTGGAGTTTAATACCCTAATTGTCTGAGAAAAATGAGAAACAAAAAGTATCTTGCATCAAGTCATGAAATTATTCCTAGCAGCCTCAACATGTCTGCTCAGTTTCAGCCTAGAGCAGATTTTACTGCCCTGAGAATCCAAGCTGCAGAAGGAACCGCTGACGCTTCGTTAAGTCAGGTAGCACTCAGATAAGAAGCAGAAAGGGGAATAAACGATTTTGTATTTTAAGGGGTATGTGAAGAAGGCCCCTTTCTTTGTGCTGACTCAAAATGCAATTCTTCTCTTGGTGTATATGGATATTTCTCCTGAGTGAGTTTTTCCTGCTTAGGACAACCTTCAGGCTGACCTTGCACAGAAAATATCTTGAAAAATGATGTTTTGCTGTATTCAGAGGAAGAAATAACCAGTTCTGACAGGAGAGTTCTCTGCAGTGGAACATGCTAGCAGTGTAATCAGTAGAGAATGCACCCCCCATATCTCTTGCTGTTAGCCCTTGTGTGTGCACACCTTGGCTTCAGAGGGGAATTGAGAACGTTTAGTCCCCAGTTCAGCAGAGCAGGAAGCACCTGCTGAATGAGCGTGAGGGGTTTGCTTCCTTGTATCTATCTAACAACATGCAGAGCTGTTTCCCAGCCATGGGTATGTTCTTGTCTGCTTTGCAGCTGTGGAAGCGTGGGTCTGCTTTCCAGGTTTCAGAAAACCACATCTGAGCAATGGTATTGACAGGAAGAATCACACTTTTTCTTATCCAATTTTTTTTTTTTTCCCTCTATTGAATTACTGTCTAATCCTAAAACCTGTCTAATCTTTGGGTAGTAAAAATGCTCCTTAGTCATTCCGTGTTTCACTATTGAAAGGGCCTTATTTTTTGTTTTAGAAGATAATGTGCACAGGCTGAGAGGAGAAGACAATGGAGAGCAGCTTTTTAATGAAGGTCCCCTTACAGTTCCCCAGTCTATTGGAAGACCCCCAGAAGTGTAGAAATGCCTGAGGAGCAGACCTGAGGGTTTGTTCACTGGCACCCATCTCTGATAGCTTTACCACCTGCAGCTGCTTGGGACACAGAAATTTAACAGCTTGCCACAAATGAATGTGTAATACATCAGTGGCATAGATTTACGTTTGTCATGCCCAGTTTACATTGGACACACCATTTTTTTTCTTCTGGATATTTTTCTTTGTTAATTATCTGATACAAGGCCAAGCAAGCTGTGAGCAAAATCCATTAGCACCCTATTCAGTGAGTATATTTTACTGAAGAGACCTGTGTTCATTCATGCCAAAGAGGTTGAAAAAGTAGTTCTCTCTGGCCCACGGCCAGAGCCCAACAGAGATCAGCCATCATGCCTGACATGACAGCTTGTCAAATCTAGAGGTTAGCAATGCTGGTAAAGTCTAACACTGTGGGACTCATATGTGTTCTAATGTCTTTGAAAACAAAGCTGCCTCTTTTTATTTCACTAATAATGGCCTGAACACTAATCAAACCAATGGATTCTCTTGTATTTAGTGGGTTTTAATCTTCTTTCACCTTACATTTTACAACAAAATTTCTCTTTTTCCTAGGATCTGAATGCGCTGGGGGAAAGCAGTGAGGATTTTATGAAGTGATGCTGTGTGCTATTAGATTCCATAATGGCAGCTAAAATTTTTTACAATTAAAGAAAATACCTAGGTAAAGTGTTTGAAGTGATCAAAACTCTTTTATCTACTTTGACACATGTGAATGATTACTATTTCACTAGAGATGATGCTGCCATTACTTTTTTTTCTGGCTCTAATACCAACAAATTAAAATTTCAGGTTGTCCAAAACTGCAGAAACCATAAGAAGGCAGAGAGGAGATTTGAAAAAGCAGTATTTTGCTTAAAATATGTTATGTTAAAATGTCTTAATTCTGGAGGAAAAAATTACACTCCTGCAAAATTTCTGTTAATAGCTGATATATTTTAATAAGGTTATTTTGAAAGAGTCTACAAGACATCATGGCCAGAAGTGGATAATTTATTAATCTAATTTATATTGCTTCTAATTAAATCCATCTACCTACCTACCTCTCTGTCTTGCAAAAGGCCTGTTTCTCCCTGCGTCTCCACTGCCCTATGTCTAACATAGCTGGTTTTGCTAGACCAATGTGAATACAAAGTGCCAATTCATTCACAATAGCAGGGGTTTGCATCAGCTTTGCATAGCTGTAAAAGGAGCAGAATCAGACCCAGCCTCTCATGAGTAATAAGCCGCTATCTTTCCACTCAGCATGGAGAGAAAACAAAAGTCCAAGAGCCTTAAAACACCAATAAACCTTCTAATACATGAGGATTAGGAGGCTAGGCTCACTCAGAAAAAAGGTTTGAGGCTTGGACCAGACAGTATTAAATAGACAGGTGTGGCTGTTTACTTCTGGGAATCAGATTTTAAAACAGCCCTTTACCTTGCATTTCTAAGATAGTTCTAATCTTGGAGATAAGAAACCTTTTTTTTTTTTTTTTAATGCTTTGTTTTAAACAAATAAGCCCAGTAACCCACTAGAATTCATTGATACAGTGCCTCACATTGCCAGGCTTCAGTGCAGATGGGCAGTGAAGGCTGGTGATGGAAGCACTGGGACAGAAATCAGATGACTGAGACTCTCTTCCAGCCTCCACCATTGATACATTCTTAGTGTTTAAGCATGTGTGCCTGCATCTTTTGCACCATCCTTCGTCTGCTGTTTTTTGAACAAGATAGTAAACTCTTCAGAGCTTGGAACTGTCTGCCAGTTTAGGTCTGACCAGTATCCAGCCTAATCTGTGTCTGGAGTGGTGACCTGGGAAGGGAGACCTTGGCTGAGTCTTTGATAAGAAAGACGTGACTTTTGGACCATAGATAGCAATAAATGTGGGTGGTGGCAGTAGAAGCAGCATGGCTTTTGCAAGTCAAGTTCCAGTAACTTCAGAGTTTATTTTCTAGGAAACAGTGGTCTACACGACACACCATTCATAATTCATTGCAGATCACAGGGTCAGAGTGAGTTAGTAGGAGCTGCATGCTGCAGACAACAGGTGCTCTTCTCCTTGATACTGCTCAAAATTATTTGACAATCCTGACTCAAGCTAGGTGGGAGAAAAGAAACCGATCGCACTCAGAAAACACTTACCAGCTTTTCCCTTTGCAACTGCTAACAGAAGTATTTAAAGAGTGATTCTTAATCCCTAACCTTTTGCAGGGAATTCTACCCTTCCCAGAACCTCTGGATGAAAGGCAGAGAAGGTGGCATTTCGTTTAAGCTACATCTGTTGAAGCATCAGGGATTTTCTGTAGAAGTGGCACCCTCGATTTCTACTGATCTATTTGGGTGAGTTTGAGTTTTAATGACAAAACTATTTAAATCACCATATCATAACCCTCCTGATCCTGTTGAACCGACAGCACAGGAGCCAAGTACTTCTCCCCTTAGTCTGTACGGGCAGGGCCTCTGAGTAGTGTGAGATTGGCTGCTTCTCTCACAGGTGAACCTGGAGCTTGCCAAGACTGAAATGGGAGATGAGAACACTCTCACCATACATCTTTGTCTGTGAAGGAGAAATGATGAACCTGTTAGTACTGTGGGGCTTCCAGTAAAGTATGTTATGACTCTACCAGTAGGTAGAGGTAAGGTTTCTTGCGTTGGATTTTTTTGTTGGTTGTTTTTTTTTTCCCAAATCTAGTAATTTTTCAATAAGTCTCTTACTGGTGAGTGCTGTGTATCTTGCAGGAACAAGCGAGGCTCGGAAGAGTTTCAGATTAGAGCTGGCAACCCATGAGCTGCTTTTCTGTAAAGCACCAGTAATTCAAATGTAGCCAGAGCCCTGTGTTTTTTGCTAGACCTGCAGAAAACCCCATCATTACCATTCACAAGTCATCTCTTCAAATACTTTACCAACTTTCTTTTACAGTAGTTCATCTGCTTGAGGTTTATCGCTGAAAAATATTACACCTGCGTGGAGCTGCCAACATTTGCCTGTGACTTGAATCACAGAGCTTTGCCTAGTTTTTATTTTCATCTGAAACCCATACTTTAACCACTTTTCATTTAAGACTTAGTCCACGCATCACCAAAATGCTGAACAATAGAGACAAATCTTTTTGCTGCAGCTCAAACGAAGTATGGGTTAAGTGAAAGCTGCTTTAAAAGCTTTATAACCACTTTATTATCTGTCAAGACCGATGTTCCAGGCTTTCTGAAAGATATGGACCCTGATTCAAACAAATGACTCATTTTGTATGTGCAAGTAATTCTGCTGAATTTTTGAAAGAAATATTGAATCTGTATGACTGATCAAATGACTAAACGTAGGCACATGATACTAGCAACCAGATCATGCTGTGGAAGTGAACAGAAGATAGGACTCTGTCAAAAAGCAACCTCTGCAATATTTCATTAAGAATCCTCATGTAAGATGTTTGGAGATCTTTTGAGTAATGATTACGAAATGGAAATTATTTGCAGGGGGAAAAATCCAGTTCTGCTTTTGTAAGTGTGATGTAAGTCTGTGAGGGCACAATCAGATGTTACCACCAAGCCCTTCTCTGTGAAGTGAGAGGTGACCATCTTGGGGGTCTGTCTTCTTTCAGTGAGATGGTAAGACAATCGATAGGGAAGCTCACATCAGCAAACATACTTGTTCACTCACAAAATTATTCAAATTCATGTATCTTAGCTGACAGAAATGGAAGAAGTAGGTTAGCAGATAGACAAAGCTTGCTCCAGAGTCAGATGAAAAGTCCACTAGCAGCTCATGGATGAAATGGTTATGTAATGCCAAAAAAATAAATGACAGCTTGCAAAAAAATCCTGGAATGCTTAGTGGCACGCAGACATGAACCAGTGTGTTAAAAAAAAGTGCAGTCATCTGTGGAAAATATGCTTAAGTTATTCGGTGTTGACATTGCAATAAATAAATTAGAAGCAGATCTCTCAAATGTTAGTCCTAGCAGACAGCCATGTGCTTTGACAAGGTAGTTACTGGATAAGCAAGACTGGATTGGAGCTAGAAGTGTGGTATGTGCAGTATCTCTCTGTGACCACATGGCCAGCCAGCTGGTCACCAGGCACAGATTGGAACGGTTCTCTGTAGGTCACAGGCAAGTTTTCAAGACTTCATCTAGGACAGATTAAATCTTGTGATTTAATAGGGACATTGTCACAGAAGAGATGTGGATTTATTTTGTAAGGTCTTTAGTCTGGCTGGTATTAAGAACTATATTGAGACAGTATTGTGGGAGTAAGAAGTGTATTGTTAAGCAGCAGCTTCGTAGGAAATTCTTATCTTAACATATACATTCCCAATCCTAAAGTGCCCCAAGACTTCAGCAGCTGGGTATATGGGATACTGCAGGAGGAGCTGTACATGTTGAGAGTAAATCTTGCATCTCTTGGAGGGACTGTGGAAACCTGTGTTTGGTAGGGACCTCCAAGTGTCATTCCCCTGTCCCAAAGACCAGTCTTTGATAATTCCTGAGAGATAGCTATACTGACTGTTACTAAGAACCTTCAGTGGTGAATATTGCAGAAATTCTGCAGGAAGTTTTTCCCAGTGCTTCCCCATATCTTATCTGTATTTTTTTCTTCCTAATGCCTAACCTAAATCATTGCTACATTTTAAGCTTGTTCACTTTGTCCTACCCATCAGAGACAGCTAAGGATTTAGAAATTTGCAGACGTTTTCCTTCTTCTTTAAGCTAACAATCACTAAACATTCAAATGTTCTATGACTCCTAGACTCCTGTTTTCATCTGCTCATGCTTTTGCTGCCTAAATTCAATATAATTATTAATCTCGTTTTCAGATGATGCCCCACACTTCCACGCTGTCAGTACTGTCAAATACTTTAGAATTAAAGAAACTGAGAAAGTCATGTAGCATCTTATGCACTGAAACATAAACTAACACATGACAGATGAAACCAAGGAACTTCAATTGCCCATTATTGCTTAGCTTTTCAGTCTTTTTCTGTGAGGCAGAAACTTTTTTTAGGTAACTTTTTTTGGACTCTGTGCTCTTACTGTTCTAAACTGAAAAGGAGAGGTTTGTAGCAATAACTGACAGGAGCGTAATGCGTTAGGATTTTCAGGATCTCACCTCACCACCTTTGTTCTGGATGCTATTTTATCTCCTGAGAAAATCACACTTCCTTCCTCTCTAACTTGCTGCCAGTCCTTTCTCGTGGGAAGAGAAAAGGCATTTCTCATGCAGTTCCTTGACAAAGGGGAATTCCTGACTAGAGCTAGGCAGAATCCAACTGGGAAAACCCGAAGACTTGCAAAAATGAGCGTAGTCCTGTGAGGCTTCCTATAGTTTAGAAGAAATCTTAATTTTTTTTCTCCTTTCAAACTGAATAAAAGAATCACGCATGTGCTCATGGTTAGGATCAAGTGCAGCCAGATGAATGTTGAAGTATCTCTGACCAAGCTTCACATTTTGATTTTGGAAGTGTGAAACTACAAAGATAATCAGTAGACAGGTTTTTACTCTCTTGCATGCGTACACATGTGCACACACATACACAAACTCTCTCTTAAAGTTGCCAACATAGGCATTTCTTTGCCTGGAATTTAGCTGTACTTGAGTCCTGGGACTCTTTGTTGGGGCAAGACTATTTTTTCCCCTTTTTGTTACAGCTTCTGCACTGTGACTTGCCCAGAGGTAGCTTAATTCACAGGCTCATGCTTGCAAGGAGTACAAAGCTACTTGTAGAGTGGTGCTAGAAGCATCTGATGGACCAGGAGACATATTTCTGTAGCTGTTCAGGGCCCACCCTCAGTGGGGGTGAGGAAGCTGAGGATGGAGTCAAAGAAGAGAAGGAGAAAGCTGGGACTTGCATTTAAGCAGGACATTCTGTTATCCAGCAAGGATGGAAAATAGCATTCACCCCAGAGGGGTTATGTTCACCCACTCCACTGCTAATTCTTGAGTAATTTGTGGCAGTGGTGCAGTGCCACAGTTCTTCACGTGCACACACAGGCCTCCTGAACTGTGTGGGAGTGACTATTGTAGGAGAGCACAAGAAAGTGCTTCCCAGGCAGGAAAAGTTAAAGATGATTTTGAAAGCTAATTGAGTAATTAAAAGGTGCTAAACTCAAAGTTATGATTATTTTTTTTAAATTTAAATATTTTTTTATTTCTTAATCAGAGCTTGAAGTATTTCTATATTTAACTTGCAGTATAACCTCAATCAGGAGGAGGAGGCAGCTTCCCAGTCTGACCTCTTCCTTGAATGCCCTGTGCGTCAGGTCAAGGTGCACAATCTTCCAGAAAGGTGGAAAAGCCCTTTTCTTGATGAATTAGCTGCAAGCAAGTTCCCTAAAACCTTACTTGCAACTTAGCAACATAAATGCCCCTCTAACCTTGCTGATTGGAGTGTAGTTAGTTGTTTCCAAAGCTGTCCTTCCCGGACTGCGTGGGAAGCCTGTCTGGGGTACTGACTGGAGTCAGGGAAGGTGAACACACTCCCTGTAACCACCCCCTTTGCCTCAGAAAAAAAACCCCAGGATTTCTGACTTTTTTCTGCACGTTTCATTAATCAATCCAGGCAGCAGCCCATTTGTGGGGAACCTTGATACACAGAGAAATTGCGATGTGGTAGGAGTCCATTTCTGCACCATTTCTTGCAGTAAGGTGGTTTTTGATGTGAAGTGTTCCACTGAGTATGTTGTGATCAAGCTCTTCATGACACAGTCTCAGTGAGCTAAAGATTTGCAGCAGAAAAATTAGTTTATTCTTAACCTGGCCTTGTGGGCTGAGAAAATTCACATTTTACAGACCTTTTGTCTCAGTGCAAGTATTGACATAGTACTAAGATTATTTTTGTTTCCCTTTTCAAAATAGTCACAAAAGTTGGGGAGTGAGGAATTGCCAACTGTATTTTGAAGGAGCTGTAGCCATGGTAACAGAGGTACCTTCAGTTACCAAGGTAACAAAGGCAGCTCAACTGCCTTGCTGTAAAGCCAGAGAAATCTACTTGTGATCTGTTGATTTTAAGATGCTTTATAAATTGTTGAGCTGATTTAGGCACTTAAATCCATAAATCAAAATGTCTGTTAAAATGACCAATGCACTGTACTACTTACAAATTATTCACCCCATTCTTTTTTCACCCACTGTATTTTTTTCCCCTATCAATATATCTAGGCTTTTTCCACTCCTGGCTTTGCATATTTAGTGTTTAGAAAATGGTTGTTCTGTCTGAAACAGAGGATTTATATTACTGCTGGTTGTAAATCTTACTCATTGGAGAAACCCTAGCCTCATCCCAATACCCTCCACTCCAGTCCTGCAGTCTCTAAATGGAGCTTTATGTACTTCTGCCCTTAAACCACAAAATATGTTTGCTAAAAATCTGATAATGAATTAAATCAATACCATTTGGAATGAGTTCCATCTCAAGCAATCAATACAGGCCTAGTGATGTACAACAGGCAGGCAGGTAAATTGTTCTAAATAAATTTACAATTGATTTTACTTTTAAAACCGAATTAGGACATTTATAGTCTTAACAAATAAGATCAACTGCAACTTATGCAAACAAGCATATTCCTAGTTTTGTCTTTTCTAATACTAGTAGTGGGCTGTTACTACTTATAGCTCAGTATTTTTATTCCTGGGATAATATGCATAATTTCTTGCCCCAAAAGCATGGTTTGCCAATTATTAAACCAGGTCGTGTTTAGTCAGGATTTCCCCTTATCAGATTGGTTTCACTAAAAATTTGTGGCAGACTCTGCTCGTTAATGGACACTTAAGGATCGCGTGATTCAGTGTAAGTTACGCACTAGGTTTACACACTGGTGTACTGGTGTGGATGTCCATGATGGGCAGGACCTGTCTTTTGACCATGCCTCTGGTGGCACTGTTAGCTTGGGTGGGTGCACCAGCTCCATCTGCCTCTGCTTTACTCTCCCCCATTGTACTCTCCACTTAGCCATGGGCTTGCGTGCACAAGGAAAAGCAGACCCTTGCAGGAGAACGCTTTTTTGTCCAAGTGGAGCATTGCACTGAGATACTGAGCTGCTTCACTTTGGAAGGAGGAGGTACTGGGATTTGTGGCCCTAGGTCATCAGAGCTCCATGTGCATAGAGAGCTCAGATTTGGAAGGAGCATGGCTGTGATGTCGTGCCCAGGTCTGTGTGAGCTGCCATTCCGAATCTGCTACTTTGGAGATACTTTGCCTGCACAGATGACTCATTCAGGGACTTGCAGTGGGCATATCAAAGGGAGTGGAGCAAAATCTAGCTCTTCAGAAATATGCATTGCCTGCTGCATTCACTGCTTGTGTTCACAGCCCTGTTGTTTCAATAGTTATGCAAAAGCTTACAGTCAGAAACCAAGTAAGATTCTGCGTTACTGAAGAGCTGAGCTGTAGAAAGTTCCCTCAGATCAGTTTGAGTAGGGGTGTCAGCAATCCTGTAAGACTGGCAAGGCTGAGAAGTTGCCTTTAAAACCCCACAGATACTTAGGCAGATGTCATGGCATTTAACACAGCCATTGTATTTTGAAGGTGCTTGGTTTATTTTCCCTGAACAACATATGCTTGCACATGAGTGTGACGTTATGGTGCTCTCAGTGTTCTCCTGTAATGGCCATTAGCATGAGTCATTCTCCTTGCTGCTTGCTCAGAAAATCCTATTAATTCTTTACATGCATACACAGCTCCCAGTAGTATTAAAGATGAGCAAAATCAGTTCACAGGTGTTCCTTTAACCCTAAATTGTTGGCATATAAAATGAGACATCATTCTTATAAATCTTGGAAATGAGAAATGCTAAAAATTATATCTTGTACATCCTGCTGCAAATGGGAGGCCTTTCCAGGGTTACTCAGGGGATTATATGGGATGTACTTCACTTCATTTAAGGGAGAATTCCAGAGTGGGATGCTGGGGGTTTGTTGGTTGGTTGCTTGGTTTGTTGTGGGGTTTTTTCAGCCTTATCATGCTCTTTCATCCGATTATTCCTATTTACATGCCACTTTGTTTTGCTCAGCTCTTCCCTCCTTGGTCTAAGTGCCCTTCAGATCATTGCAAACTACCTTTTTACCTGTTCGGTCAGTGGCTTAGCAAAGATAGATATATTAAGTTGGTTCTCTTAGTTTCAGTTATTCCAGCTGCATTTGGTTTTAGTGACAACTGCCAAAAAATAAGGATGGAAAATGTTGGAATCTTATGAAAGCTCAGTTTAGATCAGAATATTTTTAATTTGAATATTAACCCTTTCCCTGATACGTGAGTTAAAGCATAAATGTTGTTATTGATGGGGATAATTTAGTATCTTGCACAGACATGTTTCAATTGATAGCATGTTATAAGGATTTTACTTCTCAATACCACAATTCAAAAAATCTAATTAGTCTGACGGTTTGTCTGCCTTTCAAACCTACTCAACAAGCAGCTCAAGTACAAGATGTTCTTGTCTGCTGCAACTGACAGCCACGCTGCACTTACCCAGCCCTCCCCATCACCTGCTAGACAGGGAACTGTATCAGGATAGCTGAGCTGCCTGAACAGAAAGAATAGCTAGACAGGTTCAGTGGCTCATGAATGCAAGAAGTATCATGCAATGTGTTTGTTACGGTGTCAAGCTCTTATAAATGGACTTGAATTTCTGACTTGCTTTCTAGGATTCTGACTGGCCTCCCACTGAAAGGCAACACTGGAATTTCCTTCCACTCCTGACACAATAGATTTCATAATTGTTGATTTTTCTAAGTCATAAATGACTGTTGGGTTGAATCTGTAGGCCACAGTCTTGTAAGCAGAAACTCAGATAAAGCCTCTGGTTTACCATAACTTTCTAGCCTTTGGCAAATGTGCTAGGGATGGAAAACAACGCAGAGAACTATGGCCTCTTGGCTAATGGTGAAGAATGGTGACAGTGGCAACTGGAAACCTGCCTTTCTTGATGTGCTGTAGCTAGATGATCTGTCTCCAACGCTGTCTCTGCTTGGCATCGCCATAGCTGCCTTACTTTGACCCCTTTTCTCTACTCAATTCATACATGCAATTGGTTTCTGCATCCTGGGATCCCTTTCTCACCTGTGCATGTGTGTGTAAAAGGGGAGGAGTATTTGTTCTTAGACCCTCCTGCTGTTTCAAATACAGAATTAGACTGGAGCCTTCTGAAAAGGCAGTAAATTCTTCTTACATTACCAGGGATGTGTATTGCTGGGTTAAAAAAAGAGTCCTGGTGCAAAGCAAGTCTGTATTGTGGAAGACAAAAGCTTTTTGCTCCTCACAGCTCTGAAGATTACTATTATGAGGAAGCAAGAAATACAAAATGGGGAGAAGGTGGAGTGTCTAAGTGGTTTACAGTGGGCAGCTTTCAAATAAGGCATCTCTTTCATTCTAGCGTATGAATTGACAGAAGCTGTTGTTAGGTTTTTTTCCTGACAACCTTTTTTTCCTATGTGCACTGCAGCACAAACACTAAATTCTCTACATTTCCCTCAACAGGAGCTTCACCAGTACTGCGGTGACTGTCCCTCCTGGGGACAGCCCCTACCTGCTGTAGCTTTCTGCTGCCTGGTTTAGTGGGTGAGCAGCACAGCCCCAGCCTGCCCGAGGCTTGCCTGGAGCTGTTCATGTCTGTTCTGTGGCCAAAGATTAAGAGGCAATTTTTACTAGTAAGAGCAAGTGCTTTGGGGGATGGGGTCTTTCTGTAGGTTAAGTGCAAAACTATGCTTTCTATTCTCTTGCTTCTTACAGCTAATTTCCCTTTCTCTTTTTTTTCTGGGATTTCATCCTGTATAGCTGAACTGAGGAGCAGTGTGCATGTAAGTGGGAAGGAGCAAGTGATGAAAACAAGAAAACATGATATTGCACTAATTAGCTCTTTGCTGCTCGGCAACAAATAAATAGTACTTGGGAGCAACGAGAGTAAGACTGAAAGGAAAAGCAGGTAACTGATCTGAGACAATGTTATTTTTTTGTTTTAATCTATCCTCTGCTCCTCGCTCTAATTTTGAAACTCATAAATGGAAGAATAAGGAACTGAGTGAGATTATTCCCTGTCCTGGCATGTTTTCTTTGACAGAATATAGCTTCCAGATAGTATATGTGCAGTAGTATACTAAGTCTTGCGCATTGATGGTGGACTGCACAGAGGGGGAGGTGTGACCAGATGTGTTTTTCCTTCCAGAATGATGGAGATGTCTAGATATAGATTACTTCCTTAGTGTGATACAGGTTTGTTTGTCATTGGATACCCGCCCTTATTTATTTGCTTCTTTTGTTTTCATTTTTCCAGTAAAGCTTATTAGGTAAATCTGTTTTCTTACCCACCTTTCTCAGAGTCTAAAGGATGAAAATTTGTCATATTTCTTATCTCCCAAATCAGCAAGGTCATACTAGAAATGACCAGTGCTCTGTGGCGCTGGGAAAAGAATGGGAATTTATAATATAATAATTTAGTAATTATTTTGGATGTAACTACTGTGAAAAGAGAGATTGTCAAAGTCAAAAGGGTATTAAAATAAAATCTTCACCACAATTTCATATAATCATCTAGAACATGCCACTGGGACTGACAAAGGATCACAGACTCCCTGCAGCCAGGTTTGCATCCAGTGGCATCTGCTTTGCTCACTGGAATGCCTTGAGCTGATCCTCAGCCCACATCCCCTGTGATGCCCCCAGTGAAGGATGCAGCTGGATTTCCCTTCACAGCCCTCGCCCTCAGATGCTCCAGTTGTTCCTTGCACCCTGAACTTAGTCAGTTTTACACCTTAATTATTTGCAAATGACACTTTCATTTTCACTCCGCTAAAAACCTACTGCACAATGTATGCTTCTGGCAGTTTTTGATACTAATGCTTTGTAGATTCTCAAAGGTGTGAGGCTGCCTACCACATCTCAGAATACAGTGGCTTTTTTCATCCATTATGATGGGTTTTGTTGCTTTAAATAAAAGAAAAAAGTGCAGGGCAGGGGTATGTTGGTGTGAAAAGAACATCAAATGCAACAAAACTACATGGGAGTTAAAGTAAAACTCTTAGCAATTGTAAACCAATGCACTAGTGGGGAAAACAAAGTGTTCCTGAAAGGTTTTTAGACCAGTGTTACGTTTTGGTAGTCAGCAATCTTCTCTAGAAGTCAGGTTTTCAGTTGGAAGGCCACACTGTAGTAGAAGTGACTCTACTGGATTTGATGCTTCTGGACCCTTCTCCTACTGGCACTGAGGGTCACACTCTTGCTGTTGGTTTCTGTACATGGAGCAAGGTGTAATGAGGCAGTGGGATTCCTGAGTAAAAGCCCAACTTGAGACACTGTCTGAAAGTTCATTAGTAGTGCATATTGATTTATATTAATGAGACCTATTACTTTGGCTCTTGTCTCGCTAATAGGTGGGTTCTGATCCATTCACATAAATCTCAGTCCAGTGGAACTTATTTCTATGGTGTTGAGTCAAGTTGCAGAAATGGCCTCTCAGTTTCAACTAATAACTTTTTGCACTTGACTACTTGAAGGTTTTTGGCCTAATTTAAGGGGGAGAACGTCAGGTATTTGCAAAGGGGAGAAGAAAAAGAGTGTGCTGCTCCTCCTTCTCCAGAAATCAGTGGCAAAAATTAATAGTTTTGCATCTAACATCTTTTCCCATGAGCATATCTCAAAATGATTTACAAAAGAGCTAGGCTAGCATTAATTTCCCATTTGTGGATGGGGAGGACTGAGCCGCAGGGCTGAAGTTGTTTTTGTTCACTAGCAAAGTGTACATGCTTCTAGGAACCAAATAAATACAACCCAGAACTTAGTGTGGAACATAGATACGGCAAAAATGTCCCTTGAGAGAAGGTATTGCTTTTAAGCTCCAATGTCAGTGAGCATTCAGGCATGACTACACAGGAATCATTAAGTCTGTTTCTTTGAAAATTCTCTTAAGAGAGAAATTGTAAACGGGAGAGGAGCCAGCCAACTTCCAAATAGCAGAGCACTGCAGCTTGTGATGCTTCTATTAATTTGCTGCATTAATGGTACAGCTTGATGGGACAGTGAAAGAAAATGCAAACATCACCCTTTAGTAGCTTTAGCCTGTTAGACATGTTTTGAATCTAGGGCCATTTGGAAAACAAAGTTGTGTAGTCCATTTCATGCTTTTTAAACTTAGAACAAGAACACTCTTATGCACCTCCAAAGATATTGTGTCTCCAAAATAGGATAGAGCTTGCTGGCTTATTTGTCCATGGCTCATTATTTAAAGAACTGGTGAGACTGGTAAAAGATACAGGCTTCATGTCACAATTTCATGTGTAGGCTTGTAGGTAACTTAAAAGAACGTAGCTGTCCAATGAAGTTGGTCAAGACAGCTTTGGTTTTTATCCTCATTATGATCGAGTAGATTTCAGGAATGACTTTGTTGTGTTTAAGGCAGCATTCAGGGTGCTGCTCTCAACTGTGGACTTTAAAATTATGTGTATGTTTTATCTCCCCAATGTCCATGTCACACCGAATTATGGTGACAAAGGACGTTGGTGAGATAACAGGAATATCACAAATGAAGGTAATTTAGGCCCCCAGGAAATCAATTTCCAAGTAGCTATTAGTGAGTGGTGAGACTGGTGAGAGAGCAAGGGCAAACTGTACATACATATGCTGTGTTTGTGAGTCTGCTCATGGGCTTTATTCAGGGGAAGTTCAAGTTTTGCTTGTGTGCAGAATAGATTTTATGGAAATAGTTAAAGACTTGGCAAACTGGATGCCCACAATTTTCTTGGCAGGCTGTCCTTTTAACTTGGGCATCAAGATACTCATATTAGACTCCTTATGTCATAGAGGGTTATACTTATAAAACAGTGCACAGGTTTTTGGGTTTTGTTTTTTTTTGGTTGGGGTTTTTTTGGTGTTGTCTTTTTTTTTGTTTTGGTTTGGTTTTTGGTTGTTTATTTTTTCCCCTCCTATGGAAGGAAGTAAGTTGTTTGTTCTAAAGTGACCAAAGAAAAAAAAAAAAAAGGAGTTTGTCTGCTCATTGCACAGGGTTGAGTGGTTAGAAACATACAAGGAAAGTTTAAAGAATCCTTTCTTTTGCGGTCATTTTATTCTTATTCACGTGGGAGAACAAGAAACCTATATATGTAGTTATTTTTGCAATTTCTCAGTATATATTTTTTTTAATTATACCCCAGGGGAGATGCCTTTACTCTGAAGTGACTTGCCTGAATGAAATGAGGAGCTTCTTGCAAAGTCAGAAGTTCCGTGCAAGTCCTTGGAATTCAGTACTTTAGCTGCAAGGCTAATTCTTGTCATAGGGCAGAATCGTGCTGTTGTTGAAATCAGTAGATATTTTGTGACTTATTTCAGTGTGTAGAAAATTCAACTTCTGATGTCTGTGGAGCAGTGAATTGTGTGCTCTGTCCAAAGCTGTTTGCAATCACTAGAGCACTGGTGAACCTTTTATTACTGAGCAGGGCTCACTCATAAAGACTCAGTCTATAGCTTCTCCCTTTCTCAGTTTCTTGCTGTCGTGTGTTTGACGTTGAGTTTGCAGCGCATGGAAATTTTATTATTTCTACACATAATCAACTAACTGCTTTTTGTAGCTTTGTAGCAGCTGTTGAAGTGATACCAAAAATGTGAGCTGCTGGGGAGATGGGGAGACATTTTTGTGTAATGCACTGGGTGCATGTTGGTGATGTGTGAAAAGGTCGGGTGATTCACTTGGAATAAACCTGTGCTCTGTAATAATATTCTATGATTCTATGATTCTATGATTCTATGATTCTATGATTCTATGATTCTATGATTCTATGATTCTATGAATGGAGCCAAAGCTCTCGCATCTGCCGGTGTGGCAGGGAACTCTGGAGACCCCACATCTATCTGTAGAAATGGAAATTGGGTATTCTGTGAGAACAGAACTGGTGGATGCCATTTGTCATTGTTTTGGGTAGGATAGCATGAGATTACCAGAGACTACGCTACCCAAACCTAGCAGTTCAGTCACTTCCCTCCCTTCTGAAGAGCAGCTGTCAAATTTTTGGTATTACTGGGCCTGAGGACTAGAACACCAAATAGAGTCTGGTCTCATCCCCTCTCCACTGCCTTATTTTTCCAGGGACTCTGCACTCGAATACCTGTAGTCAGCCAGAAATACTGGCCCTCCATGGGAGGGGAATACCTGTCCTTTTAAACTAGGTCCCTGACTCTCGTGCTGTGGGCCTCCTGAGGGCAGAACATGATGTCCCATGTTTGTGAGGGACTGCCAAGAAATACCATCCGTGAGGCAGGCAGTGACATTCCTGGGCACGCTCCGAACTGGGTAATGCCAGTGAGGGGGGAAAGCGGCCAGTTCCTGGTGGGAAGGAGGTGGGGAGTTGGCAGTTGTTGATTTTTGCAGGAGAAGAGAGAGGCAGAGTTAAAGCAAAGATACATATACAGTATGTGTTAACATGTCAACATGTACAAACGATTCCTGCTTCGCAGTTCAGGTAGCAAGTTGGCATTGTTGACCTCAGCTTGAAAATACTGGATAGAGTGTGTTTGTAGGTCTGTGCAATAAAGGTACCTGCATCTTCCTCTCCTGTCCTCGGTTTTGTGCTGAACTGTATACCCTTGAGAGAACAAATGCTACAACAGCAGGTTTGTAGTGTCATTCAGACAGGTTTTGGTTATGCATGCAAAGTCCAAGGCCTTTTTCTTTATTAGGTTACAGCTGGTGCTAGTTTTTCTCTAGCCAAACTAGGGCATTTGACAGCAGGTAGCACGTGGCAGAAACTTCATAGCTAGTACTTTGCCTGTCTACGAATCACCTCATTAAACTAGGAGAAATATTAAAGTGTAATAGCTCTACCTGAGCTCACATACCCTTTTTCACTAACAAAGCATCAGAAGAACAATCTGCACTGATCTTCCACCAAGTCTGAGACAAGTCAACCCTCCTAGCTGTGACCTGGAGAAGTCCTGTACTTTCTTAGCCTTGTTAATCCTTGTTAAATTGGAATTGGTGGTGGTGTGGGGAGGAGGAGTCATTGAAGGGCCAGAGCTGCTGCAATTGTATGCACAAAAATGAGTATTTGACAGTGAAAGCAGAAACCCCTCAGCAGTCCTCAGACCTCCTGGACCCCATCTCTCAACACAGAGGTTCAAGCAGCTACCTGTGATCCACAGCTTGTCATTTTGAATGCCTATTTGAATGAATATCTGCCTATTTGCAGATATTGTCACAGCAAATTGGTGTCACACGATGACCTGAGAACTTCTGCACTGGATAAACTGTGTGACACCATTTGACAAAAATGTTCTCTTCTTAATTTTAATTGAAGCCACGACAGAATTTGTAGGCATGTGGAGTTCAGCGTGGGGGTGAGGGGCTGGGTGTGGCATTGAAGTGGTGATTTCTGTGCAGCGTGTGGTAGGGGAGTGGCAGAGAAAGGTGGGCTATCTGTGAGCATACTCCAGAGCAGTGGGGATTCACAAGGAACTTGGAGTGTAAATAAGTGGTGGGATATATCCCATTTGCTTGTTTGTTTTTATTATAGCTAGAAAAGCTGCATTATCTTTTTATGAGAGTCTCCTGTTTGTTTGCAGTTCAGCTTCCTGCCAGGAAAACAAACGGTGGCTGGATTGTGCTTTGGGCAGGGCTCTGTAATGCTGAACAATGACACTCACTTTCAAGCACTGTGGTATGTACACCTGGCAGCCCAGGTAGCTGTTCTCTGCTGCTAAGCCATACTGTGTGTAGCAAGACAAAAAACCCCTCTTCACGTGTAATGAAGCAGTGAGAAGGCAAATTAAAATGGGAAGTAAGCTCACCAAATAGTGGAGTAATAGAAAATTATCCAGCACTAAAGAAATTGCCACCCAGTAACTCTGGAGAGAGGTCTTCCATGCATGTATTCATCTTCTCTTACTCACTTTCCTGTGTTTGACTATGATGGGGAGCAACCACAGCAGGCCATTTATATACTGTGGAGCAGTTACTTTCATTTGAGAATGTTTAGGGTTAGAGACTTTATTTTCCCAAGAGCTTTCCTGTGTTAGGTGGAAACAATCTCTATGCAGCCCATTTGAAAAACAAACAAACAACAAAAAATAAAAACCAAACACAATGAAACAAAAAACCAAAACCAACCAAAAAAACCCACAACAGAGCAACAAAGCTTTCATCCTTTCTGCATCTTTATAGACTGGCAAGGCATTGTAAGGACCCAGTTGGGTATCACAGCAGTGAAGCTGCTCGCAATGTTAGTGCTTCCTATGCTCAAAGCAATTTACATGGATTGATGGATTTACATGATTGTTGACAAACTGATCCTCACAATTTACTTCTGAGATTGCTGGATAAAAGCTGTTACCTTACGTGACAGTTCAGGAAAACGAAAAGGGCAACACTGAACCCTGGATTAAGGGGAGACCGAAAGAATTCAGCTTATCTTCTGTTGCTTCAGACAACCTTGCATTTCATTTCCATTCCTAGTTATAACACCACAGAGCTGCACTTAGAGCCTAAGCAGAGAGAACCAGATAACTTAATAATAGCAAAACATCTTTGGACCAAGTAAAATCATAGGAAAATTGCAAAACAGGCTTTCAGAAAAAGTAAACATCTCCAAAATCAGTAATCACAAAAAGCACAGAAGGTGACAAGTTTGTGTGTCTTACAGGGTCTGCAGGAAAAACACTCGGAGCTTTGTGTTAATGTCATGCCCTGTAAAACTAGAGGCAGCTCTGAAACATCCACAGTGGGCATTTCATGGCCTGGCCTGCACAAGTTACACTGTCTCTCTAATTACAGTGTTGCTCCCTCCAGACTGGGTGCTTTGAACATCTATGAAGTGTGCTGCTGTAGTGCAAACTGTGACCTGTTTAGAAGTTATTTTCTGGCTTGCTAAAGTAGTCAACTTAGCAGGAGCTGGTAAGTGTTGCTTATCCTGTTGAGATTCCATTTCCTGCACTCTAACAGTTGGAATTGCTTTTGCAGACCAGCCATTTTCCTCAGCTGGCACTGCTGCATTATTAATGTGCTTGCCTTGCTCCAGGAAGAGATTTCTCCAGTGTAAGATGAAGTTTAGGTGACAGGCTTTCATTACTTTTTAGTTATTATTTTATTTATTTATTTACTTTTCCCAGTGTTAGCTGCTTCTAGTAGCTAGCATTTGAAGCTTTTATTTTTCATTACTAAATTTGCATCATCTGCTAGAATTTAAGTCTTGATGGATGTGCTACTGCAAGGACTCTATTGGCCAGGCTGCTAGAGCATGTTGTCATCTACATAAATACTGCCAGGTGCTACACCCCACATGTACTGCCCTGCATTGAAATTCAACCTGCACTCCAGTTGTTGTTATTCCAGAAAAGCAATGAAGATAAACTATATTCAGACTGTTGCGAAGAGCAACAGCCAATTTCCTTTGGTCTCAACAAAGTAACTACTCTTACTTTGTAAACGCATACGATGACAAACCAACCTCTAGAGAGATGAGTTGGAAGAGAAGCCCCAGAAAAGTGAAGAGATGCGCTGTGCTCACGCGACAGGAGGTGAACGGCAGAACCTGCTGGTCTCCTGACCTGGCAGGACAAGAAACTTAGTTGTCTGGAATGGATTCCATTAACAGAAGTAGCACTGGTTTTTTTAGCTTTGCTTTCATTAAAATAGGAGTTAATCTGAGGTACTGTGGTTTTGGGGTTTTTTTCCCCAGAAAGGAGGGAGAGTTATAAATAACAGTTTATTACATTATACAGCACCTTCTCTCTGTGGATATTGAAGCACTTGACAGATTAATTAAGACATATGACTCTCCTAGGAGATCCACAGAGCATCAAAAGCTGTTGAGTTACAAAAATCCTAGTGACTTTTGCATGTCATCTGAGCAGCTCTAGGTGACTGAGGGTGCCCTTAGCCCATTGCAAATGCAAAAAAAAGGTTCACTGATATAAATCCAATGGAGTATATTTAAATTATAAAGGTTATAATAAGTAATAAGTTAAATTGTAAAGGTTATAATAAGTAATGACTCCACTCAAGATGGTGACACACTAAGCTGTAGTAATAGGATAGTTTGGAGGTAGGTTCAAAGAATCACGGTGCAACAAGTGTCCTTTTCCAGATGGAAAAGGTGATGCCAAGCAGCTAAAAGCCATAGTCTAAAATGAGCTTGTCTCTGGTTTCAGTCTGGCCAAATGTTAAGGTTGCACCCAGAACACTAGAGGGTACTCTCAGCTTTTTCTCCTGCAGTGGAAGCTGAGTTTTTGCTGCTCCCAGGTGTTAGGGATGAGTCATTCAGAAAATTCTGGCTTTGTGCACATTTACAGGTGGTGACAGCCCCAGAAATAGCATAAAAGATTTGAGAGTGTTAGCTGCAGGAGCTGGGATTTTTCTAAGTGAATCAAAGTGGATTAAGAACCCAGAACTCTTCCCAGTGAAATGGGATGGGGCATGTGATTTCTGAAGATTCCTAGCAAAAATCTGACTCTCTATAACTTTGCAAGATGCAAATGGATGCATTCAGGTGTTTTGAAATAGTGACTGGAATCTAATTTGAGAAGCTAGTCATGCATTTCTTCCTCTATATCTGCACTTGGCTTCTGTGGCAGACTACGAAGAGCTACTTCTTGGATGTCATTTTCTAAAGGTTCTGTGAGAAAACCAGGCTGGGAATAGCACCAGCAGCCAGAAACATCAGACATCCTCTCCAGCATGTAGTGAAAGACTGAGTGCCTTACCAGCATGGGATTCCAATTTCCCATGAAAGCATACCTTCTGTGGGCTAGGGAAAACCCAAAAACCAGAAAGAAGACTGGGGTGGGGAGCTTGACTGGCCTGGGTAGCTGCTGATTAGCATTAGCGGGGGTTTGCGTGTGTGTTAGCAGGAGTGCGTGTCCTCAGGTCTCCGGAGCTGTCAGGAAGCAAGTGTCAGGGTGCCCAGGCAAGCAGAATGCACAGAAGGGGATCTGCAGGGCTGCTGCTCTGCCATAACGGTTGACTAGAGTTGTCAGTTTGGGGTAATCTGATGTATGCATTTAAAAAAAAAAAAAAAAAAAGCCACAACAAAAATGCTCCCTAAACCCACCGTCAGCAGCAAGCACTTCTCTGTGAGCCTTGTACACAACATGCGACACAGCCATTTCTGCTTTAAAGGCAGCACGTCCTCCCCCCTTGCCCAGGCTCACGCCCCCTTCTTTCCTGTCCCTTGGCTGTGTCCATGGAGAGCAGCCCTCCCAACTGGCTGGCAGCTGGCAGATTTTCCTGCCCTGGACTCCCCCTTCCCTTTCTACCATTTGTTTGAGTTGTGATCCAGGGCAGTTGGAAGCCTTGCCCCTCACATGCCGTTTCAAAGTGTCAGGGACATAAGAGATGCTGCAGGCTTAAGAGTATGATCCAAACCCATTTGGGCTTTTGGATAAAATCTTTCTGTTGTAAAAACTGCAGCAAGGCTGGGGACTCTGTGCTGAGTACGCATGGCTTCAGGTCACTGATTTATTTGTTGCTGTGAAGTGCTAGTCCTGTAGCTGTGATGGCAGTAATCTCTCAGGCGCGTTGGCTTGCTCAAGGAGAATGCAGGCAGAAGGCTTTTTAAACAAAACATTTTCTCCCTTTCCTCCTTTTACTTAACAAATTGTGTGATACAGAGGGGAGGAAAAAAAAATAGCATCCAAATTACAGCCAGGCTAATGTGACTGCTTTAGAAGCATGAAGAAAGGCAGGAGCTGTGGGGCCCTCTGAGCTTGCTGTTCTCTTGTCTTCCTCAGGTCCTTCTTAACTTCTTCTCAACTGCTTATGCTTTTGCTCATTGGGAAATGGTTCTTCATTCTATTATTTCAAAATATGGCTGGTGATATTTCTTAGGCTTTTCTAGGTGCTTCCCAAAAAGGAGAGGTCTCATTGCTGTGGTATGGGAAACCAAACCCCAGAGCTCAGATTAGCAGCCTCTGGGGCAGCCTGCGTGTCCTCGTCACTGTGAGGTGGCACTGGGTATGCTTCATTTCTGTGCTGCCTCTCCAGCCCTGCTGGGAAGGTGTGGCAGAGCCAGGGTGACAGGGTTACAGAACAGGAGGGGGTTTCAAGCGTCACCCATAGGCTCCAGCAGCGCTGCAGCAGTGTGCTGGGGGCAGCATGGGGGTGCTGTGCTTTTCCCCCAGCTCCAAGAGCATCCTGGCTACCCTAAAGCAGCAGGAGTTGTCTGCAGTGCCATTTCCCTCTGTCCCCTCCAATCCAAGCAGCTGCTACCGTTTGTGTTGTGTCTTCAGGATAGATAGAAGAGTATTAAATCAATAGAAGAAAAACAAAGTAGTACCCTCTTGGCTCAGGAGTTTTGCAACCAGTTTCTCTGCTGAAGTTCTCCTGCCCCTTTCTGCAAATCTCTCTCAGTGATCATACGCAGTATTTTCCCCGTCTCCTCTGAATTTTCTACAGATGGCCAATGGTATTACAAGATTTTGTAATACTTTGGAAAAACATCTTTCCTTCCTTTTCCTTCCCATCCCTATCTTTATTTATTTTATTTTTTTTTAATCCAACAACTAGCTTAACAAAGACCTCCCAGTCTGGGGCTCCTGAAGGATTATTGAAGGAAGCCAGTTATATTTTTTTTTATGTAGTAAGTCTGTTTAGTTTTCTTCATTTTTCCATTAGCTGAAGCCCCAAAATAGACCACATAATTTAAAATAAATAAATAAATCCTAAATCAAAACATAAAAGGATCACAGATAGATATTTGGCATAGGCTATCCACATCAAAGGCAGATAACAAATCACAATAGAAAGGAGAAAGTAATTGCTTTCACTTGTCTGTGCTATTCATATGGATGGCACAGATTAATATACTTTACAGGATTTGGAAGGCTTTCAAAAGCCAGTATTGCAGTGGGATCATCCCTATAGCAATATCTCAAAACAGCTGTTACTAGAGAGTGGATGAATAATGCGAAGCATGTTTTCTAATTAGCTTCAAGTTTATTTCAGTTCTAGCTAACCACCTCAGATACTCCATCTTGTATTAAATGCTTCCTCAGATTGATAAGGGCAGAAGAACTGAGCAGTTTCTTATCTGGTGAACACTTTTTGGACTTACACTCTTCTTCTCGCCCATATTTATAGTAACTCTTGTCACATAATTAGCAGATCTGTTTCATTTTAGGAGTAGATTTTCATATTCAGTTGCCTAAAGCTCTTGCAGGGGAATACAAGCATTCAGTTGCTTTCCCCAAGCTGATGTCTGCTCGGGCAGTGCAAGGAGTTGAACGTTCAACTATCATTTCACATTCTCAAGCAAGCACAGGTACCATTTTTCCATGTGAAAATGAGGCTGGTGTATTAAAACAATAAAGACACATTAAAGCTAAGCCCCAACACCTCAATTCTTCTCTTTAAAAAGACGTTGTTGGCAACCAGACGGACACTGTTGAAAAGCGACCGGTAACGTCACAGGACAGCTCCTTCAACTGCCACCAAAGTGACCCTGAAGCAGAGCCCATTGACAGAAGCCCTGCATTACACTGAAAAGGCCGGGACCGTGAACTCGATTTGTACACGCAGCAAGATCAGGCACCCGACGGACGGAAGGAGTGTGTGCGGCACCTGCAACAATTCCAGGCCCCCCTCAACTGCCATGCTGGGAATACAGAACGCACTGGGACTTTGGCAGCTTTTGGCCAAAACGTTCCTGTCATTAATAAAGTAGAAACACTGCACCTCACTTCAGCATGCAAATTAGAGACCAGTGCAAGGCATTTGAGATACAGTTACTTTTTAGCGCATGTTTAAATTTACACTTTATACTGTGAAGCTGTCGTCCCTACTAATGTACTGGGTGCTTCCCTAATATTCATAAATGCAGACACATTCCAGACTATTAAACTAAGTATAACCCAGTATGGGAAAGTCAGCATTTAGTCTTTTAGGTTTGCTTTTTTTCTGACCAAAGCCATTCTTCTTCTTACGTTTTTTCCAATTTTTAAGCTGTCTTGAATGGGAATTTTAACATTGGCAGGGTGCATGGGGCATCTCTAAGTGACACCAATGGAATTTCATAATGGAATTGTTTGGAGAACAAAGATTTTGAAATGGACTTGAGGAGTTAATAATCTAAGATGGGGGTAGGGGGTGGGTTATTTGTTATGGTTTGAGTTGTGTGTGAAACTCAAATGCATTGCCTTGTACTGGCTGATCTGATTTGGTATACTTGAAGATTTACTTCTGATAAAATCTCATCCTCAGTCAAGCTCTCCTATTTTTGCAGTGTCCACTGAGTAGGGCAGAAGCAATTGTTTCCCTCCTGCTGCTTTTCTTTATTCTAGAATTTGGGCTTTTGCTAAATATATAGTGGTCAGCATATTTCCCCCTGTATTTCTATCCTTTTTCCTTCCTTACCCTTTCTTGGGTTCCTTCTGGTCTTCTGTGCCAGTCCCCTGGGTCTGCTAATTGTAGTGTTGCTTTCCCTCAGCGTTCCCAGTCAGACATTCCTGCCTTGCACCTGCTTTGAGAAAGTACCGCAGCAAAAGCTGTCCCTGCTGCTTAATGCAAGGTTCAGTAGTGCTGCCATTTCACCTGGCTTTCAACACCTAGTTAACACTCTGCTAAACATTTCAGAACATGGCATGTAAAACTGGGGCTGGCAATACCTAAATGCCTTTTTAATTAAGAGCCACGTGCTACACTGGGCAGCATAGGTGATAACAGAGAATGAGTTTGAAAGTAAGTATGTAACCTTCAAATTTTAAGTGATGTCTTGTATTCTACAGGGATATTAAGAATTCAAGCTGGCATTGATAGCTTTTGTCTTAACTGGCAAGTTTAATTCTGACAGTGCAGAATATATTTGTAAGTCTCCTTACCTGGACAGCCTTGCTAGTATGCTCAGAGGTGGGTTGTGTTTTGAAAAGTTACTGATGTCAAGCCATTTTGCCAGGCTGAGGGCACAAATTCAGTTACTTGTTTTGTCTCTAGAATGACTGCAATGACCTTGGTCATGAACCCCTCTAGAATAATGGAAATGAGTTCTTTAAATAAGGACACAAACTTGAAGTCATCCTCCTTCTTTCTCCCTTGAGTTATTTGGCTACTCAGGAAAGAAACTGAGGCACAAAGTAACTTCTGTTTCTGGAGGTTATTTTTTAAATATAGGAAGTGTAAAGACAGCAGAAGTAAATGAATTGAAATGGAAATGGTTCCATTTATTTAAAGTGTAAGATTAAGCAGAAGTAAAAACAGATTTTATGATTCTTGGCTTTGTGATTTAATGACAGAACCTTCTTTCCTTGAAGTATGTAGAGATACATTTATGTCGGCACATCTGCTTCTATGTACCTCAGAATCAAAGATGTATTCCACATGCAACCACATCTACTATGTGAACCTGCGCTTCTGTGTTGAGGTCATCCAGGGTCTGAAAAATGTCAATGAGATGCCCAAATCACCGGGGCTTTTTTAAAAAAGCTCTTCACACATTCCCATCCATGAAGTGAGTGTGTTTTACAAAGAATACAACCCAGTCTGTTACTGTGCTGTCCTGTTCAAAGGAACTCTTAGGGTTGTATCTGGCTGCTGTATACCTCTGAGTCTCCTTGAGTCCTTGTCTTTAGTATCTGCTGTGTGTGAGCTTCTCTAAAACACCCTAAACTGCTGGTTAGGTAATGCTGCTGTAAATTACCTTAGCTTAGGGCTCAAGAAGCAATGCCTAATGTCCTCTTCCATGCTACCCTCCTTCTGACTTCAATATCCTCCTCCCCACTGAAGTCAGCCAAAGTGCTGGGCCAAGACTCAAATTGTGTAAAGGTTTTTTCATAGCTCTGCAACAAACTTCCTTCTGGCAGCGTCTTGGTCTTTTCCAGTACTTATTGGCAATATGTGATTCATACGACTGTTCTTCTAACCTTCTGACAGGCCTAACCAGACTTTAAACTCTAGAGATAGTCTTTGTCTCCCTATGTCTTGCTATGCTTACAACTGCTTCTATCATCTGTCTGGAAAGGACATTGTCTAAAGGAATAGTGAAGGCAGAAGCTCATGGCATTGCCATTGCAATAAAATGTCTCAGTCATGCTGGCAGAAGGACCAGTTCATGTCATAAGCAGGCAAAGACTCTGCTACCTGTAGGTGGAAGTGAATTACATACCGAAAAGTTGTTTACCTCTGAAGCTTTTTGTTACAATTCCATGATAGGCTATCATTAGCCCTCAAAAATAGAGTCCAGGCCTGTCTAGCTTTCAATGCTGTTCGCTTTTAGGGCAAACACTCTTGTGAATTAGAAGCAGTTGAAGAGAAAAGCTTAGGTCTGCTCTTGGCAACAGGGTTTCGGAAAGAACTCAAGCACTCCTTCTAGCAAAATGGGAACTATAGCCAAGACTTGCAACTGTGCTGTCATCAGTTTTTATATAGCCAGACAGCTTCTGTGATACTCATTGTTCCTTCCCATTCACCACAGGGGAGAGTCAATAACAATTGATATGTGTTAGTGTTTGCAAGCATTTTAAGGGTTTTTTTGCATGTTGAATGACTAGGAAAGGAGGCTATTGTAGCAAAGAGTAACAAATATCACCATGAAAGTGCCATGTTTCCTGAACTGCTTCTAGGAGTTCTGGTTTTTTGGTTTTGTTTGGGTTTTTGTTTTTGGTTTGTTTGTTTGTTGATTGGTTTTGGGTTTTGTTTTTGTTTTTTTTAAAGGATAGCTGTAACACTTCTGTGAAATTATATGTCCATGAGAGGTAGATCCAGCAGGTGAGTCGGAAACATGGTGTTCCCTTGAAGAACAACTACATTGGCATTCAGCATAGGCTTTGTGTACTCTTGCCTCCTTCCTATCCTTCCCCTTTCTGTTGTGCTTGGGATCTCAGTATGAACCTGTGCCCTGCCACGGCTCTACGTCATACAGTTTTCAATAGAATTGTTTTCTTGAGAAGGTGAGGCAAACAATTCAGAGTAAGAGCACTGGAAAGGGGTCTGGAATAAAATGAAAACAGCGAAGTTGACCAACACAGCAGGATTTGTCTCATGCATGGTGGGAGATAAATGGGGAATGCTAGTGCATAGATCTGGGAGGAAAAAAAAATCCAAAATAATAGGTTTAGGAAACAAACCTAATATGTTTGCCTCGCTTTTCATGAGGTTTATGCTTCTTAAGATTCTTGGAAAATTTCCATGTATTATCCTAATCATTTGCATAAAAGTATAGATATGTATAAAACAGAGGAGAGTGTTGAGAGTGGAGGAAAAGACCAAGAATAAAACTCCAAAAAGTTAAAACAGAGTGGAAGAGAGGAGGGTGAGGATGCAGAAAAACAAAAATGAAATACAGAACATAGTAAAGTTATTGCAATAGAGGTAGAATCCCTTAAAGTTGCTTATCTTTTCCAGGTATAATCATTTTCATAGAGATGTGAGCTGGCGAGGTACAAAATTATTGTAAATGATTCTAAAATATGATTATCTTGACAGACTGATTATATTTGATTGTGTTGATTATGGCTATTAAAATAATTTTTTCTCTGATGAAAAAATATATCCTCATACTTTAATTGCAAGTATCCAAAATGTAGATTGAACAAATTGTATATGCCATATGCATAAATGTTCTCTTTTAAATGTGAGAGGGGAAAAACCAACCTGCAAAATATGATTGTTTGCTATAGGGTGCTTTGCAGGACCTCTTTTCTGGAGAACTTGTGTTCTTCTTTGCTCGCGCCCGAAGTAGCGTAGTCTACGTAACATTCAGAGCAAACATTCTGCTGTCATTTGAAGTGAAATGCTTAGGTAGATCAGGTGAGCCATTGAAGGAGTTTTACCAGGACAAAGTAAGAAATGTTACATTGTGTTGCGCGATGTTTCATCTGAAAAGTGACTAAGGGAATAGCTTGTCTCTCGTGTGAGAGGCTGGGAGAGCTGGGACCCTGTCACCTCGAGAAGAGAAGGCTCTGGGGGACATCTTATTAATGTAGATAAATACCCAAAGGAAGGTGTAAAGAAGACATAGGCTCTTTCCAGTGGCACCCAGCAACAGGGCAAGAGGCAATGGGCACAAACTGAAACACAAGAGTACATCAGGGAATGCTTTTTCACCACGAGAGTGACTGAGCTCTGGATCAGGTTGCTGACAGGCTGTGGAATCTCCCACCTTGGATATATTTAAAAGCTGTCTGGGTATGTGCCTGGGGAACCAGGTGGCCCTGCTTGGGCAGGGTAGTTGGACAAGATGATCTCCAGAGGTCCCTTCCAACCTCAGCTCTGTCATTCTGGGATTTGGGTACTCTGGTCTCTTCCTTGCCGCGTAAGTTCTAGTGACAAGCTGCGAGCTGCACGGTTGGTCCTTGGGTGGGAGGCTGGTGATTCCCAACCTGAGAAGCTTTGAATTCATTATCTGACTGGCTCCTAGTGTGTCAAGGGAAAATCTTCTGTGGAAGGTGTCCCTGCCCATGGCAGGGGAGTTGTAATTAGATGATCTTCAAGGTCCTTCCAACCCAACCCATTCTATGATTCTGACTCCTGAAGTGCAGATGTGGTCAGAGAGACTACATGAAATCCTTACTATAAAGCTTTCCCATATATTTTTTTTGGAAGAAAACTAAGTGGCCAATGGACTAAAGAATGAAATTGTAGAATATTTTCATAGATTAGATACATCATGACAATGTTGACAGGAGGTGGGAGAGAGCCGACAGAATTCCTGAGTGTTTCTGTAATTCTTCTTCATTCATGAATGTTTCCCCCTGTGATTTTGAAAGTCTGGAGTATTTTGTGTGTGCGTATCCAGTTTGAAAATGTTAAATGTGCCCAAGTGAATGAGGAGTCTAAGAGTAATTTCAAGAATACTTCGGCTGTATTTCTCTGAACGTCTGTGGGATTAGAGGTCTGTTGCTTTTTGATAACTGGACTTTGACTCTTCTGTTATTTTGGTGCTTCCAGAAAACATTCTAAATCTTTACACAACTATTTACTTTTCTGTTTACCAAATTGCCATAATTTCCCCACAAATTTATTTAAGAAAAGGAAATAAAGGTTTTCTCCAAATATGGTTAGAATTTTCTAGGACCTGGAAATGACTGGATTATGTAGAAGTCCTTTGAGCCATAACTTAGTGCGTGTAGAGGATGATATAACCCCATAAGCTATCTATAAGATTTCTATTTTCCCGGAGGCTTGTGTTCCAATTACTCTTTTCATACGAGCTTTACTGTGTTGTATTTGGTGCACGTATTGGCATTTTCAAGGCAATGGGCCAATGCCTTTTCATTAGCTGTAACCAAAACATGCTTTTGAGAAAGGTCTGTTTAACTTCAAGACAAAATGTATGACAAGTTTCACTTTTTCCTTCATCTGCTGAATGAGCAGAGGGCTGGAAGTTCTATAGTTACCATCAACATTTTCCAGTTGTCAAAATGTTTCACTTACAGTATTTACTGCTCAGCTGTTAAACTGTGTGAGGTGAGAGGGTACAAGGCTCCACCCACACTGGTTTGCACACTGTCAGTTGACTGAGGACAATGGATATCATAGTCTCATTTTTTAATAATTAAGGTGCTTTCAGCAAGGGTTGCAGGCTGCAAGAGAAATTGTCCAATCTTCTAAACAATTAGGACTTCCATGGGCAGCTAACTCGCTTCCACAAACTCAACACCCCTAAAGATGAATACTAATTAGAAGAAAGTATGTGCCAGACACTCAGCTGGTGGAAAAGGCAATCATTCTCTTCCCTGCAGCACTGCCACATTCACTTACATCATAGGAGAGGCCTACCAAATGTCCTGGAAGACAGCACGCTGCATACAGAAGATGGGCGTAGGAGAGCTTAAACCTTGCAACCATCAGTGAATACTAGATCTGGCAGGAAAGCTGCCTTCAGAACTTCATCAGAAATGGCTTTAGCACAGGTAATTATATATCTGAACCATCCAGGGCACATCACTGTGTGCAATAAATGACTGTAATCAGTGGTAATAGGCAAGGGAGAAGTAATTAGTGGTGCTGAGTATATGGTTAAATAGCTCTTTCTTTTCTCCTTCACCTATTGGTTCAAGTTAATACTATTTGGGTATCTTCTAAGATCAAATTACCTGAACTAATAGGTAACACTTTCTTGATGAGCATTCCTGAGCAGGCTGTTGTTCTAAGGCAGACCAGAGACCGTCAAATGTTTGCTAATAGAAAAGTGAATTTTGGAATGAAGTGTAGGTGTTTGTAACATCTGTGCCTTCCCCTGACTAATGTCTTGTTGTCAGCTGATTCTCCACAGACTTTGCCAATCGCATTTGCACCCTTAAGAACCGGCTGAGCAGACATTCCCTAGCAAAAAACAGAACTTGGCTGCCTATTTCACAATTTTTCTTTCATGGTATTGAAGTATCTTTAGGAGGAAATTGCTGTGTGCATCCTTACACTGGAATTGTGTGCTATGAACAGAGTGAAGGAAGGCAGATCTTAATCCTATAGCAGTTTTACCCTGAGAGAAGTTCCCTTCGATTTGAGGATTCATCCTGAAACACTGTGCCTTACCAAACCTTTTTAAACACCACAAACTACCCCTTTACAGTGTAGAGAACATTAAGCTCTGTGGCTTGTTACCAGCTGTGGGGAGCTTTCTATCTCTAGGTTATAAGTCCTCTTTCTGTACCAAAATATGCAAGCTTGGGTTCAGGAGTTCATTTGCAAATAGTTGACGTACAATATTGAGGACAAGTACAGGCAACTGACACCTAAAGTCGAGATCAGTAGTGCTGTTTCACTGGGTTTCTGATTATAAAGTGGTTATTTCCATACCTTTCACTGGGTTTTTTATGTGAGGGCCAGAATGAAAGATGGTCAGCTCTGGGCATTGCTGTGTGGATTCTAATCCTTTGGGTTTATTTATTCTACCATTGGTTGCTGCAGTTAAGCAGCATTGTCATTTAAGTTTTGCACTTTTGAGCAGCAGAAACTACTTCCTTTCTAGTTGTTTCCCTTCCAGGAGATCAGTCAACGACTGAATGGAAAATTTTGCTGCATTTCAGTAGACAAATCAGTCTACAGTTTATAGAGCTGCACAGGCTCTCTAAACAGCAGTCTATTTCTGATGCTTTTCCTCTGAGCTTTGCTGTGTGACTTACTGACACCCACAAGACCACTTCTCTTCTGCAGCACATAGTGTTAATCCTGGAGACAGAAGCGGTGTGGGCTGTACAGACTTTGGTGGGCTGGCAGTAGGAAATGGCTTTAGATCAAGGAGTGGAAGCTTCCTCTCCCTTTCCTTTTCAAGCCTCTCCTGTAGAGCTGTCAGACATTTGGAGATGTCTCAGTCCCCGAGGGTCTCTGTGTGTTATGCTAAGGAATGCTCACTCTGCCTCCAGCTGTGGGAGGGACAAGGTGCTGAGCTGGCTGGGGGAGAGCTCCCATCTCCTCTGAGCTGTGACACCCTTGCCAGGAGGCATAGTGAGGTGTTACTTACTCCTTGCCTACTTGCAGAAGCTGCAGTCACTGCTGAATTAGGAGTTGAATGTTTCCCAGGGAAGAGATTTTCAGTCTCAGCTGGGACCCTCCTGTCTGATGGTGAAACTTGGTGTCTGTCTTAAGACTATTAAGTTTGTTAATAGCCAGCTTTTCTATTAAATCTCTGTTGTACGTTGTCTGAATGCTGCAGTATGGGAGGTGTCACTCCTGAGCAGTGTTACAATTGCAAGCTAACTGTGCTGTCCAGCCAGCATGTCTGTTTGGGTGTATCACCTGCCCTAGAATGCATATGGTTTTGTTCTAGCTCTTCATTGTCACTGAACAACTGGTCTTATAACTAAACTGATCTGTAGCTATCATGATCATATATTTCTTCTAGTGCTCTTTTAAAGGAAAATTGTGTTGGCTAAAGTAAAAAATTAATCAGAATTTTTTTTTTTAAGTCATCTGTTTTCTACACATTTGTACGAATAGTAAATCTAGTATAGATTTGGGTTTGGTGAATTCACTCAAAAGGCTGTACAATTCAGCATTGGTCAGGCTGCCCAGAGAGGTTGTGGAGTCTCCTTCTCTGAGGAGATTCCAAACCCACCTGGACAGTGTGATCCTGGGTGACCGTGCTGGAGCAGGGGCGTTGGACAAGATGATCTCCAGAGGTCCCTTCAAACCCCCATCATGCTGGGATTCTGTGAAACCTGTCCTGAGCGATTTGAGGGGTTGCAGGCTTTGATTCATGTGCTTTCCACTGAAAATAACACAAAGTGATTATATTCCTTGCAGTGCGTTGAAAATCTTGCCTTGCAATTCTGCCCCAGAGTGATATAAAAGCTTTCAGACAGCTGTGAGCCTGAATGCGCTATCCAGATGCCACAGAATTATTGAAGAGTGTGGAAAATTGTTTGCCTGGGTATAGTGGCAAGCCACAGTCAATAGGGAATTTGGAAACAGGTGATAAGACTTCAAAAAAAAGCTTTGATGTAGAAAAATGAGTTGTGTTTCTTTGTCACAGTCGGTGTTGAAAGCACTTTGCACACACATTTTCAGACAATACAGAAGTGACACGAGCCTATTTGGGGGGTAAATCGGGCCTGTTAAAAGTTGCTGGTGTTGCAGGAGGGGTGACTTGGGGGGTTGTTTAATTCACAGAATCACGGAATGTCTTTGGTTGGAAGAGACCTTCAAGATCATCTAGCCCAACCTTCAACCCACCACTGCAAGCTCACCACTAAACCA
>WUAM01000332.1:1839442-1905616 GCA_024336885.1 Actenoides hombroni
TTGGATAACCCTTTCAGTGAAGAAATGTTTCCTGATATCCAGCCTAAACCTCCCCTGGAGCAGCTTGCAGCCATCCCTCTGGTCCTGTCACACGTCACCAGGGAGAAGAGGCTGTGCCCCTCCTCGCTCCACCCTCCTTCAGGTAGTTGTAGATAGTGATAAGGTCTCCCCTCAGCCTTCTCTTCTCCCAGCTGGTCTCATTCCTCACTGGTCTCATCTGATGGGCCATTTTTGTTCTGCTCCACTTTGTGTCCTTCGTCTGTCAGTTTACAAGTGTGACGACTGCTGGTAATGATCACCTCTGGCTGGTATCTGCACAGTCTATCATAAAGAATTGCCAGCCTTGCTTTTGGGGCCTGTGGATGTTTCTGTGACAAAAATAATAGTCTTGACATTTTTCTTGTTCTGGGTAGTTGCATTTCTGCATTGAGAAAAGTAAGGCTCCACTGGTGGGTTGTTTTTTTAAATGAGATTTGTTTCATGACTGCTGATAATGGTACCCTGCACATATCAGTATTTTATACTGTGAATATGGTGTGGAAAGAACTGTGGGATTTTCAGGCTATCATGCCATTAGAGGAAATAATACATTGATTAGGCCATAGGTTTATACAGTCTCTTTTCCAAATAGCTTTATACAGTCAAGAAGACAAAGTTTTTGAATGGAAAAGAGACTGATGCTTAGTGCCCTTTTAAGACACTGAACAGAGTGACCCTCAAACAGCTGAGAATCTGCCGAGGAAAGGCCATTTGGGGGGAAATAGAGGCCTCCATAGTTTACCTACTTATTAGAACTCTTTTTTTTTTCCTCAACTGACATACTAGAAATTTACCTTTTACATAACATGAACGTTCCCAAGTGGCTTTTTTATACAGCTTTGCTTTTGCTATAGGAATTATTTTATCTGGATTTCAAACTAGCATGGCAGCAAAGTGGGGCTGTGTTTACTCTGTGTTAAATATCCTTATTTAAATGGTAGCAAAAGAGTCTGGAAGCTTTTTAAGAATCCACGCACATAGTAGTTCTGGCAGTACAATATTTAAAGCAAAACCAGACATTACTGCAGAGTGATGAATTCTGAAAATGCTAGTTTTAGATTTGTAAGCCTAAAGTTAAGAAATAGAGTGAAACTTTGATTTCCTTCTCCCCATCCAAAGCTCTTGATTTCAGCAGTTCCCACAGAAGCCTTTTAGAAATGTTTCCACTCATTCACTGGGTGCTGAACACTTCAGAAAATCAGGTCAGTTCCTTAGGTTTCCAAATACAGATTTAGGATCCTAAATATAAGCATGTTATTCAAAAAGAAATTGGCTTCTCTTTATATAGATTGTGAAGCTACAATCAGATCCACTTGACTTATTCTATTTCCAGCTCTTGTGAAGGTCAACAACAATTGTATTTAGTTCCTGCTTTATGTATAAAATTGTCCTTCCTTGCAGGTGCATAGGTGTGATTCTGTAAGTCCTTCTGGTTAGTTGCCATTCCTTATTAATATAATGGGCTATTTTTCTTCACTTCCAGCAATCTGGGAAGAGTACTTGAATTTCCTCAGTTTGCTTATGTGCAGAAAGCTCTACCTTCCTTCCAGATGAAACTCCTCCATGTCCTTTCACCAGGTTTACGGTTTCGGGGTGCCCTAAGAGGGAGTATGCTTTTCTTACCCTTCCATTCCAGTTACCTTTCCAAAAACCAAAGTCTAGCAGCAGGGTTGGAAGCTCCTTTCCACCACTCCCAAAGCAGTTCCTTCCTTTGTGTCTATCCCAGCTCCAACTCCACGCACCCACTTGGACTGATGCTGAGCCCAGGATCCCCAGAGATGGTCTGGAGGAGAAACTTCTGCAGAGACAATGTTTTGGCATCCTACCTGCTCTGTGGTCAGCCCCTTTCCAGCCCAACTCCTACTGCAGCCCTTGGCTTTGTCTCTCTGATTCAAACCCAAGAGGAAAATTGCAATTCCTGTGAAGTGTGCTAAACCTCCAGTAGTTTATTTTAATTCTTAAACTCTATTTACTCCTGGGTGAGGTGCCCAGGAAGAGCTTTGTCCTCGGCAGACAAAGTGACTGTGAATAGCACAGTAGGCTCTGAAGGAACACGCAGAGAATATGTAGTTAATAGTGTACTTAATCTCTAGCCCTTACTATTAAAGCAGTGTTTTCTCCTGAATTCCTTCCACATCACTGAGTTTTTCTTTGATGTAGGAGGGCTAAAGCAGAGACTAGTAAGAACGCCTGTCTTTTCTGTACCGCCCTTTATCCTAAAGCCTCTATCTGCAACAATTCTTTTGCCATAAATCAGAGCCTACTCTGATTTATCTCTGGTTTATCTCAACTGAGAATCCTACCCTGATAAATACAAAAACCATATACAACATGTGTGCATAAAATACATACACAAATGAGTTTTCTCACCTCTGGAATCAAATGAAGTGAACATGGCATATGTTTAGCCACTGTAATTAGGGGCTGAAAGTTGTTAAATGTACAGCACATCTGAACAAGCCTGCTGAAAGAGCTGAAGTGAGCATGGTACGGCTACAGTCACCCTACAGGAATCTGGCGTGAGGGCAGGCGCTGTGCTCTCAGCCTTTGAAAGCACTCAAATCAAATAGCTGGGTGCTAATGGCCATCTGGGAATTCAGTTGCAGAAAGGAGTAATCTGCTGGCACAGAGCTGCTGGAGCTGTTTACTGCACTAGCTGTCCCACTGCTTTTCTGTGTAGAGGAGAGCAAAGGTGCGTGCAGTGATAATCCTGTCAGTATAGAGAGCGTGCCGTAGATCTCATTTCATGCTGCAGAAGCTTCTGCTGAGAGTGATCAGCCCTCAAAATCAGAGGCACACAAGTCCCTCTCCCCTGTGACTGCAGGAAGGCCAGTACAGCTGCACTGAGAAAGCTGCCATGAGGTCTCTGTCAGTGAAAAAGGACTGTTTCCTCCCTCAGCAGTTCCCAAACAGAGCACCCTGTAGAGAGGAAAGCTCCAAACTGAATGAACTGGAGCTCAAGGCTGAGTGTGAAGTTGAGCCTCTGAAAGACAGAGTGCCCTGGCAAAGCAATGCAATGGAATCCATCACTGTGCCAAACTTCTGATAATTAAAATTTCATTGTAATGTACCACTGATCCCATCTCTTAATCTTCCAAATAGGAAGTGTCTCCAAAAAAATTGAATTTCAATCCTTGCTGTCTGTTGCGTAAGTGGGTCTGTAAGATTTAAAACAAAATTAATAATTTTCAAATTTGTTGAACCCACTGAGTGCAAGTCAGCAGCTTCCCTTTAACTGTTTTATAGAGACATATGCCTCTTGGGATCACTTAACAAGGAAATACTTTCTTTTTTTTTTTTTTCTAAAGTTTGCTCAAGGGCATTTTATCCCAAGTGTTGAATCCATCCAGCTGTAATGGCAAAAAAGAGCTGATTTCCTGACTGCTGGCTTACAGCACTTCAACCAATGCATGTAGAGAGGAGGGGAGCAGTATTTGCCCAAAACTAAGGGTCTGTTTCTTCAGTTACACGTGCACACCTATCTTTGTTGTTTTCAGAAGACAACTTCTGGCTTTTCATTGGTGAGAGGAAAAGAACTGGAACCGATGAGTCAGATCCTTAATCGCTATAAATCGCCAAAGCTTCCTAGTTTTTCTCTTTGAATTTTCAGCTGGCTGTGCTGTACCTACCTCAGCCCTACATATCTCAACCGTCAAGTACAAAAGTGATTTGTGAAGCTTTAAGCTTGTGTCTCAATCTCTATTTGCTCCACTCCAGCAATGACAAGAGCGGCTTGGTGTTTAAGGGGAACATTGATGTTTCATTTCAGTTAGCTTAAAGACAAAGCTGGCTTCTTGAAGTGGGGGAATCTGCAACATAAAGGTGAAATTACAACATTTGTCATGCCTTTCTTGAAAAGAGAATGTGTTTGTCTGTTGACTCACACTGTTCCTACTATGGAGGAATAAAAATACTATTTTGGGCAGGGAGAATATGGATTAGTAGCCTTAGAAGTAGGGATTTGCTGTTGCTTAGGACTGTCAGTTGAGAGCTAGTTCTTTTCATTTTCTGATCTGCAGTCCTATCCTGAGTTACAGTATGGGAGAGGGGAAGAAAGGTTTGGGTGCCTACATCTGAGCCCTGGAGACAGCCCTGGGAAGAAGGCTCGTGCTTCCTCCACCCCTGTGCATAAAGTGTAGCTGGCAGGAGCTCCAGAGTGGCAGCAGTGGAGAGTTTGTGTCTGTCCTTCCAGACTAGGTGGCAACACTCAGGAATTTTCCATTGAAATAGATTTCATTTAATTAAATTTGCATGTACTGGAAAATCTGATTTTTATTCCCCTTTGTATTACTACAGAAAATTTAAATTCCATTGAAATATTTTAATCTTCTCTCAGAGAAACAGCAATTGAAGTATAGTGCTTCTGATCTGTTCAATATGAATTAAGCTTTATATGGTAGAGGTTCAGTGCTTGGTGGGAATTGTATTGGTACTTCCTTTGACTCTTGCTTTTACAGTCTACTTAGAGAGCTCACGTTATCTCCCGCGATAGACAACAGCCTCACTTTAACCAAGCTGTGTTCCACCAGTTGATGTAATCCATAGTAGTGCACACTCTCTGTCTCTCTTGATTTGTGGCAGAGAAAAATTGCCATGTTCCAGCTTTACCAGGACCCTCCTCTTTGGATGTTGTGGGAGAAGAATGTGCCTCAGATCCTCCCCACATTTCTTGGTGTGTCTCTTCATTTAGAACATCAGAATAATGAATGAATCTACTTGCCTTCCTCTCTCAGGGTGAGAGTAGAAATGACTCAAGAATGCCTTTGTGGTCAGTCAGGACTCCCTGATGTGGCATTGTGTTCATTCTCACCAGCATTCCCCATAGCACCCCTGGAGAGCAGATGGAGAACCAAACACTGATGAAAAGGAGGAAGCAAAGAGGAGCACTGTGAGCAGCAGCGTTTTGCTGCCAGAGGTATTTCCTTCCTCTGGCTTTCTATTCAGTGCTGTATAATCATGCCCTTTGTACTGGCACGGGTGGTGGTGGCAGATGGACTGGCCATGGCAGCACACAAACTACAGCTGTTGGTATGTGGCAAGCGGGTTTGCTCTCATGCCAACAACCAGCCTGCGAATAGTTGGGGGCTGAGATTCTGCACAGCTGTTTGGAAGAAAAGACAGCACCGAAAACTTTAGAGAAGTAGGTAATTAGTGAACAAGTTTTAGTAAAAAGATCTGTAGAACTATTTCTGTAGTATTTTAATGTTCCTTTCAATTAGCAGCTATCCGTTATTTACACTGGGTGTTCCACTTTTCTCTTTGCTGTGTTTGCCTCTCCTTGTGTTCCCAGCTTGAGCCACAAAAGCAGCTATTGCACGAGGCATTGAGAATGAATTTGACCCACTCAGCTGACGTCAAGAAAATTCAGTTACATCTCAGTGTTAAACCTAACAGAATGCCATGCCATATATCCTACAGCTTCCCAGTAAAGGGTGCCTCCTAAAATCCTCAGCAATAGCTGCATTTTATTGGGTTAGAAGCTCCATTACTGTCCCCCAAATCCAGCAGTTTCAGCATTCTTACACTGCTAACAATCCAGGAGTTAACTGCAGCAGTGTTGCTGGAAACTCAGGACTTAAGCCATTTCACAGGAGTAGAGAGTGTATCAATTTCCCCTATAAATGTCTGCCTTTTTTCCCTTGCTTAAGTGTGTAACGTCTTCTCACCTTACTGGTCTTTCTTTAACCTTGTTGCTTTTGCCTCTGTCCCCATTTTGCTACGTGGTGAACAGTGGATCAAGATGGGCCCCCACCCTCTGACTGATAAAGCTTCTTGATTGTAACCATGGGATTTTAGTCAAAGGCAAATCTTGACAGCACATAGGCTGCTTGGGGGGTGGGGGTGTAAAGAACTATTTTTTGAACTTTTAGGCAAAAGGTTTGTAATTCCTATGAGGGGTATCTTATTACTGGAGAAAGTGAGAACTGGGGATGTTCTTCCCCTGGCCTTAAAGTTAAAAATTGTTGCAATGTATCTTATTAGTCTTACAGGCTCTAATCACTTATTTAAATGCTTGAAAACAATTTAAGAATTTAAGCTGAATAATTTTACATAAATTGATTTTTATCAAAGATTGTGTTAATACAACCAATACTTCTCCCTCTCTCGCTGTCTCTCTCTCTCTTTTTACATCACTAGAATTTAAAAAAGACAGGAAAGTCACATTGAAAGAATCTAAATTAAAAGAATCACTTAAATGAGGCCCGGAAAAAGAAATTAACAAAAAAAAATGAGCTGCATGCCCTCATAGTTCTTCTCCTCAGTTTGTGTTTCTAACCCAAGTTAACCTCTCCCCTGTCAACTCCATCTAGATCTGTTTGAAAGCTACATTATGTTCTCCTCTGTAGTGTTTGATCTATGGATTCCTTTTGCATGTTAAAACTGCTCCTAATTTCAGCTTCAAGTTTATGATGTTATTAATGACAAATGCTCTGTGCAGGGTACATCTGTAAGGATTGCCATTCAAAGGATCTTTTCACTTGTATCAGAAACTGTCTTTGACATCTTAATTTGTGTGTGTGTGTAAAGAACTGTTTCCAGTTGGAGAATGGCTCTGAATGTTAAATGAAAGCAGGAGCTGCTTGAAGGACAAAGCGAATGACTTTTCCCTTCACATTAGTTAAGGATCAATCATCAAAAGCTCTTCTCCATTATACATCTGCGTCATCAGACAGCGAATTAGGGTAGTACTAGTAATTGTATTAGATTCTTTGAAGTGATGGTATTCCGTAGCAACTTCACAGCCAGTCTAGTCACAGTAGCATCAATCTGTCAGAAATGACTAGCTCTGATTCAACAGAGCCTCTCTGCTTAGAGAGGAGCAAAACACACCCAACTTTCTTAGGCTGACACCTTTTCTCATCGCAGGGCAACTTCCACCAATTGTGTCTTAAGGTCAGTGGTATTTGTGGAGGAAAAGTAGCTATTGATCATTTGATCATGTTAATCTGAATCTCCTTTATTACCATGCAACTGGTGGAAGAATGTTCCCTGTGCTAGGATGTTGTTCTTTGCAAACAGCCTGGAGCCTGGGCAGCTGCATCTCCCTGAGCAGAGCTGAGAAAGAAATTGGTCATGTTTTCACAAAGCCCCATGCTCTGCCCACGTTCCCCTTTGCCTAAAAGAAAAAAATAAAATAAAAAAAAAAAATCCCCAAACTTTCAGATTTCCAAGAGGCTGAAGCTGTGTATGTTGATAAGACAGAGGTCAACTCCAGAATATCAAACTGTCGAGCCAAAGCTACTTTTGAACTCCATGTACCTGCAGAATTGCTTCCTGCTGCTTTCTTTGACCCTCAATTACAAATCTTTATGCCAGCGTATTTGTAGTGTCCTTCTGGCCATGTTTATATGTGGAGCAATACTGACACTTGTCCTTGTCCTCATCTGTGAATGTCAAGATGAGGAAAGCAGGGAGGAACTTCTCTATTCCTTATGTGTCTGTGTCAACATATTGGATTGGTCCGTGATTTTCTGATTTTAATGAGACTGGAACTCAGCCCAGAATCAGTCACTGCAGTGAATTCAGATGATTTTCCTTTCCTGCACATATTTTATTTTCTGTAACCCAGGACAGTAGTTTAATTCACATCCAGTAATGGGACAGAATAATTTTATTCATGTGAAAACTTTCTTGGTTAGAGATGTGTGTGGAGACACCAGGTCTGATTTGTCATTCTTTCCATTTAGAACTTTAAGAAAGAAGATTTGGGTATTTTGACCTGCACTTGCCTTTCATATGGGTCTTAAGCTAAGCCTTCATGTCTGAACACTGCTGAATTTCAGCAGTTCAAAACTGGAACTGAGCTTTCTGACAGAGCTCTTCTCCAGCAATACCCTCCCGAAGAAGTATAACAGATCTTCAGCTATTCCTAGGAGCAGTGGACTGTATATTGCCTTAGCATAAAACAAAAGGTTTAGGATCCTTAAATAACCAACAATAGCAGCACAGAACACTTTTTCCCTTTCAGTGCCAACATGAACTGCCACTGTTATATCTCTGGCTCCTGCTGTTTTCCATTCAGTTTGCATCCCATGAGCAGAGTTGGGAACACAGAGCAAACCCAAGTGATGACCTGACAGCAGTGGCTTCACACCAAACCGAAATACCAGCGCATCAGTGAAGAGCCTCCTATTAGCTCATGCAATGCTGAACTTCAATGAGTTAGTCCAGTAGAGGGTAGTGAGGAGGGAAAGCTATTTTCTTCCTAATTAAAAAGAAATGCATTGCAAACACTGAAAGCAAAAGGCTGAATCAAGAAATTACAAAATATTTCTTGAATAATGGTTTTGTTTGCTTACATTGGCAGGGTTTTGAAATAAAATTTCAAGTCACTTTGTTGTTTCTGGTTTTACCAAGGTACTCTTAGCTGTACTGAAGCTTGTAATGAGCAGTTATTAAATAACCCTGTGCACCTACTGAGCCCTTTCTCCCAGAGTGATAATCTTTCTCACACGGAAAAGTGAAAAATTAAAGCTGAGGATTCTAGCTGGGGGAGGGTGATGGGTGTGGAATGGGGTTGGTGAGTTAGTTTTGTTTGCAGGGGTTAGTTTGGCTTGGAGGTATTTTGGTGGTGTTTTGGGGTTTGTTTTTTTGTTTATTTGGGGAGCATTCACTATGTCATGTTTTCCATCAGCAGATTTTGTTTTTCCCCAGCTATCTACAGCAAACTAAAAAGATGCAGAGTTATTCCAGAAAATAGCTGTCATTAATGCACATGCACATGTCCAGCAGAGCTCTCATGATGCTTGGTTTAAAGACTGTCCTTGATTTCAGCAAGCTTCATATCCTGAATGCAGACCAACTTCTCTGTGAAATCACAAGCCTGGTAACCTTACTTCTGCTTTCCTTTTTTTTTTTTTTCCCCTTAAAACCACAGAGGGTTTTCACTGTATGTGTGTGTGGCAGAGCACACCTTTCTTGTGGTGGTGTTGCTCATAGCACTGTGTAGCTGTGACCTTCCTGCACTCAGCTGTGGATGCCACAGAACTGTACTGGTAAAATCCTGAAGTCCAGGTTAGTTTCAGCTCTGTTTCAATGGACCTTGACACTGCCTAAATTCATAGAAAACTTAAAATATTTGAAGTGCTTAAAAGCTGTAGCTGCTCCAATAGCAAGGAAGTTACAGGAATTAGTTATCCCTGATTTGTAACAAGGAGATTGCAGAACAAAAGTGAAAATGTCCTGTATTTCTTCATTGGGTCACTTCTAAGTGATTTTCTGAAGAGACCTGAAGGCAGTCGCAGTCAGGATTACAGCTGCTGCCTGCCTACCAACAGTTCATGAGAACCTACATTTGTCAAAGCTTGTAGGGGTTTTGTGTGTTGGTTTTTTGGGTTGGTAGTTTTTTAACCTGTTACTAGTTATTCTTTTGTAAAAGCATATAAGTGAGTACTTAATTAGTCTTTGGACTTGGAATACAATCCCTGACTTCTTGGCTGAGCAGGGCATCATACGCTTGTCCTGCTCATTCTGCTGAAATTAGAAGGAACACCATATATATTCTTAGGGCTGACAAGCAGCTGCCATTAGGATTAACGGTAAGATCTGTGTTAGTCTTGCACCACTGGTGGTTAATAAATGGAGACTTTTTACATTTTAACTTACCCAAGCCTTCTGCAAACCTCTTGTCCATAGCAATATACTTGTTGGTGTTGGATCGGTCAGTTGGTATCCTAATTTCCACTAGCTACTTTATTTTACACTCAGTAGCAACACAAATGATGTCAATTTGCTGATTTTGTGTTTTGTACTGAACTTAGAATAAATATTTTTATTTTAAACTCTATTTAGAAACACCTTCTTTGGGCCTGGGTTTGTTACTCTTACATAGAATTCCTTTGGCAGGAAGTGGGTATTGATGAGGAGACTGTTTCTCAGACCTGCCCCTTAGGTAAGCTGGTTTCAGGGCTGCAGATAGCCTTCGACAGTTAGGTTTTTATTTTAGGTACAAGGCAATGCTATTTCTTTATCACCATTTACATGGATCGGCTGAAATTCTCAGTAGTCCCACTGTCAAGTCTTTTTTTGCAAAGGACAATAAGATGAGATACACAGATATTGTGGGGAAAAAAAAGAAATATTTTGGTAAGGGTTTTTTGTATTCAGAGACTTTAGAAAAAACTGATATTATTTAATTCCTATTGCTTCAGTTTTTTCTGTGACTTTCTCGCCTTTATAAATTTGGAATACAAAATGTTTGGAAAATTTTATTGGAGAGAATACATAGAATAGAGGATACGAATGTTATAATGTGTTAAGACATGAGCAACAGGAATTATTGCCTGCTTTATTAAGTTTTTCAAGTTAGACAATTTTATCTATCTATTATTTATTTTAAAGGTTCTTTTCTGGCAGTTTCTAAGTTCTCAGGTTCCAGTCCTCTCGTCTGCCTAACTTCTTATGACTATCAATAGAACCATTTACTTTGAAAGGATTTTTTGGGCAATTAAGTTAAGCATGTGTTTAAAGGCATTGTTGGTTTAAGACAAAAATGGTCAGCAGCTGTTAGAAACAGGTCCTTAAGCCTTTATTAGAATGCATAATTAATCTTCAGACTTGATGAGAAGGGAAATATTAATTGGGTTATTTTCTGCCAGGTCTTAAGTGGCTTCATTTTGTCTAAATCAAAGTAATTAAAAGAGACTAAAAATGTAAAGTTTATGCAGTAGAGAACTGTGTCTAGGCAATTCTGGTCTGCCAAGTGAATGGATTCAAGCAGGAAGAGCATTCTCTTTGAAAGCCAAGAAAACATTACTGGTAGTGCATTTCTCCTAATCTTTCTGGAATTGGGTGGGGCTTTTCCTTACTTTTTGAATGGCAGGTTTTTCAAGTTTCCTACCAGATGCTGCTGTTAATTTCAGAGTCCTGACTGGGTTCAAAGTAGCCTTGGTACTGATGCTAGATCAGGCTGGAAGGACTTTTTGCAGTTTGAGTTTGATAGAAATTAAAATTCTGCTGGCTATGTTTTGTGGTTTAGAGCTCTGCATAAATAAGCAGAAATCTGTTAGATTCTTCAATAAAAGTAGCTATGCTCCCTTGCAGCTTTAAATGGGGAACCTGGAAGCAAAATTATATTGGTTATGGATTTGAATTTGAAAACAAATGTCAAGCTTCTAGAAAAGCTAAATGATTTGGACTTGAGGTTCTACTAATTTTCTTTTTTTTTTTTTTAATTAAAGTGATGAAGTAAAACTACCTCCTAAGGAAAAGATGATTTCTTGGCCCAATCCATTTAATGCACAGTTAATACAGCATTAGAATTAATGTAATACTGTGGATTTAAAGTGGTTTAATTGACTTGTAGACCCCACTCCTCACCTCATCCCTCTTCTGGGGGTATCTAGAAAATCTCAGGCTATCCTTAAAGCAAATCTTTTTCCTCCATGACAGCCTTGTCTCTAAGTCCTTACTTTGGTTGTGCTTAGGAAGTAATTGACTAAAGACATGGAGTAATGATGGTGTCTTAAAACATGTATCACATTTAAATAGCACTTGCCTGACTCCAAAAGGAAAGAGTGGCCATGTAGAGTCACTGAAAGCCTGTCCAGGGTTTCTGATATCCTGTGCACTGTTTCCAAAGCTTTACGTCGAATGGTTTGGCAAGGTAGGAGCCTTTTGCAAATAACACTTTGTGGAGTGAGGGTTGGCTTTGTACCAAAACCAATGGAGGGAAACAAAGCTTACATTTTAGTTTTTATAGTTGTTTAAAAGCAATAAATGTGCAACAATGTTATTGCATTTCAGTGATTTTTACTGTGTTATAATGTATGGGAGTAATCCTGTAAGCACAGCTGAGAACACTGATATTCCTGTGCCTAAGCATAAGCAGATCAGCAGCGTTGGCCGTGCCTCTGTGCTGGAGGGGAGAATGAAGTCTGCACTTTGTATGACAAATACTGCCCCGGGCACAATGGGTGTTTCAGGCCCATCGCCAGCCTTGCGTTTTCACACTCCTGAGAAGGAGCCACACCACCAGTCGATCCCTATGCACGTGCAGAAATCAGCCTCGAGACAAGAGGGGAACTGAAATACTGACCCAGCTTCAAATCACTGAATGCTGTCACTGATTTCAGCGAAACCTGTCTTTCACTGTAAGCCTTCTGAAAGGGAAAAAAGTGAATAAAATTAACACCAGGTGAAAAATCCTCTCTTATTTGCCAAATGACAAAGGAATACAGTGAACTAGAGGAGCCTGAATACTTGCCTTTGAAATCAAGAGTGCAGGATAGGATGCCACTTGAGGGAACATTTCCTTTAATTTGGCTCTTAGGGATGCAAGCTGGTATCTGGATAAAAATGGACCAGGTTTTCCAAACTGTTGAGTATACTTCCTTCTTACTGGGATCAGAAAATCATCTTAAACGCCTATCACTGCAGAAGGGCCATATCCCAGGCTTTTCCCCTTTAACTAAAGTTATGGTGCCTGAGGAGAACAGCCACATTGGTCAGAAGCTACAGAAAAGGTTAATTATGAGAGGGAAGAGCAGGAAGTGGGTTGGGTTCCTGTGTGACTGGCAAGGCAGCTGGGCAGAGCTGGGCAGAGCTGGGCAGCCCCAACTGTGGGTGAAGGTGGGTGGGTAAGGCAGGGAGGACAGATGCCCCTCAGCTGGGTGAGGTGCCCTCCTGCCAGAGTGGGCTAAAAGACATCTGAGTGTGTCTGACTGTCAGAGGGGGTGAGGGCCAGGCTGATGGCTTGAAGCAGTCTCAGCTCCTGGGAAGGTGAAGGCAGATGCTGCCTCCTGTGACACCTGGGCCACCTATGGCAGCAAGGACCCAGCATAATGTTTTCTAATATGGGTCCAAAACCAGGCAGACTGAGAACTGCAAAACTTGAAGGCTGTTTCCAAAGAGCTGAGGGTTAATCCTTACTTGGATCACTGACAAATAATTAAAGCAGTTTTCAAAATGGAAAGGAGAGATGCATTATGTCTTCAATTTCTGGGCCCTGGTCCAGCTAAGCAAGAAGCACATGTTTAATTCTGAAGAGTGAATAACTTTGATGCCCAGTTCATATGGATTTAAGTTATTTGAGCCCTTTGCTAGATTGGGGTCATATTTTTCCCCCCTCTCTCTATAATCAGTGCAACTGCTTAGCAAAGATATTTCCCATGACTTAGTGGTAAGTCGCCACTTTATGTTTTCCCTTTTAACATTTCCAAACTGATTTCTTCTCAAAGATCACTAGCAATTAGCACTAATCTTCCTGTGGACATTGGCAGACTTTAAATACTTTCTGATGCTTACGGACTACATTGAACTGAAGTTAGTCTTAGAACTGAATGACAAGGGACACAGAGGGCTGGGGTTGGGTTTTTTTGTAACATCACAGTTATGTTATCTTTAATAATGATTCTTTGGTACTGAAGACATTTCATAGGGTCAGAGTGCTCCAGTTATTTCATTAGAATGAAATGGAGAGTACGGTTAAGTCATTAAGTAGCCTGTAAATCCTCACTCTTGCATGCAGACTTTTTCCATAGTGATTTATACTAAGCTTAGAATAATCTCTTTAGAACTTAAAGTACAGTAAACAAGACCAAACTCAACATCACAGCAGAGCTTTCAGATTGAACTTAGAATTACAGTCAGGCTAAACTGACCAGGTCTGCTATGGATTCTCTCAGATACAAGAAGGGAAGGAGCAGGAAAATCAGTGGTTTGGTTTTGATCCCTCGGGACTCCCTGTAAATCAGTAAGACAATAGCCTAAAATTAATTCAGTGACCATGGTAACAGTGGTGTGACAATGTACTCGGGTCTATTAACTGCTAATTCCAGTCACTACAGGAGGGCTAAGGTGGTGGTGTTTGCTCAGAACACTGGGAAATGCATTGTTGCATTTCCAGGTGTGGTTCGTACCCAGCTGGGCCAGCCAAGAGCATCGGTACTCACTCCTCCACACTTGTCTGCTGACCTGGCTTTCCACCTGCTTCAAGTATTCAGAGGATCCACACAATACTGCAGAGTGGCAACTGTAAAAGATGATATGCTGGTGGCAGTGAAATTCCTTTGTACTTTTTTATCCCAGAAACAGCGCTTCCTGTTAGATTCAAGTGAAGGACAGCCTCAGTCCTAATTAATGTCTTCTCCTTTTGTGTCAAAAACTCATTACTAATGTATTTTCAGGATTTTGCCCCTTCACAAAGCAAGGTCTGGAAAAAAACCTGTTCTGTGAGCTCTGTGGAAAAACAGTTAACACTGAGCCCAGTAACATAGCCCCTGATTCAGATGTTCTCTGCAACACATGCAGAAAGACTAAGAAATGCTTTGTTGCTGCTATTTTTTGTTATATGATCCTAGTAAAAATTAATGTGAGTTTAGCATCCTGCTTCTCCTTGTGGCTGGAAAATATAGTATTGTATTTTTCCAGCCTGTCCCAGCAACGTAGTTGTTCTGGAGAGACAGACGTGTTAGAAATGCCAAAGTTGATAGGAAAGCTGGATTTGGGGGGATTATAAGGGGAAACTTGATTCTGTTACAGCTAATAATTTTATTGTTACTAGCTTAGAAGTCCTTTTATTTTTTTGCCTTAGCATGGAAAGCTCTCAGGGTCTGTGATTCAGGAGCTGTTGGGTGTCAAACCCTAACTGTGTGGGTATGACAACAATCATGAGCAAGTCTCACTCTTGGTTCCCAGGGCACTCCTCCAGGGTAGGGTGTGATCTCTCAGCTCCATAGCTGGACAAGTGTGCCCACTTGCAGTGGTCACCTCGTGTCTGCTTCTGGAGCATGGTTGTCCACCACCAGCCCACGGCACCAGCTGCTGAACCTCTCTGTCCTGTGGTCCCAGGTGTCTGGCAGACTCATCCTTTGTGTTTATATTCATCTGCCCTTTTGTGTGTCTGACAGACCCAGAATCTGGCAGCCCCTCAGTGGCTGGTAACAGGAGACTCAGTGGCTTTGTATTGTACTTTAGTTTCTGGTATGGGAGAGGAAAAGCTACCTTACTCTGTGTGCAGTATTTCCTTCCTTCTCCAGCCAGGAGGAGTCAGGAATGTGATTTCCATTTTGCAGGAATGTGCTTTTCATTTTTGATCTTGAGGGAGTATCAGCAGAGTTTGGAGTAACTCCAGATCAACTTGATACAGCACTGGTGGCACATCTGACTGCCCATGCCCTTTGTTTGGCACATGCTGGGTGCTCAGTGCCCACCTCCACACCAGGCAGTCCCTGAGCTGCCAGGGCCTCTTTCCATCTGCCACAGCAGCTGTGGCATCCCTATATGCAAAAGGATTTCCCTTTCTCTCCCTCTCTACCTGTCCCCCAAGCTGAATTGCAGGGGCTGTCTGAAGTGAAGCTGGTAGAAAGGTGGTCTTCCTTGAGAGTCCTTGTCTCTGGAGGCATTAATGACTTGGAAGCATGAGGGCCAGGCCCAAGGCAGGAGGACTTGGTGGCTGTGTGCTGGGTTAGCATCCCTCTGAAAGCACTTGGCCTAGAAAGGAATACCCTGAGAGGGGAGAGCCTACAAGTCTCTTCCATTCCTCCCATGTTGTTCAGAAGAGATTTAGGTAAACGAATTGGTGCTTGGAAGCAGCATGGTTGCACTGTTTCTCTCTGGTTTTGTTTTTTACCTAAGGAATTGAGTAATTGTTAAACAAAACAGCCGCATTAAATGCAAATGCACTTGAACTAGCTGGATTCGTTCTGCCTGTGTTGTGTTTCTCAGCTGGTTGGGGTTTTTTTTATATTTTGGTTGGGTGCAGTGCGTTTTGCTTGCACTATTTTTGTTTGGCGCAAGGGTAAGCAGGAGGGAAAATGTACTCTCACTGTAAATATTTAGGAAGAAGGAAAACAGGGTATGTGAGAGAGGGAGATATTTGAGCTGTGTGCTTGTGGATGTTGCTGTAATACCCGGCTGTGTTTTACCTTCTGTACCACAACACAGGAGAGACCCGTTAGGATTCTCCTCACTAGTAAATAAAAGGTTTCCTGCTTCCCTTCAGGGTACCTCATTTTTTCCCAGCAGTTCATAAAGCTGTGGCATGTCAGAAAAAGCCTTTGGTGTATTGACTTGATTTTTCATTAAAAATTAATTGCTTCCTGTTAGATGATGGTGATAAGTAATGGTCTTTGAAGTGCGCTGCAGTCCCAAGTATTCTTAAAGCTCTTAGCCTTTGGTTGAATGAACTTTACAGGTATCTGTAAGTCTTGGCTTCACAGAGGTCACACAGAGCAGAAAGCTTTCTGTTGTAAAACCCCAGATAGAAGTTAACAGTCTAGCTGCTAACTCTTAACCCTAAGTTTGAGTGACTTTAGCTTACAGGTTACGTACACAAAAGCACCATTGCTCTCCTACTCCAGTTAGTGTCACAGTAAGATCTAGCATCTGTTTTATTTCCTTCCATCCTAGAAAATCTGAATTCAGTGTGTGTTTAAAAAAAATCAAAGCACAAAAACCAAAACAAGCCCCAGAATAGCAAAAAATTCATATGCTTACTCCAGATGTTATTCCATGGGCAAATTTAAACCACTGTCCAACCACTTTTGCTCAGTTACTAGGGGGAGAACCCATGTGTGACTTGAACAACAACTGAAAAAATGGCATGTAACATTCGGGCATGCCCTTCTGTGCCCACCCAGTGTAAAAGATTAGGCTCGTGGTTTCCTATTACTGTCAACTGCAGTAAAATTATGAACAAATTCAGTTACGTTCTTTCTTTTTATTGGGTGTGTTGCAAATTGTCTCATGTCTTACTCCAACCTGTCCAGCAAATTCTATGTCCATGCCTTTCCTGGTTGTCCTAAAGTGGACTTAAGTCTCAGCTGTTCCACAGGATTCATTGCTACCAGCTCCTGCAGCTCCTGTCATCTGAATCCTCTTCTGTCTGTGTACTGATTTTTATTTTTTTTAATTTCAGATCAAATTTGTATTAATACTTCTGTTGAATTTCTATCTCTCTGTACTTCTTCTCAGTCTCTTTGGTTTTTTTTAAATGACTTTCCAAACACTGTAAAGCACCTTAAAAAACATTAATTAAAGAGCTGATGCAAAATAAATTGATTTCTTACCTGGGCAACATGCTCAAAAGGCAAAGAACTCTGATAACCAGGTTCGCATTTCTCAGTTCTGCTCTCCCTGTCTGGCTCTTTTTCTAGTGTCACTGAAAGATCTGCAAGCGGGTGAAGCAGAGAATGTGAATGGGGACTGAGGGGTATCCCTAAGGAGACAATTGTCTTTAAGTGTCATAGTGGTAATGTCTTCCCCCCCCTTTAATTTCTTGTGTCTCTGGATGTCATTCAAGAAAGTCAAATCTCTTCTGTCTGAAAGCAAAGCAGAATATTTTATATAGAGAACCTGCATGGTGGATCCAAATGCATTTTGCAGTAAGACTGCTGGGTTGTGTGAGGGTGGAGGGTGCAGAGAGGAAAATCTACATGGAGTACATCAAATTATTATTTAAACAGTTCTGGCAGAATCCATCAAGGAAAGTAAGATAAATCAGAGTGAAGGCAAAAACAATTGTGTAAGGTAGTTTATACAAAACAGTTGACATTATAAATAATAAAGGAAAAAGGCATCCTTTGGAAACTTTCCAATTAATTTTTACCAGTTCTGCCTTAAATAACTGACATTTTTGTAGTATCTTGTGTTCTTACTTGTTGCTCTTCCTTATCTATGGGAATCTCCACAAGTACTCTTGGCTTCTTGGTTTGGATCATAAATCTAGACCTTTGTTACTTGCTTTTGTTTGTTTGTTTTTGTTTTGCATCCCACATCCCTAGGACCTAATCACTAAGGCTATGTTCTTTATATAGACCTCTTGGCATCCCAGGCTTGCTTCTAGCCAGAACCCTCCCAGCTAAACAAAAACATGAAGCCTTGGTCATTAATACACTGTTCTACTGAACATCTTCGTTCCCAGAAAGAAACAGTTGCCTAAGCCAGAAGCACAAGGTAAGGCTCTGCTCTGACCAGCGTCCACCCACATGGATAGGAAAGGGAGATAAACACCTGAGGTGTTTGTTTGTCATTGACCTGCCCACAAGAGAGCGTGGGCTGTCCCTGTGTGCCCTGGCATTGCTCCGTGATGGAGCGTGCTCAGCAGCCTGAAGCAGTGTCCTTTTCTGATGGTGGCTTCTGAGCACACGAGAAATGGACCATCAGCTAAACAGATTATGACAGCTGTGGCAGCAGTCTCTTCCTAGCTGGCACCAGTCTGAGGACCTTCCTTCCTTACAGCACTCTGATAACATGAAGGGGATGACTTCTGCAGGTATTATGCTGATGACATGATGTCTTCTTCAGAAATCACAGGTAACTGTGAAGAACATCTACATTTTAAGGACAAGCTAGACTGCTAAGGGATTCTAAACAAGACCGTAAGAAAACACTGGCATCATCTTGGCATTCAGTTTAGGAACATGCAGATTATTAATACAGGCTTTTAAAATCTTGGGCAAAACACTCAAGAAAATAATTCTTCTTGTCAGGAGTACTTACAGAAATGCCATCTCTGACAGCCTAATTTCACCTGGCCAGAGAGAACACTGCCAATAGCTGTATTTAGCATCAGTGCAGCATAAAAGTCCTGCTGTCCTAGACATCTGTCAATAGCAGATGAATGGTTCGGTTAAGTATGGAGAGCAGAATACAGGTGAGGTTCTGTTCCCATTGCAGTCAATAATGAAATGCTTGCTGATGTCCCCAGATATTAATTACACTGCCCTTGGAGATGTTTAAACCCACGGCGTCTTGAAATATTAATTAGTGTCTTAAAATGCCTGATTGTTTTGCACATACCTTGCTTCTCCTTTCTGCTTGCACTGGGATAATGGTCTGATTATTTAAGTCAGAGAAATGACATAGATAATATCACTGTTTTAATTCTGGGACAAATATTAGCAATCATATTTTAAAAATATTTATCTCCTAAACCAAAGGGTAGGTGATGGTTTCTGTATGAAAACAACGAGATACGTTTCTCATGTAATTGGATAAACACAGGGAGTGGCATTTCTCATGATATAGTGAAATGCTGGCCAAATAATTAGCAAATTACATTAATTTCTATTTGAAAAATGTTGTATTCATTTCAGTACAGAGTTAGCAATCCATAAAACAATGGATACTCATCTCTCTCCTTTGTTTAGAAAATATCAACTAATGAACTTTTTCTACATTTATAAAACTTAACCAGCAGATCATTTCTCAAAACGACAAATCCGTAATAGGATTTGTTAATTTAGGTACCAATTCCTCTTGAAATCATTCTTTATTATTTAATTTTGGGAAACTTAAGCACCCATTACTTTTAGAATGCTTTAAAACTCTTTTCAGTATCCATTGGGTGCCTTAAGCATTGCCTTTCAGCATCCACCAGGTGCCATGGAAATGGGTGCCTGAACTGAGTGCTGAATTCTTCACTCAGACTCGGGCCTCTTGATGGACAGACTCCTCACCATCCTTTTCCAAGGACGTGGATTGGGTCCTAGCTGCCTTCAAAGGAGGGTTATCTAAAAATCCTAAGTAGGAACAGGCCCAGGCTGAAAGTGGATTGGGCCCAGATTTATTCCTCTGAACTGACCAAAGAGATTATGTGACAGTACTGAGAGATGAAGGAGAAGTTACAGCGAGGAGAAATGAAGGCTCTGTTGACACATAGCAGATGTGAAATTTTAATTGGTTGAAACAAAGCTAACCCATGGGGGACATCTTTAGTGTGGCCTTTGGGGTTTTACTTTTTTTGTCCTTCTTGCCTACGCCATAGTACTGGGCTGCCTCGGTGCCTCTGGTGTGAGAGTAGATCGGGGTGACTTGAGGCTGTCCCCAGTGGAGCAGTTGTTGAGCTGGAAGAGGAGAGCTGCTGCCTGCCTTTCAAGGGCTGCCTCCATCTGCAAAGCAGCACTGACTGTAATATGCTTGCAGCTCTGGTGGTGACAGCCTGATATGATGGAGAGCAATGACAAATAGCCAGGAGGTGATGGGAACAGCTCTTTCCTCTTGTGAAAGGAAATGCTAAAAGCCAAAGAGCAGCACTGCCTAGGAGGACTCCCGTGTGACAAGCAACTCGAGGTCCACCACCACTCGGAAACCAATGTGATATTAAAGACTGTGCTGTACCAGCTGGAAACGCAGCTGTAGCACCGCTCACTCTGAATGCTCTAGGACAAGCTGGAATCCTCCATTGCCCTGGTGCATGAAGTACCACAGCCAAGTGACATCAGCCTTGCCCTGGTCAGATGTAACAGCAGAACAGCTCGGGTTTTAAAGCACAGTATATTGTTCTGGGGATGTTAGTTTTCAGCCAAGTAACCAGTGCCCCAAGTGATGTCCATAAACAGCTCAATCTTGCTTCTGCTGGCATAAGTCTGTCACTGACTGCAGTAGGACTTGGGCTGCAAAGTGATTGGTGTATGCCAACAGATTTCTATGGGATGTTTGGTATCCCTGTTACTCTTCAGGTAAGAAAGTAATTTAGTTGAGAACGCTGTGGTTACAGCAACCTGAAATCTATGCTGAAGAGCACTCTTCAGAGCTGGACTGAGAGAAATGAATGACTGTGCCCCATTTTTTTAAGCAGCTAGTCCTGTCTCCTAGTCAACACAAACACATTTCGTAAAACATATGTGGATTGTGAGAAGCTGGTAGAAAACTAGTTCAGGAGTTTCCATCCTTGCAACTTGTTTGTCTTCCATTCTTCTGTTATTTTCATGACTAAACAAATTGGTCTAGATGCCTTAGTTTCTACTCAATGAAACTTCAGTACTCTGCAGAAATTCAGTAAACCAGAGACACAGCTTGGTGCTTGAGAAGTTGCTTCCATTTTGAGAATGTGTTTCTAGAGAAGTAGGGTGCGAGTAGATGTGGGTAGTGAAAGAAATGGCACCAACCATTGCAGCCTTGATTTCTGAAGGCATTTCCTGAGTTATTTTAAAGGTTTTGCGTATGGTTACCAGAACCTTAACTCTGATTATGAACTGTCTTTTTAAATGAAAGCTATTAAGCCTGGTCCTCTTCATCACTTCATTTTAGTCACCTGAAGTCCTTAAATGGCTTTGGTGTCCTGACCTGTGTTTGCTCCCTAAGACACATCAACTTCCATGAAAACAGAATACAAAGCAGCTTTACCTGCTCTTATTTTCACATCTTCTATTTGTTTTGGTTTGTTCATATATAAGTGTATATATTTTCTGTATATACACATATACTCTATGCTTTTATATTTTCTATTTTTGTGTTTACATCTGATTTTCTAAACTGGACTAAACAATTACCTTCCATTATATGGACAAAAATCAAATGGGTTTTATCCTAAATTAGAAGTTTCATTTACGTATTGGCAAAGCATGGCATATAAAATACGTCATATAGGGCATTTACTCAAGGGCTTCCAAAATACAAGTAATACATATTGTAGACATTAACAGTTAACTTCCAGAAAATGATGGTAAATGAAGTGAAAAAAGTGTGTATGTAGAAGAGACCCCAAGGTAGTTGTTGTTTACATGCCAGTAATTTACGCTGACTTCTGTGCCACCGCTTCTTTCTCTATGCAGTCAGTCGTTACCACAGAAACTGCAACAACACATGGCACTGGGAGAGATAAAGCTCCTTCATTAAGAAAGGCAATCACAAGCATAAAAATTCTCATCTTATCCCTGCGGTTCGAAGGGTGTAAAATGCTGGTGTGTCACAGGTTCAGTGGAAATAATGTGAATTCAGCCTTTTGTAGGGAAATGCTTTTAGTTATGGCCATTTGAACACCTTGGGCAATGCAGGTTTTACTGAAAGCTTGTCTTTGTGCTGCTGTTGGATTGGAAACAACTCCACAACGTAGAGATTGAATGGAGCATGGAAGAACTGGGACAGAATTAGCCACCACCTCCAGATATTCCTTTATGAATTAAGGGGAACATGTTTTGATTTTTCCACAGGAGCTAAATAAATATGCATTCAGAAGCTCCTGTGCAGGTCACTCCTGAACAGAGGGTTTGAAACTATCTAGACTCAGTTTCCACTAAAGTGTTGGTGGAGGTGAAAAGGACCTAATTTGACTTCAACTTTTTCCTTAAGGCAGAGCAAGAGGTTGGCTTCAGGCTAAAAACCTAACGGATTTGATGGAATTTGTGGGTGCAGAGGTTGTAGTGAGGTTGTGTCCCCATGGCAATACAAGGGTAGACTCCCAAGGTTAGCTGGGCGTAAGGAATGGAGAAGAAAAGTGGGAACAATTTATTAACCTGATGTGCTCCAGGCCCTTAAGAAAGGAAAGAAACAGACCTTACTGCTCCCTAAGGCTTTGACTGGAGGCTCATCAAGAACGGACTGTTTATAGCAGGGACCTCTGAGCAGGAGTGCCATGAGGAAATAAAAGGGCAAGGGTTTTCCCAAGTTTTTATTATGGGTATTAATATGCAGGAACCACTCCCTACATGAGCATCTCTGTATTTCCATTTGTGCTTTTGGTGCTTGCTGGCTTCCCTCGTCTATTTGTGGCCAATGATGGACACCAGATGTGCCTCATAGGGTCTGTCTGATTCCCACTCGTGTGATATGCAGGACAGAGTTGTGACACCAAGCATGAGCAGCATTGGTCCATGTGCCTGCTTACTGTCAGACAGCACCAGCTTTGCCGCTGAGGCATTAGAGATCACAGTCAAAATACAGGTAGCTTCAAGAGGACAGTATTCTTTTTGGTTACCATAAGATAGTGGAAAAGCAGATTCTCACTGTCAAGAGGGAGAAATGATAGTTCTCACCATAATCTCATCGTTAAGTATCCTGTGAGGTGCTGATGCTCTTTGCTTTAAGAAATGGGTTTGAGGTAGCTCAACTTCTCCTCAGGAAAATGAGTTAGTAGATTGTATAAACTCTACGTTGGCACGATAAACTTGCATGGATACCAACAAATATAGGCAAAGCTGTACTCCTGAACTGCTCTAGAACTCTGTCTGATGTTGTTGTGTAGCTTTAAATGAGACATCACCATCAATCAGCCTGTCACCTACCTCACTACCCACTTGTATTAAATGATTTTACTATCAGCAAAGATGGAGCACACCAGTGAGTGGCACATTATAAGTGTCTAGAGAGATTAGACACCGAAATTAGATGGATAACATCCAGGCTGCTGCACTGGGTCTCTGAGCTCCCGGTATTGTGGTTGCCAATGTGTCCTGCTTCAGTCAGATAAAACCTAAAACTGCACTTCCTCACTCGTTTTCCTTAACAGAGGGTGCAAGCTCGAGGTGTGTAAAGCCAGTCTCCTCAGAAACTCACAATAACTGTCTGCACTATATAAGCCATGTGGCATCTAATTCTTCTATAGACATAGTGTAGCACTTCACAGTATATTCATCAGATGCCTTAGCAAGCTCTAACCCCTTCTGTTTTCAGTTTCATAAACCAGTAGCTTCTCAATCTGTTTTTCCTTGATAAAAGGTGATTAAAAAAAATAGATCCTTGAAGTATCAGTAAAAACGGGTCAGCTAAGAGATCTGAATGCCGATGAGACCCAAGATGACAGCCATCCTTGGGAGACTGTCCTTCTACCTGGGAAAATCGATTTTAATACCTTGGTGTAGGATGGGATTTAAAACTGGATATATGGACATGGGCATTAATGTACTGCCTTAGTTTCTGTCTTATGATGGGAAAACATTCTGCTGAGAGAAAGGTACAGTGCCTGGGCAATAAAAGAAACTATAGATACAGGGATTGAGAAATAGCATTAAAATGCCTGTTTCCACTGGTGTTATTTTTTTCTTACAGAGAGGCACAAACCTAGAAATATGCAAAGGGAAAACGAGGTTGATTGGTGGACTCTGGTGGAGCAGGGCAAAGGCCTTATGGCAAATGGCTCTGTGGCCTACGGTAGCCAAATGTCTTATGAATGCTTTAGAAATATTCTGAGATGTGTAGGGATTACTTAATTGTTCTGAAGTCACACCTATAGAAACAACTAGGCTGCTATTGGTTCATCTTTTCAGGGGCCAAGAAGAGTATGAAAACTTATGAAAAATCCAAGTAACTTTTCTGAATGTAAAAATAGAATGACTTGAAGTCCTGAAGGTTAATGCTGGGAGAGGATCTCTGCTCTATTTTCTGTAGAAAGATGTCTTTTCTAGTCTTCAACTACGCTGCACATTTGTAGAAAAGAAGGAAATGTTTCTCATGGTTTAAATATATATATATATATGGATTTATATATTTATATAAATTAAGATTCTTTTGCTCATATTAGTTACCATTGAAAACAATCTCAGTCTCCCTTGTTAAGTGAGATAGTATAGCATGGTCTTGTTCTTTACTCTGAGTGTTCCTCCAAGAAAATGCTGAACAACATCCAGGATGATAAAGTAATAGCTGTAGTACACTTTTTAAATAATTTGTGGGGTTTTGTGGGAATCTCAAGTGAATTTTTCATGATAGGAAAGTTATTTTTGGAAATCTCTGTATACCTATCTATTCCTGAGCAGCAGCAGCATTTGGCAGTCTTGAAACAGAATTTAGATTTTTGCTGATGATGCCCTTAATTCATTTGTTATCTTAAAATTTTTCACTGTAATTTCTGTTACAAAAGATTGGGAAGATAAAATTCTCCTTTCTTGACATTCTTTTTTATTTGAGGGAAAGTGGAAATAGTTGCAAACTAAAAATCTCAGCCCCAACAAGGTGACAGATGAGAATTACAGTTCATCTACACTAGCAAGTACAGGGTCAACTATCAAGCAAAACACAACTACTCAAGAAGTCCAGGAGAGGAGCTGCACAGTGCTTTATCTAACAGAGAGCTGCCCTGCCTCAGGAGTTGAAGGCAGTCAGAAAGTCCTCACCCAGGTTTCTGTTTAGCAAGAAGCTCTGTGTATGGCAGCTGATCTCAGCTGCTTTAAGCAAGCATTGCTCCAAGCAGAAACAGCAATGTGACAGGATAAATTCCACCTGAGGGATTGAAAATGGGACCCTCAGGCAATACCACGGACAGGCTGCTGAAGGAAGGTGAAGGAATTCTGGAACTATTTATCCTTTGTTATGTGGTAGAACATGTCTGACTATGATGGAAATTCTGCTGAATGCCCCTGAGGTTCAGAGCAGAAATAAGAATTTCAGTTTATTGGTGGTAGTTTTAAACTGAGCACCTTGGAAGCCAGTGTGGCCCAGTCATGAAGGGTGGCATCTGCAGAGGATGCTAGGCAGAAGGTGGGAAGGGCAGCTGCTGTGTTGCTGCTGAGGAGAGGAGTGAAATGTTTCTGCACTCCCCTCTGCTCTTAGAATCATCGAATCATCTAGGTTGGAAAAGACCTTTAAGATCATTGCATCCAAACGTTAATCCTACTCTACCAAGTCCACCACTAAACTATATCCCCAGTCCAATACCTGACAACCCTCTCAGTGAAAACCTTTTTCCTGATGTCCAGTTTAAATCCCACCCCGCCCAGTACAACCTGAGGGCATTCCCTCTTGTCCTGTCACTACTTACTTGTGAAAAGAGACCAGCTCCTAACTCTCTACAACATCCTTTAAGGTTGTTGTAGAGAGTGAGAAGGTGTCACCTCAGCCTACTTTTCTTCAGACTAAATAGCCCCAGTTCCCTCAGCTGCTCCTCATAAGACTTGTTCTCCAGGTCTCGAGGGATTACTCTCTCATTCGTGTCCTCAGGCATGACCAGCTGTTGACTAACATGGTGCAGCTTTTATTTTCATTGCAATAGCAAAACATCCCCCCTCTTCCCTCTCAAAAGGTGGGTCTGGCTCACCTTGCCTGGTTGGTTTCTCTCGGAAGCTGCGCTGACCAGCAGCTCTTGGGCTGCTCCCCAAGTGTGATCAGGAGGGCATGGGGACAAGCCTATATTTCTGCCTGCATCTTGGTGGCCCTCAGTGAGTCTAGTAAGATGTTTGTTTGTTTTCAGGAGATCCAAGATTGGTAGTCAGAGAAGAAGACCAAGATGTTGTGACAGGTGCCAATCTACCTAGAAAATACCGAGACCTTGCTACCATTCTCAGGGAGAAGAAATACTCAGTTTTAGAGCGGCGTCCATTGAAACTAAGCATGGCACAGGTACCCCTGGATTTAGTATTATTGCTTTTGGCCTGTTTAGACCATTTACAGGGGTGAGTCTGGTGAAATCTGATTTTTGTGGGGGTTTTTGTTGTTTTTTTTTTAAAGCAGTGAGAGGCAGGACTCCTTTCTCATTGCTCGTAGTGATTTCTTTTTAATAGATTGAGAAAAAAGTAGGATCTTTCTGTGTCTCAGTTTGCACATTTTGTGAGAAAATTGGAAGAATACTTGCATTTCTCAGTAGAAATACTTAAAGGATCAAGTAATTTTTGTGAAGTATTTTGAATTTCTGGAGAAAGAGGTGTTGTGGACAAGCAAAATAATATTCTCTTTGAATAAATACTAAATGTAAAAGTTGAACAGTGATACTTAAGGTCATCTAAAACTCAAACATTTATCATTCCTTCTGGTTTTGGCTATTCTTATAGGTCCTATTTCTGAAGATGCTCATTGTTGGCAGCTAGTAGGCAAATCACTGCAGTTTAGGGATGTTCAGCCCTGACGCCAATTCTTTTTCTTTATCACAATTCAGACTATTTTCTTTGAGCTCCATGTAGAAGGCAAAGTTCTCAACTGCAGTAAGTGCAGGTTTCTCTGTTCAGCTGAACATCTCTATGCCTATTTGCATTAGCTAAAGGTCATGCCAATATCCTGATGTACCAATGTTTCAGTTTGCAGTGTGCAAGCTATTGCTTTCTGTTTTCCCAGCAGTTAAGGTACTGCAGAAGAAATAGGCTTCAATATTCTGCTGGTCATCTGTAAGATGGCTCAGAGTTCATCCTGTTCTATTAATATATGGCATTCATAGTGCAGAGTCTGATCTGGGAAATATTAACAGGAGTAAACTGGACAACCTCATAGTTACCAACATCAGCAGAGGCAACTGGATGCTACTGCAGGGCTTACCTGCTATTGTTTCAGAATAAAATCCTTGCTTTAGGGCTTTAACTCCTGCTGAGTATCTGAAATGCAGCTGCTGTGCTGCTGAACTACCTGAAAAATCCTATCCCATGGATAATTTCAGGCTGTCGGCAGTAAAAACTGTCGGCAGGCAAGGAGACTATAAAGAATGAGTTAAATCACAGACTTCCTACCTCTTTGGTATTCCTGGATAATAATCCACCTACAGTGACTCTACACTGTGGGTAGAAAATGCCTGCCTCTTTTTAAACATAATTTATGCACTCCTTTGCCTGTTGAAAAGGATAGACACCAGCCAGATAGAAGACTGCTCTGCTGCATTAGGGCTCAAAATTAACCATCAAAATGTGTGCCTGATGTGCAAGTAAATCTGCCAAGTCACAAATGTTACAAACAGACATTTGATTACAGTGTGCATTTTTGAAGTATGCTTTTTGGCTATCTAGCTTGAGTAAACACCATTTCTTCCAAGCCGTGCTGAAAGGACAGGGATACGTGTGCTGTTAACCTGGCACAATATGAAATCTGCCATAAACTGATTTCCCTGGGGAATTTCTTTCTGCAAGGGCTGTGTGCTATGAGGCAGTGTGTCCCGGATGATTCAAAGTGCCCTTGACTTGATCTGCAGTAAGGAGGAAGGAAGGTGCCTGAGAGTTTCTTCTGTGATGCAGTGGTGGCATCTGAGGAGGCTGAAAGTGTGAAGGAGACTTAAAAGGAAGCTCATTCCTCTTTTTTTTTTTTTTTTCTTATGAAAGAAAAGTTCTTGGGTTTGGACGTGAAGGGGTTGGTTGGTGAGAAGTTTCTGCTTTTGAAGTAAAATTCAGACCTAGAAGATTCTACGGTGGTTGCATAAGTATTGAAATCACGACATTGCTAAAGCCTGAAAAGCAAGCAATTGACTGGGGAACATATTTCTAATATAATTGCTTTCTGACATTTTTTGTTTTGTTTTGCTTTGTGTTTTGATTAACTTCACATTAATTATAATCAGTGAACACTGAGGAAGAAAGGTATTTTCTTTTTTTAAATTCCAGCTGCTTGTTCTTCCATTTGGAAGAGGACTAATTCATGGTACTGTCAGGAATTACTCCAGAAGAAAAACAAACAGGGAGGTCAGATCTGACACTTTTGACCCCTTGAATTAGGCAAGCAGGATATAAGCAATTTCAGACCATCCCTGTATGCTATAAAGAAACAAAACCATGGTAAATATGAGTTAGAATTAATTCTTCAAAAACAGTGCTTTTTTTTTTTGAGGCACACAGTGGCCCCAGAGCAATATCAAAGGCACCCAGCCATTTTCTTCTTGCCTATAGCAAGGATTACCAGACTGTTACAGTAGAAGGAGGTACCAGTGAGGGGGGCTTGGGCTGTTCATGTATCTCCAGCACACTCTGTGGTCTGCATCCTAGTCAAAGGGTATTTTCAAAGAGATTAGTATCTCCAAAGCAGATGTGCAACTCTTGTATCATCTGCCTTGCTCCTTGAGTCTTCCAGGGAATAACTAGTCTACTTTCTGTCCCAACATACTGCCAGTGACAGGAGAGGTCCAAGTGTCATTCTGCTGTGTCTGTTATGACTTCTTTGCCTCCCATCCTGATCTGTAATAGAACTTCTGCCACTTCTCACTGAATATTTCCTCAGAAAGTGAATAGCATTCAGAGATCTCATAATATAAACAAGATGCTGGAGGTAAAGCGAACCCAGCTGAGAAGAAGGTGACTGCCCTCAGTATGCTTTGTGCCTTTCTGTTATTGCTCAGGGAGCTTCAGCATATGCTAGGCTTCAGCATATACAGCATCTGCTCTGGCATCTTATTCTGTAGAGTACTGGTCTTCTTGGAAGAGGCCTGCTTTGCTGCACACAGCTCTCAGCTCATACTTAGTCTGCCTGTTCTGGGAAAGCAATGTGCTTGCAGACAACAGCCAAGCTAAAACTCAAGGGTTCATTCTATAGCCACTTCAGGGCTGATGTATAACTTGCTCCTTCAATTTGAAATCTCTGTTCAGAATACTCAGATTATGGAGACAATGGGTTAATTCATTTAGACTATTTTCTGGCTTTATGAGGTTGCTGCAAACTGGGGCCAGTTAAAATGTAGGGTACAATTAAGTCTGCTAGTGCTTTAATTTTGTTATGTTTTGTTTTAAAATGTCTATTTGTGGATATATGTATTCCATTTTTAAACTTTGTCATTATTTAATTAAAATTATTTGGGAGATCTGTCAATAATCTATTATGAACATTCTACCAGGTTGTGTATTGCATTAATTTTTCATCTGAAAGAGCAAAAAGTATCTTCTGAATATTTAACTGTTGATTAGAAAGGTTTTATATATACAGTGTTAAATGATCCTAAATTTTACCTCCCTGATGTACGAAAGCTTTCCTTTCTCATTTCCTGTCAATCTTATTGAGGAATGCTGAATAATCAGAATGAGGCAAAGCTAAGATTGCCTTCTGATCCCTCTGATTTATTTGGAGAACAACTTCAGTTCTTTCTGTGTCAAAAACATGTCCTGACTTCACCTACTTAAAGCAAACACGATACTGGAAATTCATCCAGTTTCTCCAATTTCTCTCAAAATTACTGTGCAAACATCAATTAGTCTCCACAATACCCAGAAGAGGTAGGTAAATACTGTTCTATTATCCTGATTATAGATGTAAATCACTATCAAGAAGTTGTGACTTGCCAGAGGTCACATTTGAAGTCAGATCAAGAATTGGTGCATTCCCATGCTTCCCACACAAGCCTGCACAGCTTCTGCCTGCTACCTTATCTCTGCTTGTTGCTTCCATTCCGTCACTGTATCTGCCACTGGGTCTTAAACATGTGTTCATATGGGAGTCCTCAGTGAACAGAATACATTAACAAGCCACATCTTTTCATTAGACAACATATAAAGATTGCCCATTTATTATAGACTTCTTTTTTTAAAGTTATTGTTGCTGTGATCAGACAAGGGCAAAGGGTGCTGATTGTCCCGTGGATTTACTGCACGACGAGAGTCAGCCCCGAAGGATACCTCTGGGGACTTGCACGGCATCTTTAGTCTGACAGAGCAAGAGCCTGTGGCTCCCTCTCACTTCCACAGTGCCCTATATATTTATTAGGACACTTGTATTTTTCTGCTGAAATTCCATTTAGCCTTGGATCACAGCTGCAAGGAGTCTGTGTGTGGTGAAGGCCATAATTCCTGTGCAGGACTGCTAAAAGGAAAAGCTGGTTTGGCTGTGTTGGAATGCTGAGATCTCTGCCCTAGAGCTCTTAAAGAAATGAAGTTAGCCTCTTTTTCTGGCTGGGTTTTTTTTTTGTTGGGTTTTTTTTTCCCCCCTCTCCTTCCCTGCCAAGCTCTTGTGCCAGCCATCAAGGTGTTTGACCTTCACAGGCCACAGAAAAAACTGATCAGAACACGCCGTCCAAAATCCTCAAATGCCCTTACAACAAAGGCTTCTCCAGTGCTAGTGCTGGTGATAATATGATATACATGGGGCTTTTCACTGAGCAGCCTAACCCTTTTTTCATCCTTTGGCAAGCTCTTAATGGCAGAATGTGCTCTTTTGACCACAAAATCTATTACTGCAAATTCCCTTCCTTCTGGGCTCTCGTGAGGGCTCCTTTTTCGCTTGTGGCACATGCAGAACGTACTGGCATATTGCTAACTCATTTGAATTATTCTGATTAGGTTGTTCTCACCTTGCTGGAAAAGGATTTGCTGTAAGTTGCCACAGTCTGAGATTTCAAGCTCTTGACAGTCTTGTTTCTCTACTAGTAGGCTGGTGATTTGTCATCCTACATTCCCTTTGCAGGGTTCCAATACTATTTGTTCTTCGATGTCTAGTGAAGATTGAAAGGTGAGATTTCTCTCTCCCCACAGGGATTTGTTCTTCTAATTCTGAAGCCTCCTCCCATCTCCTATTTACTGTTGCTACATCCTACTCCAGGCATTTTACTTCTCACTGCTTACATTGGAACCACTGTTTTCTGTAGTTCCACTTCAGAAGAGTGTCCTTCTAAAGTCTGATGATGACTGCAGTTCCTGCACTGCATAGCATCCCGTGCCCTGTGAGCAGAAGATCAGTTATCCAAAACCATTAAAATGTTGTTTAAAAAACAGAATTGGTGCCGCAGCCTCTGAGTGAAAGAGGAACAATCAGAAGGACAAGATGATGTTGGTCCTTCCAAAAGGAAGAGTGGTTTCTTGTCCAGAAAGGGCTAGAGAAACAGAGCCACGCTGGGAATCATTCATGAAGAAAAATTAATGAGCAAGCCTGTATCTTCTTAATAGATTAGGAAACCTGTTTTTATTCTCAACTGATTTAAAAACAAACAAACCAGCCCCACTTCAAACAAACTAAAGGACTGCAAGCAGAGGTTGTGCATTTGTAAATTATAAAAGCAAGTTGGGGCAGGTAGCAAAAAAAGAATAAAGATCCTTTTTTCCTTGAAAACATTCAACAAAATTGGTCATATTTATCCTGCAGACTTCAAACTGTCAAGGCTTTTTCCTTAACCAAAGATTTAACAAAATTTCATGCAGAAAATTCTTTGCTTGTTATTTTTTGGTCCTCCTCTCTTAAACTTTGCTGGTTTGCTCTTTCTTTCTGACCACCATTTTTTTTCACTTTTTTCATTAAGTAAGGGTGAGGGGAGAAAAAGAAAGTAATAGTGGGGGGGGGAAAACTTTGGGATTTTTCTCATGGAGAAAAGGGAGAAACTTGGAATAAACAGTCTTTTAGAGAGGAGGAGGAGAAATGGGAGAAAAAAATCTTTTCCTGACAAAAAGAAAATTTATCTACATTTATTTGACCGTCTCTAGACCTAAACTGCAGAATACATATAACACTGTGATTCTCCAAAACCTGTTTCCTAGCCAAAAAGTCTGTGTGTTGTGAGAAGGCTTCCCAAACATCATCTGCAAATTTTCCAAAAACACGAACTCCAAAACATTCATCAACCTTTTCCCTCCCTCACAACCCTCACAAGTGGCTGGATTTGAGAGATAAATAAGGCTCTGGAATAAATGTTAGAGGGGCTGGTGACATGCCTGCTGATTTTACTTCTGGCTCGTCTCTATCCATATGTGTGTTTAAAAAATAAAATCTCTGCCTCAGCATAACGGGAGATTCAAGGCCACGACCCACTACTTAGCACTTTGATGATGGTAGGTGTACTAGAAGAAAAAAATGTATCCCACCCTATGCTGCAAGCCTGTGGTGAGTTTTGTTAACTAGAAGAATTCATGATTTGGGCTAGTGAATTGGCCTAAGAGCGCTTTTGTGGCCTGTGGGCATTTTAACAGCAGGACTGCGGTGAGCGTTGCAGTGAGCACTAGCAGGAATTATGCAGCTTGATAGCTTCATGTCATCTTGAAATTCTTATTGATTACAGTTAGTATCGTATGCAATGCAGGTAGGGAATGAGAAGATATTTTTTTTTCCATTTTTATCCCAATCTTTATTGGTATGCTTCTCAAAATGCAGCTTCTGGGCTATCAATAAACCTGGTACAGGACTTGTGAATGCATCTTCCACACAAATTTTCTGCTGCCTTTTTCTGAATGTATTTCTGAGCCCTTTGCCATCTGTGTACATTACAGCTCTTGTGGGAAGATCTTTAGTCCAAGCTAGTGCTACGTATGGACAGTCATGGACAAGCTCACAGTAGAAATGTGGTTTGTTTGGGGGGTTTTTTTGTGTTCTTTGCTAAAGTTGTCGAAGTGAGGGACAAGGGATGCCACAGAAAGGGATTTCTACTATACATTTTGCAATTACTAGGATTAATGATGTGCCCACAGATACCATAAAATTACATCTGTTAGACTGGTACTGCCAAATAAAACCCGGTTGGCTATTGGGGTGAACAATGCAACCAGATGTCCTTGTGCCAAAACAAGAGAGCTGCTGTTCCTAACATTCATGTCTAGGAATTCTCACACCTGTAAACACGTACATCTTACTTCTAAAGTAGAATTAGGACAATGAGGGTAAAAAGAGATTAAGTTTCTTGCTGGTCTGATTTAGACCTTGCTGCTGTAAGTCAAGGGCAGAAGCTTGTATTTGCAAGAAATGTAATAAAATCTAAGAGCAGTTTTGTGTGGTGTTCTCAGCACACATATAGTGACTTTAAAATCCTACCTGGATGAAAAGAGTACGTAAAAGTACTTCACACTAGTGCTTATAAAATTGGTACTGACATGATCTAAAGCCCGTGGTTACACAGCCCTGCCGTGCAGGGAGCGTACACGTGTAGCTACGGAGCAGCGTAGCTGCCCGCTTTACCCCCTGCTAATTCCTGCCTGGTGGAGGCTGTGTAACGTGAGGCTCTGCAGAAGGGAACAAATGGCTTTAATGGATTCATGGCAGGGTTCTCCACCTCCAAGCAGAATGAAAATAAGGATGACCCCCCCCAGATTCCTACACGTGAAAGATAACGTTCCCCTATTTGCAAGAACCCAGCAGAAGCTTTGTGGATGTGTCCTCTTCCTTTGAGTTCTCTTACAAGGTGACTTTCATCCTAATTGTCTTGAGTATTTTGCACTTCACTACTGAATACTTGTTTAAAAGTCTAAAAATATTTTGTTTCTATCTTTCTGTAGAAGTTTTAAAAAGTGTTTTCATAGAGGGTTAAGATTCACAGAACCTTCATGATGCAGGGAGATATTAGTACTGGCAGTCTGCTTATCAGATGATGGTAAATAGATGCACAAAGCTGGCATTGGTAAAAGTTTTCGATACCTAGCTTAAGAACCTTTGGGGATCAACTTGAAAAGACCATCTGCAGCTGTCATTGACTTCAAAGGAAGCAATGAAAATCAGGATCTGATGCTGAAATTCCTATTGTGGCCGCCTTTGTGAGATCAACATTTATATATATAAAGGGGATTTTTGCTACTGCAGGATGGCCAAGGCTTAGTCAGCTCACTGACACAAGAGTTAGCCCACTGTCTGAAACCTGCTTGTGATTAGCTTGTTTTCAGCACGATTTCAGATGCAGTAGTGGCCTTTTGGATGCCAGACACAAAGTCTTGAGAACACTATTCCTCTTGTTGTAAGAGAGTAGTTAAAAACACCAAGTACATACATAATAATGAAATTGGCTGGAATGGTTTTCATGTAGAACATATAGAGAACAAGGGGCCCAGGAGCAGAGCTCCACATTTCCTGACTTTTGCTCATATTCCTGCCACAATTCCCAGTAAGATTTCTCTTTCATCTACATTTGCTGTAGTTCCTTCTTTCTTCCTTTCTAATAATTTAAGAGACAAGATGACAGAAGAGATTAGAAAAATATCCATAAATAATACCGTACGTAAAAAGGCATTTACCCACTGAGTCTTAAAACTCATTCCCTGATTTGGTTCTATTTTTATAAGCTTTATCTTACTTGACACTGACAATGATTCATATAAATATTAAGTATTCATTTTTAGTCCATTGCACATAAGTGAAGCTAAACTGTAGTGTTGCTTGGAGTTTTTACCCTGCAGGTCCTTACTTAGGATGGAAAGAGGGATAGGAGGATTCAGTTCCTATGTACTCTACAATTTCATCCTACGGTCCTATATTAGATAGGATAAGCATTTTGTAAATTTTGAATGACACTCATATTTTACAGGGGATTTTTGTTGATTTTTTTTTTATCTCTTCTGCAGGATATAAAAACAGGACATGTTACCCTGAATTAAAATCTAAATCTGAAGTCTGTGCAACATAACGTGATTTCTTACTTACACCTCTGCGTCGTGTTGTGGGTTTGTAGAATGCTCTTCTTTTGCTGTATGTTCTTTTTTAATTAAATCAGGTTTTTCAATATTTTATTTATTGTCCAAGCATTTTGCTCTTTAGACTGCACAGCAAAGCTATTTAATCAATGAAAGAAAATATTTTTTTCAGTGTTTGTCAGTTCTAAATTCTAATACAATTGTGTTTCTGTTATAGCAGGAGTATCTGGTAACAGATGGTGGAACTGCCAAACTGCCACTGCTTCATTAGAGCCCCTGGCAAGACTCCTGTATTAGGTAAATTACAGTAGAGAGGGATATTTACCAATATACCCTTCACAGTTTCCAGAAAGATTTCCAACTAGTTTTATGTGTATCATAAAGGCAGTGAATGTTTATTAATCATTTCTGTGTTGGTTGTTAATACCAGAGCTAAAGCAGGTGAGCTGTAAAAGGCCCTCATCTTGCAAAGACCTGTCCTAGTGCTTTTCCAAGTTAAATTTATCCTGGCAATAGTTTGAGATTGCTTTCCTTTAATGGTGATAATGCACTTTTATTAAAAAGCAATAAAATGTAAGTGATCAATTTCCATTTAAATTAAAAGAATGTTTATGTTAAAATATTGATGAAAAGGCAGCCTTCAAAGATTTTAAGAATGCTTCTATTTATATGCCATGACTGAAAGGTGACAGATTGATAGCCCTGCGAAACATAGGTCTTTTCAGAACAAATTATAGGATGTGTCCTTACACTGCTTTGGGAGGTCGCTTTTCAGCGTGGCAGAATCACTCAGACTCTGGGGTGAAAAAGTTCTCTCTTCTTCTGCATATCATCTACTTCTGCGTATCATCTCATACTTTTTTGTGTGTTTTGTACATTCCTTCTCCATAGGGGCTGCTCAGAGTTCACTAAATCATTGCCTGTGGCCCACGTCAACCTCATGACTACGACAGACGGTTATTTCCTAACAGGAAATGGCTTCAAACTAGTGAGTGATTGAAAATAGCATGTGATAACACTAGCTTTTCAAAGTTATGCTGTCTCTGACAAGGTCACTACATGTATCTGTTTTCTGCTATTAATCTTGCTAGATTCAGTAGACCAGAATTGCCACACAGGAACAGCTTCTTAGTTCTACACTATTGGGAATGGCTGCTTTGCCACATACTCAATATGTTGGTTTGGGAATTTCTCAGGCCATGCAAACAGGATCAACTTCAGTAACTGCTGGGATTACGCAGCTTTCTGGAGTTGGAAAGTCTCTTGAGCAGAGACAGATGAAAATCTGAAACCCTGCAGTTGGAGGAAGATATTAAACCTGAAATTTCACAATCTAAGCAAAAAACTGTAGCCACTAGATTACTGCATCCAGGAAACTGTTTCACACTACTACTATCTCCTGCTTTCATTTGAGCATGTTTACAAAACAGCTGATATCCAGTCTGTATCCAACAAGTAGTTAGTGAAAAAAATTACGGGCATTAACAAGGCTTGGATATAAGGCAGTTTCCAGCTACACTAAAGCAGTTCTGGGCACAGGCAGAAACAATGCTGTAGGCACGGGGGAATTTAAATATGCATTTAAAAAAACCCACCACATCTACAAGGTTAGTGTTTGGGGAATTTTAAGTTTGAACTCACATGGCTACATCGTCTCATGAGTCTGGCCCCAGAAGCAAAGATGTAGGAACTGCCTGCTAGATTGCTGTGACACAGGAGTGATGGAGAGATGGTGGGTGCTCAGCCCTGCTGTCTTTGCGCTGGCTGGCACAGCCCGTACACGTAACGCACCTTTTGAAGAATCATAGCTTTGGGGGATTTTCTGCTCCAGTCCAGGTTGGTTTGGGAAACACTAGATCTGAGTATAGTGTAAATTCTTCCCAGAGATGCTGACTGTTAACCTGCTGGTTTTATGGTAATCGAATGTAGAGGTGTCAACAGAGATTGTAACCCTATTGTGCCAGTTACTGCAATAAACAGGAAGGAGAGACAAAAAAATGCAAAGCGAGTAACAGGAGAAAAGCCGTTTTCCCATTTTGAAATGACATAGTAAGATGAAACATCCTGTATGACTCCACACACAGTAAAACTCATAGAAAAAGAGTAGGGCTGAAGCATAACCAAAGGACTTGGCTTAATGAGCTAACAGAACATGTTGTTCGGGTGCTTGAGCCATTGCAAACGTTTGGTTGCTGAGCTATAGGAAAGTGGGCTGCCCCGTACTCCTGCGCGCTGCAGGTGCTCGCGGAAACCCCGGAGAGGATTCCTCAGAAGCGACACGCGCTCGCACGTAGGGTGCACAAATTAGGAGTTATAGTCAAATCTACTAACAAAACGCTCGCTTGATAGACTGCATTAATTCAGTTGCTCACAATCATCTGTCCAAAACTAAGGTTTTGAGGCTTTCTAGGGTGGTTTGTTGGTTTTTTTTAACTTTCTAGTAAATCCACACCATGTAATCATGGGTATATTTCTGTGGATGCGTGTGGACTGTTCTGAATGAATGTTAAAGATGACCTAGTAAGAACAAAGGCTTACCCTGCTGTCCAAGCCACGATATCCTTTGAGGACAGTAAATGTGCAGTCTTAGGAGCTGCTGTAGCTGATGGTAGTATATCTGAAGATGAATCTGTGGTTTGGAGTTGAAGACACTATAGAATTGCTATTGAATTTCAAACTCTTCATTTGCCTTCAGTCCGTGTTCCTGACACAAGGTAAACTGAGCTGCTTTTCTTAGCGGAGCAGGTCCTCCAAAAGGTGTTTTCTTTAGAAGGGTGAATGCACTTTTGCACTATTGATTTCCTGCTGCTTAGACATAACTAACATTTCAAGTAATCTATACAGTTTTGAAATTTACATTAGGTCTTTTAATAAAATCACTAGCACCTTTGGGGCTCTTGGTAAGATAAACACGGAACTCCTATCAGCTGAACACTAAATTTCAGTATTGCTCAAGCAAAATTCCAATCTAAGCTGATCTGCTACTGCCTCAAAGAAAGAAAACCAAACGCCACCCCCACCTCCAGCTATTGACTCCGTCTGGTACTGGTTGAGCTGCCATAGCACAGTTAGGTAGTTCTTGGTTTGTCCTTACAAGTGCTTTACTGAGAAAGCCTGAGTTAAAATCAGTTCTGTGTTATGCGGGACACATTCCCAAGAAGTGCTAAGATGTACTGTCACTAGATTTCTTGCAGAACTCCACACTAAAAGCAATGAGGAGATCCGTGCTAAAAAAAGAAAGAGGAATAGCGCAATGTGGCTGATATCATGTCTTGTTTTTAGAGTAGAGATCAGAGGCTGCTGCGAAGGCAAGCCCTTTTGAGTGTTGTGGCAATTACACAATTGTCCTTGTCCTGAAAATTTTTGCCTGAAATAGTTCTGCATGGATCCCACTAAAATCAGTGGTGGCTGTGGAAGTGGCCCTGTGAGGTGGGGTGGGATTTTACTGACTTAACTCCTTACCCGTGTCCTTTTCTGCTCTAAGATACGACCTTCCTTCTGCTGGAGGTTGTAGGTGCTCAGCATTACTACAGCTTTCTCCCTATTCTTTTTCAAAAGTCTATTATTAAAAGCGTTCCGATTGAGGGTTTTCAATTGATTGAGGGTTTTCAATTAATTAATAACTGGATAAATGACGAAACTGGCCTCCACCATCTACACCAGTCAGTTGATCTGGCATAATAAAGACTGCAAGAATCTGAACTGACAGATAGAACAGGGTTATTAGAATGAATTTTCAAAGTGCAATCTGCAACTGAATTTCTGATGTATGTCAAATAATAAGCATCTTGAACTGACCAGATCTCTCTGTATTTGAATAGGGAAATGCAGGTAATGTTTTAAATGTGTTTTTGGAGGGCAAATGTGGTCAGGAATAGGGATTCTGCTGCAGCTGAAAGAAGCAGCTATGATCTTGTTGGTGTATTTCTGTGCATATTTTTAATTTTTTTGTGAATGCTGAGGAGATGATCCAGGAGGTTAGGAAAGAAGATGGATTTGGTTTGGTTGTGCAGACCAAAAATGCCTTTTTAAACTTGTATTTGTCTCTGGGAAATGTTAAGACTTGGTAGGAATAGGTTTTGCCTTCGTAATTCAAAACCAAATAATCCATCTTACTGCTTCTTAAGAGGGACATTCTTTCCCAGGTTTTCAAGTAAAAAGCCAGTAGGATATTTTAAACCCTTTCGTGTGGTCACAACACCACAACATTTTCTCAAAGTAAATGTAGCAGTGCTAAGATTTACTGCTGCTCCTGAAGTATCAACATAATTACGTAAGCGTGTGGCAGCAGCGTGTGCCTGTGTTGGGAGCTCATGTGCAGCACACACGTCGCTGCCCCTCCGCAGTGCACTGAAACCAGAGATTTATTGCATTTACAAAGGGTCATTACAATGCAATTTTAACTTACTGTCATTAAAGGGTCTTACATCATAAGCAATCACTGCAAAAAGCCTTGGACTGAGATTTATTCATAATTTTTATAGCATGATTTATTAGTGCCCCCACTATATCTTATAAATCATATCTGAAAGAAATGAAAGTCAATTAGGGCCTGGTCCTTTCACCTTTCCCCATGCTGGGTAGTACCTTGTTCTCAGCCTGAAGGAAACAGGGATATTCCTGGAGTAAGCTATCACTACAAGAGTAGGAGTGAAGACAGCAAAATCTGGGTCCTTACTGAGCACAGGAGAGAGATGTAAAAATTATTCGAGAAATGACAGCATGCAGTTTATATTCCAGGGGGAGGGGGTGGTTCTCCATAGATTCGTAGATTTCTCTGATTTGATCTGATCCTAGCACTCCTGTGTACCATTTGGAGTGAATCACATATTTATGTAATGCAATATTCAGTAGAGAAAGCCAAGTCAGCCTTCTAAGACCGTTCTTTCCTCAGATCAAATTCAGCATATAGTAACTGGGAAGCTAATTGTAATACAATTGCAAAGATCTCAAAATGGCTGTTCTATTAGTCCTATCCCACAAGAATACACTCAAATATCAGGAAATCCAGCCTGTGCAAAATGGAAACTCAGTTTTGTCATCTGTATTTGCATGAGAAAGATTTACACACTTGATTATCAATTTTTCAACCTGAATACCCCTGCTTGCCCTTCTATTATGAAATGCAGCGCTTGGCTGTGATTTGGTCGAACGTTACTTGAAGTCATGCGGTTTGAATGAGCCTGTACTCTATAGTCCTTTGCAGTAAAAAATGTCAGTAAGATCATGAAGAGCTCTGTTTTGATGCAATGTGCTAAAGATGCTCACGTCTTCAGACGATTATGAGAATATATACTTGAATAGGTATGTTGCTAATAAATGGCTAACCTTGATTGCGCTTCGGCGCTTTAGAATGGAAGTAGGCAATGTATCTACATGTACCCTGCAATTAATTTGTTATCCTGAACCATACTGCAGGAAAATTCATTTCTATCCTTGAAGTCAGTGGTAATTTTGGCACTGAATTTCAATAACAAACAGTAAGGCTGGGCCCTCTGTTTCTGATTTGCTAACATCTCTCCTTATGTTAAAAGGAAGGCAGTATGTATAGACTTTACTGAAGTACTACCATAAATACACACAGATCAGTCACATATTTTTACAAATAAGAGAGATGAATGCCATTGAATAGTAGACTGCATGGCAGAAGGAAAAACAAGATGGAAAAATAGTTTTCCTAGTTGCAGTCTAATATAACACATTACTGTGAGCATTTCTAAAATAGAAATATTGTAATTGATTCGTGGATCTTTTTATCCTCTGTCTCATGATATACCAACAGACAATACCAGTGTTTTGTTGCCTTTCTTCCTAAACAAAACCAAAATAGCAAATGTCAGGAGAAGGGCAAAGAAAATAATTGAAGGCACATAGGAATGGATTAAAGAGAGAAGGGACCAAATATCATACTGAAACCAGTCACTGAATCTATATCGATTTCAGTGGCACCACGGTTACATTTTCAGAAGTATTTTGGGATGGTTTAATTTTGAAGTCCTTCCTCATATGGAAATCCCACTCAGCATCGTAGGAGGTGGCAGTGATAGGAAGGCACATATATATGTGTATGCATATGATGGTATGATCCATACAATCACAGCCTTGGCTAAATCAAGTAAATTTTGTAACCTAGAAACATAAAAAATAAGTAAGTTTAAAACAAAAATTAAAATGGCAACAGATGCTGTTCTTTTTTTAAGGTTTTAGAATAATAGAAATAAAATTGGAAATAGGCAAATGGATTTAAAAAAACCCTTCCTTGAATTAAAACTGCTAAGTCTGTACTAGCCAGACGTAGATTTGTCAGGTGGATAACATCATCCCTCTCATCTCGCCGTGGGGTTGTGACTTCAAAGAGATTGTAAGATGTTCTGGGCAGACATCCTATCTTCCTATGTGTTTCTGAACAACTCAAACCAATGACTGTTACACTCTTTTTATTTTATTTTTTTTTTGGTGGTGGTTTTAAAACGTTTTACTTCTGAAGTCAGAGGGACAATTCCCAGGAGTTATTTATGAGTGTGCCTGCTCCCACCTCAGCTAATTGGGTAGGGACTGAACGTGGGTCTTGGTGTGAGTAGTGAACACTTTCTAGCTGGCAGTGCAAAGCCTTTGGATAGGACGCAGAGGAGACGATATAATGGGTTATATAAGGATTTGCAGTAACTTGTCCCTTGGTGGGAAAAAATAGGAATGAAATGGGATTTTAGGAGCTATATTAATAATGAATGATAGAATAGTAGTTAATAGATGGCCATCTGTAATTCCATTATACTCCAAGTGCAGGGGAAACTTCATTTAATGTGGAAAGATTCTCATTTTTCCAGAGCTGTAATGCAGTGTGCAGGTAAAATTAGGCTGTCTCGTTAATTGTCAAAGTGCATGGAGAGAATTACTGCAGGGAGCTTCAGTGCAGGACTAGCTCTGCCTCTGCAGGGGAGGCCTTCAGAAAGGCCTGAGGTGGGAGAGCAGCCCCATCAGGGCCCTTTTGCTGGGAAGAGGGGTGCAGGTGGGCAGGGAAGGTGTGAGGGGCAGCTCTCCTCCTCCTTCTCTACCTGCTGATGCTCAGCAGGAGCCCCCAGAGCACTGTCCATGGAGCCATCCTGTGCTGCAAAGGGTGTCCTGTCTCAGATGGCTGCAGAAGCAGCTCCCCTTGTGAAGGGTGATAAGTATCCAATTCCTGAACTTAGCTGTACTGGGCCAGAGTAAAGGATGAGCCAAAATCACCCCAGCCTCTAAGCCTTGAGACAGTAGGGGAATTCAGGAACTAGGATCCCATAATCCTTCTCATACCTACAGGATGTAGTTTATATAGAGAAAAATCAGTTTAGGTGAACACAGCAAGGTTGAAATGCTCCGGAATGTACAAAAGAAAGCTAGAAGGAATCCCTGGGGAATACCTGTTTCTCAACTCTTCCCCACTATCCCTTTTCATGCCTCCTTCTTAGTGTCAGAATCTTGTCCTTCAAAAATCACCCACTGAGGAAAATAGATCTTTCTGCAGGATGTGAAGGGGGAACATGAGGGAAGGGTTGAGGAAGAGTTTTGCCATAAGCCTTTCCTCATCCAGATCAGAGCTGTATAGCATATGCCAAGATGGTCCATCAAGCTGTTCAGTTACTGTCCATAGGACCCCAACCAGCTTTTATTTAAAAACAGTAAAAATGTTTCTTTGGAAGGACTACAAAAGCTTTCCTGATGGTTCATTAATGATGCTTAACTGTCCAGTCTGAATGTGGGCACTAGCGCAGAATCTCAGCGGAAAGCTCCCGGTTCCCAAGCACTAACCTAACGACTGAATTAACACACAGCCTTGTCCTGCTGAGGAGGGGGAGAAGGAAGGGAGCAAAGATCTTAGATACCTGCAGGCCAGGCTTCCCAGGAAGTCAGTGGGAACTTCGCTAGTGTAAGAACAGCATGACCAGACATCAGTATAAAGGAGAGAGGATGCTAAGAAAATATTTTTCACACATTTGTGTGCTGAGGGGCCCATGAAATCTAGTGAGTGCAGAAGGCAGGAACTCCATTACAGCCTAACTCTCAGATACGCTTCAGTCGGTCTGTGTAGCTTCCTGTGTGACTCTATGCCCCTCTTTGCCTCTACCTATGAAAAATAAATTCACAAAGTTGCCTGGCTATGCAAAAAAGACAGTTCCAATAAGTTTTAAAGAAACATCTCACCAGTTGAGGTGCACAGTATCCACTGAGATGCAGTGGTATTTAGCTGCCTAATCAAATGCTTTTGAAAATCCACCGGGATGCATGTCTGTCTGCATAGGCACCCAGCATCTCTGTAGAGCTCATCTTCTCCATCACCTTCTCTGTTTCTCTGTTCAGGCCTCCAGGTACCAGACGTTGCCTCTGTTACCCAAATGTGGATTCTTTAAATTATGGAGAAGTGTGACACCCATTTATCTCACTAAGGTGAGTGTCTGAGGCAATCTGTGATTTGAAACAAGCTACCTTTTCTTATTACAGATTTAGAAGATTGTGCCATTTTTTTAAGTATTTAATGTTTTTATTTAAGAAATTTGTGTTTATAAAACTGGAACTAAACTCAGCCACTATTGCTTTAACAAGAAACTGTTGACTACATTGCACCTAAAGGCAAATGATAAGTGACTGGGAGCTTATGCTTTATCAAAGGAAGTTAGACATAGACAAAATTTGCAGGTAGCTGATTTTTCCTGACATACCCAAATGCCCTTCTAGTCTCCCCTGGCTGTCTACAATAAGAACCAATGTAATTTAGTATGAGTGAGGTGCTAGTGAAGCAAAGCAGTCAAACGTATTTGTAAGAAGTGTCCATCAAAATGCTCCAAAAAAAGACTAGATTTGAGTAAATTCTGAGCTTTCCATAGACAGTTCCTAAGCATTCACAGAGCAAGTGTACCAGATAGAGTCCAGAGAAATCTTGCTTTATTCAGGATTTGATTTAAGCTTAATATTCATCTACTGTATTCTTTTCCCTTGCCCAAGTGTAACAGTATAATGGTTATGTAAACCGATGCTTATGTTGAGATGTTATTTTGAGGTAGATTTTGGTGCCATATATAAACACCAAACACGTATATAATAACCACCAGTGTACAAATCTCAGATCCAATTAGGATGACAATTTGGGGGATTTTTTCACAAAATGGCAGTGTGAGTTTAAATTGTTGCATTGCCGAAATGCAGTTTGTAATTGAAAGTAACATACGCAATTAGAAATGAGCTAACAGTGGATTTGTTGCCTGACTCTAATGGTTGCTTTAATATACCATTCACTTGTTAATGATGCTATCAATTATTTTATTGTAAATTAGCTATCGTGACTTTAAGGTCTTTTTGCAGTGTCTGTGTTAGGTTACAGGAGCATAAATCAAGCTCCCTTCTCTTTTTACATCCATAACCATAACATATGGCTTTTATTAGAAAATGTTAAGTGTCTTATAATGTCTTCTTAATGGACAGCATGTGCATGTGTTGATGATGAAAGCCATCTTCCCTCATGCAAAATATTAATGCATAGGATCTACGTCTCCATAGATACAAGTTAAAGTATCATATTTAACCCATTAAATATTCAGTATACACTTCAACTTTGCCCAGAATTCATATTTCTCAAGTTCAACAATCCTTTAAGGAAAGACTAAATTAGAGGTAAATCAGGGGTTGGTGTAACTACCAGGTATGCACGTGTAACTGTGAATACATGGTATAACATCCACTGCAAAAAACCCAAAACAAACCCGAATTATAAAATGCCTATTCCAAATGAAAATACCAGTAGAGAATTAGAAAGTGGAATATGTATCCTCCTAGAATTCCTGCTTGTACATCACAAAGACTTTTAACATCGATTATAGATTTTTGTCCTCTGACCTAAAATTTCTTCATGCTTCCACGCAAAAGGGTGTTTTAGCCTGTTTGCATCCTTTTCATCGGGACGGCATCGTCCACCTGGCTTTTGAACCATTCCACAAAATCTTGGACTAGCACACTGATTTGACTTGAAATGTGTTTTACCAACAGATTCCTGAGCACCAGAGAGCTCTGCTATTCAAATCAACACCTGCTGACGTTGGGCTTCAGTAAAGGAAGCTAGCTAAGCCTTTTCAAGGATGCCCTCCAGCTTTCCCTCTCTGTTTCCATGTTCCCTTGGCAGAAATCAGGGATTTGAAAGCTGCAATCCAACAGCATCATCCTTTCATCTTGTGGTAAATATTTTATTATTCCTTTATCCTCCATGCTGTTTAAAAGAATTCATTTAAAATATTAACTTCTTTGTTCAGGGAGGAAATCTCCAAAGGGTAAGCAAACAAGAATCTTTAGAAATGCACCAAGATATAACTCCAGGCTCTGCTCCAGCTTTCCCCATTCATTCAGCCTGCAGACCTGGCGGCTTCCTGCTGGGGATCTCTGCTCAGACCGAAAGTCTCCAGCAGCTGCTGTTCCACCACCCATTCATAGACGACCAGCTCCCCTGTCCCTGCATTTCCACTTCTCTTTCCTCCACCCATACAATTTGCTCCCTAATCTGATCTCACTTCTTTGATCCTCCTTAGGAACAGTGATCATCCTCCTACACCAAAGCACCACTCAACCCTTCCGAGGGCTGGCAGCAATTTTGCTGTAACAAAGGTATATTTAAGAGAGGAGCACAGCCCATCCAAGCCAATGTCTTTGTGAAGGCATTACCCTTCTTCATCTATCTCCCTCCTTATCCATACGGGTATCTTGGGGGTTAATCCTGTTGCTGCTCCCGAAGTAAATGTTTTCTTTACTTTTGACTTCAGGAGCAGAATCAGGCCTTAATTAATGTAATTACCCTCATGTAATAGCATGAAGGGTACCTGCTTAAAGGAGCAGGTAGACTATCCATGGCTATGCTGTGAACAACACCAGTGTGCATTCCCTTTCCAAAACAACCGCAGGCACCAGGAGGGGAGGAGTTGTCCTTCAGTAGCCAGGCAAGAAACCTGTCAAACACAGTGTCCCTTCTACATGAATGAACCCTCTCCTCTGATTAATACTTTGCATTTTCCACAAGGGAAAAGACAGAGCGAGGAGGTGAGGAACTGAATTACTCATTCTCGGAGAAGCACGATTATAAATATTTAACATGGTACATATGAGAAAAGAGAAAGGAACAGATTCCAGTCCAGGCTGAGAAACTCTCCAAATCCCCTGGTCTCCCAGGGACTGCCTGTTCCCATGATCCTTTCTCCATCTCATACAGGGGAGAGAGCTGTTTGCTCATAAGAGGGCTGGACAAGGTATCTGCCTATACCGAGGGATGACTGACTGTAAAAGTCTGTTCATGGAGGAGCATTACCTGATATAACGGAGATCTCCCTGGCTTTTGAATGGGACCCTGCCCCAGGCTGTGGGGTTTTAGGAGCCTGTTAGAAAATAAGGGTCTCTGGAAGCCCACATCTGAGCTTATGCTTTGGTGTCCATTTGCACCCCAAGCACAGGGCCTGCTTGGAGGTGTTATGTCCCCATCATTTACATGATTTTGTATGGCTACACACATGGATGGCTGCTCTGCTCTGACAGTGGAGATAACCCTGATGATGCTGGGAGGAAGCAGGACTGAAAGGAGGTTCAAGTGTTTTGATGAGCGTGCTGATTGAATAGCTTACCCTTGCATATCTGGAGGAGTAGGGATCCTCAAAGAGCGCCCAGATGCGGGGCTGCCACCGTCTCCAGAAGCCCCCAGACCTGCCATCGGGGGAGTCACTTAGTGCTAAGCGTTTTGTCATTTCCAGCTCCTCTTCACCATCACCAGAGTCTCCGGTGCCATCTATGTCTCCGTCCTCAGCACTGCTATCCAGGGGTGCCCCACCAAAGCTGTCCAGAGCCTCTTCAGCGTCGCGGTGCTGCCGGTAGGTCATCCAACAGCAGGGCTCCACATCGGTCTCATCGATGCCCCAGAAGGCCAGCTCCTCCTCATACAGGGGCCCGCACACGTCCGCGGGGCAGTGCAGCTTGCCAGTGCGGTAGTAATTCAGGATGTGGGCGAAGACGCCCGGGTGCCGGTCAAAGAAAAACTCATCCGTGCGGGGGTCATAGTCGAAGTGGCTGTGGGCATCGGGCTCGGCGATCCAGGCCAGCCGAGTGCCGGGCAGGGTGCGTAGGGTGCTGCGGTAAGTCTGGTGCCTAGTCCCTCCCACGTTGATCACAATGCGGTCGCTCTCGTCGCCCTGGCCCATCTCGTCTCTTATTAGGCATGTCGCAGACTCATCCAAGCAAGCACGGCAGGCGGCAAGCCCGTGAGGGGACGGCTGCTCGGCGGCAGCCGGTGCCTAACCCGAGCCCCGATCCGGGCCCGCGGGGGCGAGGGGCCGCGGCCAGCTCTGCTCCCCGGGGGCCGCTCCGAGGGGAAGCCGGTGCCGGTGGCTCCCGGCGCTGCTCCGCCTTCGTCTGAAGTCAGACACTGGGGGGCCGTGGTAGCTGCAGCCGCGGCGGCGGGGCAGGGGGGGCCATGCTCCGGGAGCGCGGGCGCTGCGGTGCCGGGGCCCTTGCGCACTTCCCCGGGCGCAGCCGCTCAGCTGCGGCCGAGCTCGGTCACCCGTAGCCCTTGGTGCTTTTGTCTGGCCCCGAACTTGAGTCCGAGGGTTAAAGTCTGCGGTTGTGTTAATGATTCCAGACGTGAGAGGGACGGTGGGGAGAGGAGCGCGGAGCTGAGCCGAGCTTCGGCACCTGCCCCAGCTTCCTGTCCGACTCCTGCGGGTGTCATGGTGTAGAGGGACCCGCGGAAACAGGCGCTCGTTATACAGGTAAACTTAGGTCTGAGATCCTGGAGAACGTTCGTAAAGGAAGGGGTCTCTGCACCCCTGTCTGCAGGAGCCTCCTCACCCTGCAGTAACTCTTGAGGTTCTCGGACACTTAAGGGGACACAAATGAAGTTCCCGAATGTTTTGTGAAAGCTAGAGGAGACAGCTAAGGAGGCCAGAGAACCCAGGTGGGCTAAAGCAGGGAAAAAGGAAACTGTATGAATTCATGGATGTGTTTTATCAGTCACAAGCGCAGCAGGAGGTGGCATTTGCATCTTACCTGAAGCTTTGTTCCTGTAAAGCCTTTGAGGCTCATAAAGTTCTGCAGTAGCTGTTAGACACCGGTGGGATTATTGACCACCTGCAAATTACGAGTCACGAAATCTTTGCAGGGCTGGGGTTATGTGAGAGACTCAAAGCTCTGGTCAATTACAGTGATAGTTTCTGGACTTGAGCGTATCAGGACATGTCCAAAACTGGAGGAAGAATCTCTGCAGGCACCTGTGAGTGGTGCAGAGAAAATGCAATTAACCACTCAGAACTAGGACACTTCTGTGGTGAAAAATGCTGGGAGATTTGGAAATACTCATTTGTGCTCTGGATAATTAGTTACGGCCTACCAAAAGAACAGGTTACAGGTCAGGTCACTGTAGAAGTTATGGTTTCTTCCTAAACCAGAAGCTGCCTTGCCTACATATTCCTGGCACATTCACTGACCTTTATCACAACCCATTGCTGTCATTTTCTCTTAATGTTTGTGCCTCTTCTGGGGTGATGTGATCTTCTGGGGAGGGAATTCCTTTAAGGCTGTTCCTCTGCCTTTCCTCTGGGAGGATTCTGTCCCATGCGTTTCAAAGAGCTGTTTAAAATGTCACTGCTGCAGATTGAGTAGGTCTCCCTTCACCTCTAGGCAGAGAGCGGCTTTGTTGTTTGGGGGAATCTGTTTTGAATCATTTTCTCTCTGCTGCAGTGAACATTTTGGTAAGCTGGTGAACATCTGCTTTGAGTGTGCTGTTTACAGACTTGAGCAGAACCCCAGAAGGGAGTTCTGGCAATAGTACAGGACCTATGTGCCAGGAAAGACCACAGCGTCACCTTTGCTGATCAGTACACATTGAACTGTTCGGCTCCAAGGACATGGATGGGTGTTAGCAATCTCTGTGATGACCACAGAGCAACGGTTTGAGGATGGAGATACAGTAGGAGCAATTTAGGGCTCTGCCAGCCAAACTCTTAGGAATCTTGATGCCCCAGTTGAAGCTATAGCTGTCACTAGGTTCCTAGTGAGTGACATCCTCACAGGAGAGGCTGAGGGTAGAGGAACACTCCAGTGCCACAGCTGTGCCCACAGTGATTCTGGACTGTGGCCTGGATGGCACAGAGGATGGCACACCTGCCCTGCTGCCTCTCCCATGTGAGCAGAGCAGAGGAGGCAGCAGTGCTGTAGCACCACGTAACTGCTCATTCTCTGAACACAAGGCAAAACCTCACAAGTCACCAGGGATTAAGAAAGCTGGTCCAGGCACCAGCTGAAGCATTCCAGGCTTCGATACTCACTGTTATCATGGCTGAACTGCTGCGGTTACCTGAGGAGCCCCAGGCTGCCTGTTGAGCAGTGTAGTCACAAAGCCAATCACAAGGCTGTTGTTCCTGTGTTGTCCCAGCCAGAGAGTAACAGATGTGATTTGGCTGGAGCAAGGTTGTATGGCTGTGTTCCTCCGTGGGCTGGTGGGTGGGAAGAGGGGAGGAAAAGGAAGCAGGAGAAATTTGGGACTCTCACTTTCTACCTCTGCTCTGAGCTCTGCAGAAACCCATCAGATCTTCTCACTGTGCTGGATTTGGGTGTCCCTTTGTGAATCCAAAGCACACATAAGGAACACAGGAGTCGGTCACTGGACACAGTAACAATGCAAGAGTAGGAGCCTGAGATCTGCGTAGGGAGACAAAGCTGTGACACATCCCAGCATTGAGAAGGCTCCACTTGGGTGCAAGGTGGAGAGGTGGTAAATTTGGATTGGCAGCCTTTTGATGAGGCAGCTGACACTCCACCCACCCCTGCAGGCTGCTGGCCAGGACGGTTTCTGGAGTGCTGATTTGCCTCTTGCCTGTCCACATTCCCTCTTCTCCCCGTCCCTCTCTGTCTTTCATTTGGCTGGGTTTCTCTTCTGCTTTTCACATATGGACTGAACATTACACATCAAAAAAATGTAATTTTGCTTCACTAAATCACTAAAATCACATGATTTTACAGCTGGATGGTTATTAATTCTGTAAGGAACTAGCAGTGTTTGTATTATTTTGTAAACAGAAGACAGTTGACAATGCATGAAAATAATGACTTCAGAGTTTTCAGACTTCCTGATAAGTTGACTTTTTTTGAGAAGTAAGGCTTTGCATTATGGATACTTTTTCAGGGAGTCTTTTAAAGTTTCCCTGTCTCATAAAGTGATGCTTTTTGCTGACCACACATCAAAATAATATTTAAAACATCAATATTTAAAATCCTTTCAGGGCTTCATTACATTAATTCAATTCCTGGCAACCAGTATATCCCCAGTGCTTATAAACTAGAAAAACTGTAAATATATAGTGACACAGTGGTCAGCCAGTAATTAACGCACAATTGCTGGATCATCTGTGCAATGTCTTGATCCATGCTGTTACTTCTGTGTTGTCAGTCTGTAGCAGACATTTCATTTACAGAAGTCAAGAGCTGAAGCACTTGGGTAACGTTCAGTGCCTCTCTGCTGCTTAAGGCAAGTGAAATGTGATCTACAAGATTAGCAGGGCTTGTAGGAAGGAAAGGAACATGAATTATAGGAAGGTTGCCACAGTGACAAGGCTGAGTGCTGCTGGTTGAATGCAGGGTGAGGGTCTCTCTGGTCACTGGATTGCAGAGGCCTGACAATGGCCAAACCAGAACTGTCCTCATCAGTTAGCTCCAGTTAACAGTTGGGATTGTTGTTCCAGTGTATTCCACTGTGTTGTAGCAAAAGCTCTTCTGAAACTGCATGGCTAATACCAGGTTTGTATCTGTATCACTGTAGCATTTCTTGGAGAGAATAACCAGTAAGGCATAACCTTGAGGAGACTATTACAACTCCTGCTGCTGTGGACTTTTTACTGAAGATCCCAAGTGCAATGTCCCTGCGGGCTCCTCTGAGAAGATCTCTCCAACTTTTCAGCCAGCGATGCCCAGTTCATGCCTCTCTGAGTTATGAAGCCATAAAGCAACAGTATAGACCAGAGGTGCCAGAATTCTTCAACTTTGCAAGAGATGTGCTGGACAGGTGGACTGAAGTGGAAAATGTAAGAGTTACTTGGCTTCTGTGATGCTGAAATATTTAATGCTGGTCATTAATGCTGAGTATCTGACAAATCCAATAACCAAGACACTGGGGTTGTGTTCTGATTATAATCCAATCATCTCATGCAGTTTGAGCCTGTAAATCCCTTAGGCCCCACTCTGGCCTGTCCACGAGTCCAAATGGTTCTTCCTTTAGTCAGTAACTCCATTGAGATGAGTGTGAGTAAATAGATGCCTCATAACTGACTCTCTGAATTGAACCACTGTAACCTTACATCAGTTCCCCCATCAGGCATGTCGTGCACCCTACCTGGATGTGCCAGGGAAATCACTTGACCTCTGTGTTTCATTGCCTGCCTGTAAAATAAATACAGTGTAATGTCAAACTTCACCTACCTATCCCAAATGTGAAATCTTTTGCATCAAGGACCTGGAATTTACAGAACTGAACAACTCTGAACACCAAACCAGACATAAGCACTATGCAAGGAAAGGGAGTATAGAAAAAACAAAACAAAACATGAAGACGAAGGATAGGTCTATCACCTTTCTTACTAGTTGGTCTGGTCTCTATGGTAGGACTGGTTTTGCAGGCTCAGGCTGTTCAAGATGAGGAGCTAAATGCAGTTATGTCCAGCCTGGCAGCAAGAACAGAGCAGAGGTATCACCCATCTGATACAATTGTTCTGTTTGCAGGAAAAACAGGGTTTGTCAGAGAGCAAGGAACAGCTTCTGGAGAAAAGGCTTTGCCTTTTGAAATGCACAGATAAAATCTGCTCCCTGAAAAAATGAAGATTAGTGTTATTGTACCTTCAGATAGATAATAAGGTGTCACATTCTTGCTGCCCCGTGAAATTTTTGCATGGGAGGTGATTTCCTACACTGCTACTGCGAAATTAATTGATCCCCTTTAAAGCACATCATATGCATACATTTCCAATCACTTCACACATCAGTTAGGTGAGATATTGATTAAAGGTCACACTGTGTTGGCCTTTGCTTTTGAAACTTTGATTTAATTTTCAAAGTACCAGACAGGCCCAATTCCAGATGAAGTTGAAAATGAGCTCTGAGGGCTCAGGAGACTGGGGCAGAACCCAGATGAACTCCTATTCATCAGCTGCTTTGTTGGCATGACCTGAACCAGAAAGATTCTTCTTTCTCTGTTCTGATTACTGTACAACCTCTTCAGAGAACTCAGGAAAGGAATACAGATTTAATTTCCTAAATTATATTTATAGGCTGTTCTTTCTAAGGGGGAGTTATCTGCCTCGTTTGGAATTGGTGGCAAATTTCTGTTGCATCCCCAGGTTTCTCCAGCACTTTTATAGGTGATGAATGCTTTTCTTCTTCAAATTTAAGGTAAAGGCAATGTGTTTCTAAAATGAAAAACCTTTGTATTGTACCCTGTTGTTCTGTAGGAGGGAAAAAAATCTAAAAACCCTGCATTATGGTGGGTAGATGGTGCCGGAGGAGAGGTGAAGTGGAGCTTTGAGGAGCTGGGAGTGCTGTCCAGGAAACTGGCAAATGTTCTCTCTGATGCCTGTGGTCTGCAGAAGGGAGACAGAGTTATTCTGATTCTGCCCCGGATCCCAGAGTGGTGGCTGGTGAATGTGGCTTGCATGAGAACAGGTCAGTGAAAGCAGAGGAATGGTGTTATAGGTACAGAAATTGTGACTTTAACCAATCCTTGCTCTTTAATGAGCTCAGAACTACCAACGTGCTGATGAGGATGAACTAGTGCCATGCTGGTCAAAATCACTCTTCATGCCAAGTTTTTTCTTTGTGTTGCTCTTAGGACTTTTGCACATGCTCTAGCTGTTAAGGAAACCCTGTGAGTCCGTGTGCCTCTGCTGTTTTTCTCTTTCCAGCACTTGTGACACATCACAAATGCACCTTCTTTCTAACTTGCAGTGAAATAATCCACACTTAACAAAGTGTTTCATGTGTTTCCCAATGGGATCTGTTAAATACTCAGCATCCCAGTTTTTACAACCCAGAATGTCTTGGTGCCTCACAAACACTAGCAGTATATCTTGTGAGGCAATGGCTGTTTACTAGTAAACAAGTCCAGAGAGATGGCATGTTCCAGAGGCAGTGTTTTCAGAAAAAGGAAAGTCATTCTGTTGATTTCTTTTACTGTCCCACGTCCAATATAGTATTTGCTAACTTGTACTAATCCTCACATAGCATTTAGTCCATCAAAGAAATCAGTATATTGACAAATGTAGAGCCAAGCCCTGATTTTAGTACAGCTCTGTCCCACTCAAGAACAAAATAAGGTGAAGTCTGCTTGTAGGTACAGGTGTTACACTTAAATACTGAGACTGTTTTTCCATTCCCCCTCCCTTTAGGAACTGTCTTGATTCCTGGCACACACCAGTTGACAGCGAGGGACATTCTTCATCGGCTACAGAAATCCAAGGCAAAGTGTGTCATCACTGATGATTCTGTGGCACCCACTGTAGACTCAGTTGGGGCTGAATGCCAGTTTCTGAAATGCAAGTTGCTTGTGTCAGAAGGCCACAGAGTAGGATGGCTGAACTTTAAAGATCTCTTGAAGTGAGTAAATACTGCTGCGAAAGCACCACAGCAGTAATGACAGAAGAGCATAGTGGTTTGTTTTGAATAGAAAATGTTGGTATACACCAACATGTTTTCACCCTTTTATGACTACACAGTGGAAAAATATCAATGTTTATGACACTTCTGATGCAGTTTTGGTTAAATATTTTCAGAAATGTGTCAGTCACACTTTCAAATCACTTTATTCATCATTTTGCTTGTTTTAAGAAATGCTTCTTCCAATCACAACTGTGTGACCACAAAGTGTCAAGATCCAATGGCTATCTTTTTTACAAGTGGAACTACAGGATCTCCAAAAATGGCTGAACAGTCCCACAGCAGCTATGGTATTGGCCTCACAGTAAGTGGAAGGTACAGATACTACTTCAGACTTATTTCCATAACTGGTCATGTAGCAGAAGGAAGAGAAACAGGATTTTTACCAGAAGCTTTTGTTTCAGTAGTTCAAAAAACAGCAGTTGTTTTACACCCCAAAAAGTGTGGTTTGTTTTTTTCCACAAAACAAGGCATTTTGTGTCTGTCTGCCTTAGTTTATAGAGAATGTAGCAGTCAAGTAGTCACTACCTTCTTTTTAACATATTCTTTAAGTTTTTGGTTAATTCTTCATTGTGTATAGTTAATAGATTGACCATGAACTGAACATCAGGACGAGTGTGTGAAGCCTGTGCCATAAAAGGGGGAAAAACCCCATAGGTGTGTTAGCCTTCTGAATTCATTTGTGTCTGGATTACACACAGCTCCTGCAGGAACAAAATGCTGGTAGTTTAGAATCTTTACATTTATAAAGCAGTGTTGTTTATAAAATTGACATGGCAGTGCACTTCACCCTAGCAGGCAAAGAATAACAAATCAGAAAATCCCAAACTAAGAGTAAGTAAACAAAAAATAAATCTGCCTCCCTAAAAATTAGTTTAATAAAAGCCCAGCAATCTCATACATATTCATACAACACCACATTCTGAGGTGCTGTCAGCTTGTCCGTCAGTGTAATTTTTCACTTGGAAAAATGCAACATCCATCTATCCTGCTGACATCCTCACCATGCTGTGACATGCTCCTGCTCAGAAATTCAGCCTTTTCTAATTGACATTTTCTCAAGAAAACTAGGGATGGATTTGCTTCACTGGCACACCTCTTGCTGGTATTTTAATATTTGCCTTATTCCTGCCAAAGAGAGACTGTGGACCGTTTCCTTGTGTTACCAGGTACTGGCTGGACTTGACTTCCTCAGATACATTTTGGAATACATCAGACACGGGGTGGGCAAAATCAGCTTGGAGCGGTGTTTTTTCGCCATGGATTCAAGGGGCATGTGTATTTGTACACAAGATGCTACATTTTGACCCAGGCATTGTCTTAGAGGTAAGTGAGAATTCCTCAGCAGCATACACTGTTCTTTCTGGCTGGTTTGCCCAGGTTTTCATTTCCCCTGGCACTGCATGGGGGTAGCACACAGCACAGTTACAACTTTCACCAGACAGTAACCAACAGATTAGTTAAGTAGTGAGTGTGCAGATACATACCCCAAAACAAGAGCATATTTAACATCCAGAGGGTTTCATCATGTACTGTGCTCTGGCTTTGACTGCACAAACCTTCAAACATCCATTATTAGGCCTATAAGTGAAGTACACAAGAAATTGTTTTGGGATTTGTGGAGCCCTTTCGTGGTGTTATTAAAATAAGTGGCAATAACAGATGAATGAGAATTTCAGTTGCCTGCACCAGGTAATTCAAAGTTAAGGAGTGAAGAGGCAGCAATGTTCAATTTCTTTAATGAAAGGTACCAACATTATGTTGTCTTACATTCTCCATACACAATTCTTCATTTGCAAAAGACTGCCATGTTTTATTTTGCATGGAATGACATTGCCATATTTGTGTTAATTAGATGGCTGAAAATTGCTAGTTAATATTAGTGTGTTGAACACTGTCAGTTGTAACACCTACAAAGCATCAAAAGAAATAGCTTTATACTTTAACTTGTTTTCTACTTAAACTGCAGTTATGAAGAAATTCTGCAAGAGAAATTGTAAAAATTTTCAAGAGCAAACAACTTTGGTGTGTTCAACTAATTGTAAAATGGTGTAGATTCTGTTTTGAAGAAGAAACTAATTAGATGTAGCTGCTATGTGTTGGTGTTGGCAGGTACAGAGCTAACTAGTTTTAGGACACAACATTCTGTTGGTGCGTTTCATAACTTGGATGCAGAGATCATTATATTATTTCTTACAATGAAGATGAGACCTCACAGGCTACAGTATATTTGCAACATTTCCTTTTTTTATTCTAAATTCTCCAGAGTCTCTCAAGATTTCCCATAACTGTCTTCTGTTCTCCTCCAACTGCCTATCGAATGTATGTGCAGCATAAACTGTCCAGGTGAGCAAAAGCAGAGTATCCTTGTTGGTGTATTTGATCAAAACTGTAGACCAAATGTTCATCTCACCTTGATTTTATTTCAAATTTACAATGTCAGTAATGCAGCTCATGTATTTCTCAATATTTTGAATCCTAAGAGGAACAAAGTCAGAATGAAGATGTAGGGATAGCTTAACCATCTGAGATTTCATAAATAACAGTGAACTTGCAGAAGACTTTGAAAAGCAGTTTAGCTGAGAGTGTAATTGGATACCCATGATACCACAGTGATAACCCATGATACCACAACTAACACATATTCAGATTCAGAACTGCTTTTATAACCACTCCGTTTGTTTTGCCAGTTGTTCCTCCAATACTGTAAGCTACAAGAAGTGTGTACGTCAGAGCAGCTCAGCGAAATGTGTGAAAGGCTATTTGGCCTCATTTAACTCTTCTGTGCCTGTTTATTGTCATTAGGGTTGACATTTTTTATTCCTCTTCAATTAGACCCCAGTTCAGATTCTAGGGTTAGAAACAATATATTGATAAATAGATTTTCTAAAATAATCCAGAAGCAAACTAGCAGGGTATTTTTTTAATTTATTTACATTTTTTTCAGATTTATTTTTATTTAACACTACACAGTTTAAATGGAATGAACAGGAGTTGGTAAAAAATTAGGGTTTTGGTAGAAAGGACCCTACAACACAGGAACACAGTAGTGAGTGGGACATAGCAGATAGACGACTGCGAATGATTTGTTCTCTCTCTCTCACTAAGCTATACGTTCAAAAGCCTGCGACACTGCGTGAGCGCTGGGGAGCCAATCAACCCTGATGTGATGGAAGAATGGAAAGCTCAGACTGGGCTGGATATTTATGAAGGCTATGGACAGACAGAAACAGTATGTTCTGCTTTATGAATGTAAAAATGTTTGGTTTACAGATAGAGCAGTGAGTTCCATTCAGGTTGCCAAGAAAAAGTGATTAAAATTATTATATGCAGTTACGATTTCTAGGGGAAAAGTCAGGTGCAATAAGTAGCACTGCAAAAAGTTAGGGTTTGTAAGTCATAGAATAGTCATAACAGCTTCACCCAAAATCCAAGGGGCTGTTCTTCATTCCTGTGGGCTTTGGATTGGGAACTAACACAAAAGGGGTATATTTGTCATTACTGCATTCCAAACTCTGCTTTAGAATCTATCTTTAGAGCACTTACTAACAGTATTTGGAGCTGTGGGCATGATTCTGAGGGCCCTGATAGCTTATTTCTAGAAGTTTAATCATTGGATTTATGATTATAATGAAGACAATTAGTATTTCTTATAGAAATACACAATATTAGCCAAGTATTTTCAACCTAAGCTAGAGACTGAATATACAAGCAATAGTTTAATTTAAAATAAAAAAACAACTAAAACAACCAAATGCAACAACACTTACTACAGGTGCTGATCTGTGGAAATTTTAAGGGAATGAAAATCAAACCTGGCTCTATGGGAAAGCCATCTCCAGGGTATGATGTCAAGGTATTGTACCTCTGTTGACTCAGTCTCTCTCTCTTGTGTAATCACTTGCCATATCACGTGGTTTGAAAGCTCTAACACAGAGTTGTACCATGTACCATCAGTCAGCAGTGAATGAGTGTTACGCATGTTACTGTAATGTACATGTAATGCATGTTACTGCCCTAAACTGAGCATGCAGAATAATCAATTGGACTTTCTTTGGCACCATCCTCACCAACAGAGATGACAACCCACTGTTAAGTGACAGTTAGGTATCAAACTTTAAAGCAGTGGTAGAAATTAATTGCTGAGTTAAGGAGGAGCGAGAGTGAATATTGTTTCCTGGTAATAACAAAACTGCTGAAGCAGGTTCTAGCACCAGATCAATTTGTAATATGGATTAGGATTTTTAGTATCTTTCTTCCAGTTCTTAAGTTTTCTTACAGTGTTACTTATGATCCTCCCTGGAGCCTTAACTTCATTACATGTTTGCATAGGACTTGGCATTCCTCAGATAAAAGACATAGTGCAAAGTGTAGTGGATTAGTAATAATCTTACATTTCAGTTGTCAGAGTAAGACCCCCTACTGCTTCAAATCGTTGCCCAATTAAAAAAATACTTTGATTATGTATTTTAAATGCACACCGAGATTCTATAATCTTAATTTAATCCTTTTTAATTTGGCTGCAAGCTAATAAAATTGTGTTTTGTTTATTTTTAGATTATAGATGAAAACAGTAACATTCTGCCGCCTGGAAAAGAAGGAGATATTGCCATCAGAGTAAAACCTACGAGGCCGCTTTTCCTTTTCACTTGCTATGCTGTAAGAATATTTCTACAGTGAGGATGATACTCTGCTAAATCTCTGTCACAAGGAGTATGGTGGCCCATTTCATTTAGCTATACTCTGCTTACCAGTCTGAACACCTGTGGGGAGGACAGAGGGATTTTTATTCTTTCCTGCAGATGCTTGGTCTACCTAAACAAACCATTACATGTTCAATGAGATTGTCTTGCCTAGCAAGTTAAAATCCACTTCGTATTGTTACTTCTTTAGCAAAAAGGGAAATGTTTGATGGACTGCCTAAGGGCTTGAGCCCCCATCTGAGGAGCAGGACATGGTTCAAATGCCTTCCATCCAGATTTGAGCTTCATGGAGCGTTCAACACACGGCAACCTTTTTATTTTTTTTTTCCACGTTGGTTGGAATTTTCCGCCTGACAATCAGTAAAACAAATGTGTAGTGCTTTGAGTTCTGACACTAGGAAACCTTACTGAATTGTATGGATAGTATCAGCCTACAGTCAGGTCTTCAGAACAGTGCTGGGAGTGTGGGAACAGACACCACACACCCTGCATAGAACAACTCTTACAGAAGTTAGTTGCATTGACTGTGGAAAGAGTGCTGATGCATTGTGCTGTGCTGAGCCAAGACTTTTCTGGAGTGGAAAAAGAAAAACTCGGCATAGGAGATGTTAGAAATACAAAGGAAAAAAATCATTAAAGAATAATCACCTAAAAGCAAGTTCTTAGTTCCATAAACCTACATGTCTTTGCAACCTTTGGTGGCTCCTGAAGCCACAGGGTATAATACAGCATTGTTAAAATTTTAAGTCAGTCAGAAGTAGTGAAACTTGATTCATTTACTGCAATTTAGGAATTTTGTATATAGTTTTTTTACCTTAAGGGTGAATTAACAATTCTCTATTATCAATGCCCCACTTGAATCTGATGCACATGACCACAGTATGGACCAGTCTGAAAAGCTTAGATTTTTGAGGATTTGACAGTTTCATAACTTAGATGCTAAACATGTTAGCAAATTCGTGTAAAATGCAATTTAATACTTCCTAGGATGATCCAGAGAAAACAGAGGCAACAATACGTGGGGATTTTTATGTCACTGGAGACAGGGGGATTATGGATGAGGATGGATACTTCTGGTTTGTTGGAAGAGCTGATGATGTCATTAATTCTGCCGGGTAATTTAACTGATTAACAGTAAATCGTTAAACTTGAATAACACAGATGATTCAGATGGGAAGGTATGTTTAAGTGTTATCAAATATAACTAAAAGCCCTTTCCTCCATTTTAAAGATACCGTATTGGACCATTTGAAGTAGAAAGTGCCCTAGTAGAGCATCCTGCAGTGGTGGAGTCAGCAGTTGTCAGCAGTCCAGACCCCATCAGAGGAGAGGTAAACAAGTTAAACAAGCTTATGTATTTAAGTAGTCTTGTGCATACCAGAGCTAATAAAGTCCAACTTCCACTGGATTTTTTTTATCCAGGGATTTTTTTTTTTTCTCTTTTAAAAACTAAAACTGACTAAAGTTGACATTTCTACTGTATTGGACACTGGAGAATCCACTCAGGGAAAAACTGACCAAGGCAATTGCCCCAAAGCCAATATAACAAAAGCACCATTTGAAGCTTTCCCCATCATTCAAATACTTAGTTTGCCTGTACAGTCCAGACCAGTAGTGAGCACACGCTCACTTTGGCAAAGCTTTCTGTAGCTGTATGTTACTCTGCAGTTTGTCAGAAAATGTTTGGTTAAAGTTTCAAATGTTACTATTGAGTAATACTGTTTCCTTGGCATTTAAACCACTGCTGCTGTAACTTCTTTAGGTAGTGAAAGCCTTCGTTGTTTTAACATCTGACTATGCTTCACGTGATCCAGAAAAAATGATAAAGGAGCTACAAGACCATGTGAAGAAAGTTACTGCCCCATACAAGTATCCTAGGAAGGTGAGTGCTCAAATACACCCAAATAATTTTCATTACCACAAGACAGTGAGTGTTAACTGTTATGTGGCTTAGAAACCTATGCTGCTGGGATTAAGAACAAGTGAAAATTTAGGTAAATGGTATCTTATTTTGTATTGCAATTTCCTTCCTTTCCCAATAGATGGAGTTTGTTCAACAGTTGCCAAAAACTGTTAGTGGGAAGATCAGAAGAAATGAACTGCGGCAGAAGGAGTGGAGAAAAGATTAGAAGTATTTGTTGCTTTTTTATAGGATTATTTACAGAGTAAGATACTGCAGATTTACATAGTTATGTAGAGCAAAAGACATTATACTATGTCTTTAGCTTAGATTTGAATAAATCCTTATCTGATTCACAGTGTTTGGCTGTCCCTGGTGCTGCTACAACAGCTAATAGTATAAAAGCAAGCAGACTGATACAGATGAGGTGGGAAACTATGTAGTTGAGCACACAACAGGTGAGGTGTGTTAAATAAAGTATTTAAGGAACTGGCACCAGCATTTTATCTTTATTGTTACTTTAATTTAAAAAATTTAAAAAAACATTAAGTTTAAAAAAACATTTATTGCTTCAAGAATCACTCTTGAGAAGTGTAACAACTTCTAAAATACATTTAAAAATGTTAATTATAATAATTACAAGTATATTTAGGAAAAAAGGTTAAATAACACCTGCATCATTAAAATGTTCTTAAGGACTGGGCTAGTAAAGTGTTTAAAATACACAATAAAGCAGAAATTTATGATTCGTAGCAACAGCTGCAAGATACTTTAAGACATAATAGTTTTATCTGTTCTCTCATGTCATAAACAAGGTACTTTATGATATTGGTATTTTTGTATGCTTGAGCAATTTCCAGTTCTATCTGTGTTAACCAGGCAGTGTCATTTTTGTTCCATTCTCAGAACATATTCTGACATCACCTGACTCTCCTGATTATATCACTTATGATCAACTTAGAGTTTAAGATTCAGACAGAAAGAAAACAATTTTCAAGTTCTCATAGAGGGCCGAAGACACAAGTATTTTTTGGTGGGAGAATTTCCTAAATCACTAGCCCGAGCTCCAAGAGAGGTCAAAGCATCTGCATTCAGGGTGAGACCATTTGATTTCTCTTTTAGTAGCGTATATTCCCACTTGAAATATCCACAGCCTTTCTTACTGCCTTCGTGCTTGCCAACAGGACAACAAAAAAATGCTTTGCCATGATTTGGACCAGCATTTGACACATGCAGTTTTTTAGCTCTTCGACCGCAGTTACACAGAGGGGGGGTTGGTTTCCCATTTTTCACAGCCCTTAGAGACTGATGTAAATTGACTGTGGAGTTCAGAATGGCAGGAGATACTTTGGGCAAATTTGAACTTCTTAAAGGTAAGGAATGATCAAAAGATGCAGTTTTCTCTTGATAAATAGCAAAAGACTGTTTTTTTGCTGGTGGGAATGTTTTTGGACTAGTTGGTTTTCTTTTAGGAACCTCCAAAGGAGTGGAATAATTTCTAGTTATTGCCGATTGTGCTGAAATAGCATTTACCTTTGCAGATGGTAACTTAAAAGCTGAAAAATCTGAAGTCTGCCTTTGGACTGCTCCTACATTATAGACAGTAGTATCAGGACTTTTGTAAACGATGGATTTCAGAGGTTCCACGGGTACTACAGTTTTCTCAAAACTTTGATTATCTGAACTCACCACAGCCGATTGTTTCAAAATTGTTTTATCTTCAAACACTGTTAAAATACCTGTACTTGAGTCATCTTTGACTTGAACACAGTCTGAATTTTGTTCATATTGAGATTCTGGTATTAAAGCGACATCTTCCCAGTCAGTCAGCAGGGATAAGCAGTCAGAAGCAGTGCTGATATCTTCATTGGAGACATTAACTGAGGAGATGGTAGTGGAGACGAGCACTAGTCCCGCTCCGTGCACCGGAGAGTTGTATCTGGCATTTCTCAGAGGTTGCCTGTTGCTCGGTCCTTGGGGAATGCCTGTTGGTACAGTTTGGGGAGACTGCTGAGCCTGCTCAAGAGGAACGGGGAATCTGTCAGTAGATGCTGTTGAAGAGCTTTGGGATTGAGCATGTAACTCGGTCCTTGAGCTGTTGCTAGGTACAGCATGGACATCTGCAGAGGAACTGATGAGAGTGGTCTGTTGTTTTTCAGTTTCTACACTAGAATTTATCTTAATTCCAGCAATACTGTTCTGTTTTTTCTCAGCCAGAGAGTTTGTTTCATAAGTTCCATCTCTAGATGTTTCAGGTCTGCTCTTACTTCCCAGAGGAGTCTTGTCAGTGAAACTTATAGTCAGTGTTCTGGAAATTAAATTGTGCTGCGGGCGTGCCTAGGGAGTCCGTAAACAAAAGATTTTTGGAACCGTGAATACCCAGAAGTTTGAGGAATCAATATGCAAAATTACTGAGTGTATCAGCCTAGAGATGTTCTGTTCAAGTCATAGCCAAGATGCTGGGTTTATTATTTGAATCACTCACCTTTCATCTGAATTCCAGGCTACAAAGCAAGTAGAAGGGAAGCTGTAAAGTAGTTACTAACCTTATCTAAAGATTTAGTGACCTTCAGCACACATCCATCACAAATCAGCCTCCAAGCAAGACGGGCAGTATTCCGAGAATCATCCAACCCTTCAAAAGTATGGTTATATCAATGTCTTGTTTTAATTATTTTTAAACTACTACTGGGCATAGTTCTTTGAGAGGAAAAAAACCGTAATCTTGGTAAGCCTTACATAAATGACAAGGATTCACAGAACTTGACACAGTTACCTAGTTCAAAAAGGGAAGTGGAAGTAAAGAATTCCAAATAATTCCTTGTGCAAAAACATCTGAAGGACTGATCCATAGAGCTCAATATACATACATAAAATTCTTCCTTTGTTTTATTAATCATGTAAAAAAATAAATAAATTCATACTGTGCTACTATTCCCTTATATGCTGTCCAGAGCTATCAAGTAAAATCAAGTTTCCTTGTCCTTCCTCCACCTCTTCTTTTGCACCCTAGCAATTCAGATATGGATCTTGTTGAATATGCACTTGATAATACTCAGAGAGATTTCAGAAATAAAGCATGAGATTAGAAATAACAAACTCTGATCTTTGAAGCATCCAGCCTTTCCTGTTTGGAAGTTTTTGTTGGACAGAACATTGCATAGCCTGGAAACAACGGTTACTGTTTAATAATGACTAGCTATTACTAGCTGCTTTAGTTTATCTAACTAAAGCTAATTAGTTGCTATTTAGCATTATAAAAAACATATATATATATATTAAAATGAGGACCTTCATATCATACTTACCAGAATGTTCCCGTTCTGCAAAAGCTATCCCCAAATCCTGCAAAGCACCATTTAGCCCTTTAGGCTTCCTATTATAGAAGGCCTAAGGAAAAAAACCACAGGTGCTTAACATAAGACATTTCAAAACCTCTTCATGGTAAAGTGAAAGCCATTGCAGATGCATGACCTTACAAAAAACAAATCTCACAAGGCAGTTGTGCAAGTCAGGTATCTTCATTGTATAGCCGGGATAAATAAGCCTGAGACCGTAAGTGACTTCCCCAGTACTGAATTGGAATGGAAAGAATCATGAATCCCCTCTGTCTTAAACTGATCCATCTGCCTTAGCTCTGGTGCCAGTCATTTGCACTTCATAGCTCACATTGATGAAGGCCTGAACAGCGCAGCATTGAAGAACACAACAGTAAATAATACCTTGAGATTTTTAAACTGTTACATGTTGTAAAGGCATGGACATTAATAAACTGCGCACGAGTTTAAGTCCTTTTAAAATGGGAAAATGTGAGTGTTGCTACTCACTCCCAGTACCTCATTTGATCACAAGAAAGGAGGAATATTCACACTGTATAGCTTTAGAGACCTAATCTGCTACCTAGGTTAAGAGCCTATGCTCCAAGTGTCAGGACAGGTAGACTCCTGGATTATCCTTTGAAAGCTTCCTTGACTACCCAGGGCAAGGTGCACTGAGGTGCTGTGAGCCCTAATCCGTTAGCTCTGCTGCAGTTGTAGGGGGGGCAGTTTGTTACTGACTGAGAACAGGGCAATAAAGCAATTGGGTTAGTCACTGGAACATATAATGCTGGCTCAGAGTTAGCCTTTGAGATGGTAACACGGGTATGAATATTTCACAGTCTACAGATCTGCTCACCCTGTATGTTGCTTTGAGATCAATCCAGGAATTTAAAATGTCAGGTTTTCGCAGCTGCTTCCTTTTACACTCATACTGCAAACACACACCCAGGTCCCAGTCTGCACAGAAAGAAAATCACAGATAATCCGTTGCTAAAGAACTGGTCTAAAATCTTCATAAACATGGGTTAAAATCTACACAAAGGGACAAAGCATCAGCATGCTACAAGTGTCCTGTACTGCTGGACAGGAAGCACAGGCTAATGAAGCCTTTGTACACGAAAAGCACCAGGGTTGCTGCAATGGGATGTCAGGGTGAGCGCCTGTTAGTACAGAATGACTTCAGACAGGTAAAGATCTCTGGTGACACAGTTGTAAACAGAAAAATATAACCATGTCAGACCCTGGAGACCAAGATAGAGTGAACACATCAGGATTGAGATTTTCAGTCTTATCCCACTATTGCACACCTTTAATACCTAATAACAGGATTTTGGCTCCCCAGAAATGAAAATGCAATCTCATGAGCATCACCAAATGTTATTTTTTTCTTAATCTGTATCACGCCACAGAAAAAACCAAAATCGTATTTACCTGTCCAAGTAACAAAGGTACATGCTTTTGCTTCTGAAGTAGAGTTACTTAGAGTATCTGTACTGAATAGAATTTTCTTCTCCTTTTGTATCTTTTGAATCCATTTCAAAAACTGTGATAAACAAATGTTGAGAGGGACCCCTTCATCGACTTGATTCTTTATGAAACAGAACAAGAAGTACCTATGTGTTAGTATGCACTGAAATTCATTTGAGGTTCATTTCTTTTTAGCTCTTTAATGGCACCTTTAAATAAAATAGTAAATAGAAATCGTAGCAGTATAAAATAATGCTAACTGGCAATTATACCTGTGTTATGCCAGTTAGTTCTGTGCAAAATTCAGAGAGAATAGGATGCTCCTGGGGCTGGACGTACGCGTGGAATTCGGATTCAATCTCTCCCGTTGAAGTGTTCAACAGGACTGCTGGAAATTCAACTGGGACAAAAACAGAACGAGAAAAACAAACAAACCAATAAAGCCAGAAAGGTTAAAACGGGTGACAGAAACCATCCCCTCTGCGTTACACCGCGGATGAACCGTCGGGAAGCAGAAGGCACGGGACACAAGGAAGACGGGACGTTCCGCGGCCCCTGTCCGCGGCCTCCCCGTTAACCCCCCCGCCCCGCTGACCCTCTTGCCCCGCGGCCCCGCCGCACTCACTGATCTCGGGGCTGCTCCGCGCCTCGTGCCGCCAGCACGTGGCCTCGAAGTCGAGGACGATCAGGTACCCGAAGCGCTGCTCCGCCGCCGCCGCCGCCACCGCGCCGCTCCGCGCCCGCCTCCTGCTCCGCGCCAGCCCCAGCTGCCTGCGGATCGCAGCGGCGCCGGCACCACCTCAGCACCCCCGTGCTGAAGGGTCCGCCCTCGCCTTCCCCTTGCCCCTCCGCGCCCAGGAAGAGCGGGCGCCCCGGCCCCCCTCAGCGCCCCGGCCCGGGGCCTCTCCCGCCTGGACGCCACCGCCCCACACACACCCGGTCCCTTCAGGGGCCTCAGTGGGAGGGATCCCCCGCACCCCAGTGCCTGGCCCCGCACCTGGCCAGGAGCTTGGTGGCCATGTCCGCCCTCAGCCGCGGGTGGGCGGGCAGCCGACAGCCCGGAGCGGCCTCAGTGCCGCGGCGGCCATTTCAAACCTCCCGCCTGCGGGAGCGGGTCCGCCCCCATCGCGCTGTCGGCGGATCGGCTGCTCTGGCCTTGCCCGCGGGCAGGCGCAGGTAGCCGCCTGCCGAGGCGGCGTGGTGCCCGGCGACCGGAGAGCCTGGAGTGGCCGAGGTGGGATCCGAGGCCCGTTGTCGGGGCACTGGGGAGGAGAGGGCTCTGGGGAGGAGGGGGCGGCCTGGCTGCGGGCGATCCCCGCGCCCGATGCTGCCCGGGGAGCCCCGACGGCGGGCAGGCGCCGGGGCCCGGCCTGGGGCCGCCAGAGCACGGGCTGCGAGGGGCCGCGGGG
>WUAM01000332.1:1906188-1926227 GCA_024336885.1 Actenoides hombroni
CGACGATTCCCTTCGGGCAGCGTCGGGTTTTCGGGAGCTGCCCCGCAGCCGTCTCTGAGTGACCCTCTCTGTCGCTGTTCAAGTCAGTCACGGCAGGTCTCGGCCTTCGTGGACTGGACTCACTGCAGGGCAAAATTCAAGATCTCCCCAGGCATAAATTTCTCACATCACGAGCAGCAAAACCTAGGGTTTGTGTTTACTACTGCATCACACCTTGACATGGTCCCACATGTCTGCTCCGTTTCCCATCTTTTCTTCTGTTTTTCCAGCTGTTCATTTGTTTCTTCCCTAACATCTGAGTTGGTGGGAAACTACGATTTGGGTTCATGTTGATTATTTTATTTTTCTTCTCGTTTATTCACAAAGATTGATAAGGGAAGTTTCACATCTACAAAAAGACCAATTCCTGCCCTGTGAGAGCTTGAAGAACAGCAGGGAGATGGCTGCGTGGAAGGGAAGTAACCGAGGTATGTAAACATCTTCTCTGTTTTCAGTTATTAACCACCAGCGTCTTGGAAGGAGTGGGCTTGTGAGAGCCTGGAAAGCTGAGCCATTGTGGATGAATCGTGGGAGGTCGCGTCACGATGAGCGGATGAGGTGGAGAAACACAGGACTGAAGGGTATATGGGTGAGGAATGCTGCTGGAGAGCAGGAGTGGTAGGGCTAACAGGGCGCTCGGCAGAAGAGGGTGGAATGGGGGAAGGCAGTTAGGTTGAGCTGTGAAGGAGGACAGAGGTTCGGATGTGCTGGAACAGCAGGTGAAGAACAAGCTGAGGGCAGCCAAGGAGCGGGTTTGCGAGAGGAGGTGTTTGGCCATCACAGCTTCCTTGGGTTGCAGAGGAGCATTGCGTGTTTGGGATGAAGAGAAGGGAACTTTGCAGTAGTTGTGGTAGGATATGCCGAAGAGGCCTAAACAGCAGATTCGTCTGTGAAAATGATAACGGAGTGGTCTTGAAGCTGGTGTGATAGAAGGACCTGCGCTATCTGTGTGTGACTCGCAGGACAAGGGGTGGGAGATGGTGCAAATGGGGAGTACGTTACTCCTGCTAGCAGTGAATGAGAAAAGGGAAAGTGAGGCTAAACCAAGGCAAGCCTGCATTTCAGCTGGCATAAACTGGTGACAACATCTCCAGGAAGAGGTGCCAGACAGCCACTTGAGCATTGGGGTGGCACTGAGGCAGAAAGGTTGATGACAGAGGGAGAAATCTGAGAATCACAAGCACAGAAATGCTATCTAAAAGTCCTTGGGGACTGCTAGGCAGAGGCAATAAAGGGAGAAGGGAGAAGGTCTGTGACCCTAAGCCTGGTGTTAAGAAAGGAAGAGAGGACGATGATTCTGACAGAAATAACACAAGCAACAATTATTTTGTAGTCATAGTAAGTAACTACTTTTGATGATAATCAATCTGGAGATCAATGGGAAAGCACGATAGGGTAGATTCTGAGAGTTACAAAGGCTGAGGAAGACAGGTGACCCAGGAAGGAGGTGTAAGGACCTGTGAATCCTAGGCCAGTGGGTCCTTCTGGTCACATCCACAGCTGTCGAGGCTCTTTTTCAGGTCATCAGCTCCTGTCTTCCACGTTACCTTACCCCACAGCAGTGATTCCTCTTTATCAGTGTTGAGATCTAAGGTGAGGATGACAGGAATATCTTGTAGCTTCTGTCACTTCAGTTTCCTTTAATATCTGTGTGCCTGCAGGAGGGTGGTACAGGACCTTAGAAGCCAACTGAAAGTACATGTTGAAAGCCAGAAAGCTTGTTTAAAGCTAGTTTTCATGGACTCGGGTCATGAGGCCACGCTTATGTGACCTGTGAGGTTTCTTTGAAGATACTGAGGCTGTAACTGATAAAGGAGCCTTGGTAGACACGGAAGAGTTGAATATTTCAAAAGGCATGAGAAGGCCCCAAATCAGAGATTGATGGGCAAGTGGGAGCTGCGAGATCTGGAGCAAGATAGCTGCTGAAATGGGAAGCTCTCCTAAAAATAGGAATCAGAACATGAAATGTATACATTATTTTCATGTGAAAATTGAAAGATAACATCGCCTTTGAAGCTTATATTGAAGTTTGAGAGGGGAAGCATTAGAAAATCATGTCTTTCTTAAACAAGGATCACGGCACAGAATATCTGCATATTATGACACAGAGACTTCAGCTTATAGCATGATTTGCATTTGTTTACTCAGTGATAGTTGATCGCCACATAGATAGCAGCAGATTTACACAAAATGAATGTTTTAAGTCTGTCCAGCAGGTGCTGTGTATGCTTTTTTTCATAATTGGAAATGTTTGGACTATGACAGACAAAACAAACTAAATCACTTTCAAAGATCTAATTTGCGACAAAAAAATTTCCATGGAAGTTTGGTTAATACCAAATCATATAGTGGTACTTCTACGCCCCTAGTCCTACTGAAAATAAACAACATTATAACTATTTTTTAATCTGGTTTATATTTGACATTTTTAGAGATTCTTTTTGGCTGCAGAATAACTGCTTATGCAGACTTGATATCTCAAATTAGAAGCCTCCATCTTGAGGTACTGGGATGCTGAAGGCTCTCCCCTCACTCTGCAAAGACTTTCCCAGGCTATAATGAGATTGTAAAATCCCCTGTGTGCATGAGATCAACATACAAATGACTTTGCTAGGGTCAGAAATACCCACCTTCAGTCTTTTTGGGTTTAGAATCGCTGGGTGTCTCTTTGGTGCCTTTAGACTTGCCTTAGAGACAGTGCAGTCATTTGCAGGAGCAGGATCACACGTTTGGTCAATTGTATAATGCCAATGACTTAGTGGAGTTAAAGAATGAATGAAATGAATGTATGAGTGAAAGTTTCTGTCCCTTGTTGGTGAACTGAGAGCAGTCCTCTCAATCCTTCCCTGATGGGTGTCTTTTCTATGCTGGAAAGAGAAGTTAGGCAGGGAGGACTTAATGTGAAGGTGGATGTATAAATCCAGGAATTGTCTAGTTTTCCTGTGATCTCTCTTGACATTTTAAGTTAAATTAGTAATTAACCTTACTAAGTTTTACTTGCTATAAAGAACTAAACCAACTTTAATAGTGCTGGGAGAGCTCTGTGGGAGGCATGAAGTTGGTAGGTTGTTTAAATAGTTCACAGTCTGCTTGGAAAAGGATTCTGGTACAGCTACAGCAGGTAATGTTATCAGAAATTCTTAAGATGCATTCAAAGATATTAGCCTTGGAATTACATTTTGTTTTCTGAGCTGATTCTCACAACTGTTCAGAGGTTTTGATGATCATCTACCTTCAGCTGGGTCTAACCAAAATCTGGTACAAGTGGGGAAAATAAGCGGTGGAGTTTAGAAAGGCCTTTCTCAAGGTCTTCCATGTGGGAGCCTTCTGAGAGGCCAACGTTGCACAGCTCATACTCAGGAGAGTATATATGCAATTTGAGCTGTCCTGTTAAAGTCATTGGATCTACTTAGAACCCTAGTTGTTCTTCCAAATCCACATTTTTAACGGTGACAGTGGAAGAACAGCTTTAAGCCATAGGTCTATTTTAGTTTTTAAACTACTGTGTAACAGAAAAAGAGTCCTCTTACTAACTGTATCACTTGTGTTAGGTCACCCCACTGTCTCCTGTATTCTGATGACACAGGAAGACTGTCACCTTCTTTCTCCTCTGTATCTGGTGTCCTGGGATCACATTTGTTTCCCTATGCTTCTGCATCCCCAGGGTAATAATAGACAAAGAAATGTAGATTGTCTTCCAGACAGAAGTATAAATTCTGTCTACAAAGAAAAAAATACCTTGTGGGTTCACATCCTATTCATTTGTTAATTCCCCTGCTCCCTACTTCCTGCTTTAGCTGAGAATGGCAGCAACTTCTAATCTAACTTCAAAGGAGCTTTCGTCTCAATGTGGGAAATGACTGAGCAGATATTCCCTAATATTCCTAAACTTCATAACTCATAACTTTGGACTGAAATTTTAACTTTTTTTTTTTTTTAATTATTTCTCTTTTTTGTATAGAGACATTTTATCACTTATGGAAGATGGCAGATCAGAATCACAGAGTGTGGTGTAGGAACAGAAAGCACATAGGGAAGCTTTGCTTTTTGCCTTGGTGCTTTACTATTACAAGAGTATCTCATTCTGCACACTTCTTTAGCCTCTTCATTGTCTGAGGTTCCTAGTGAGGATACCAGTGATGACAGCTAACAAAGCACTCACATCTGAAATGTAAGCCTGAGTTCATCAGCCAATTTATATTAAAAGAAAAGGGTTATTATCAAAACCTTGACCAATTATAACAAATGCAACAATATAAAGAAGGAAAAGAGATGTTCAGAGGATCTGCTACTTTGTGTGCAACTATGAATACAACTGAAGAACACATTCGGATTGTTTTAAAGCTGGAGGAAGCTGAGAGGGAGAGATTTATTTGTGAAAGTTATAATCTCAAAACAAAAGGCAGCCTGGGTTTGGGTTTGGGTTTGGGGTTTTTTTTGTTGGATTTTTTTTTTTTTCAGTGCTTGAATGCTATAATTTGGTCTGTGTTCTTTTGTGTTAAATTCACAGCAACTCAATGGTATTTCAATGCAGTTCTTTATCAAATTTAGATTACATCATGCTGTGAATTGCTCTATCTGTTAATATTGATCCTTATAAATCATTTGGTTTGAGGTCTTCAAATGGAAAACTGTGATGCACTTAAGCATGCAATGTACTCACTTTGTCCTTGAAAATCATTTAGAAACAAAGCAAGATGCAATTGCATAGATGATATTACTTTCCTGAAAGGTTATATCTACCCCTTTGAGCTGTCGATAGTTGGACAAAAGCCTTCCATGGGAAGAATGAGAACGGAGGAGAACGTATTTTGTTGGTACTTGATGTTGACTAAGACAGTCAGAGAGCATGTCTGAAGAGCTGTGTAGCCCAAAGCCTGATTCAAAGAAATTTGTGCTGCTTTTAATGAGAGCAGCCAGAGCAGCAGAAATTATGACTGCGTGCTAGTCTAGTCCCTGTACTTCTCTCTAGATATATTTTTTTCCTAATTACCTAAGTTTGCTTGAACATGTACTTCATTTTCATCCATCGTCTTCAACTGCTGCATAGCTTTGCTGTGAGCTGAGAAACATTTGCTACACTCTGCCTGCTGGGTTGCATTTCATTCTCCATCCATTCATACTGGGCTAATGTTTGATTGTGAGTGGAGGTTCTTTTTCTTTTGCAAATCCCTTAGGATCCTTCTGAAAGAGAACAGGTGTAGAAACATCAGTTCTGCACAAATGCATATCAAACTGTGAGATAAATGGAAGTTCCTCTGGAAAAAAAGGAAGTACTATTGTGATATGTTAGAGACCCTCATTGGTCTGTACTCATTCCAATAACTGAGAGAAACTCCCACCTGTATTCATTTGGTTTTGCTGAATTTTTATGGGAGATGAAACTGAGTAAATATGACTGTGATGGTGCACACAAGCAAGGCAAGGTGGTGGAAGGAGTGTTCTGCTGCTTGCTAAAGGACTAGGGAGGTTTCCAAACTGTCTTTCCTGTAGGGAAAGAGAGATTGCTCCTTCTGGGCAAGAGAGGCAGCAAACACTGAAACAACTTCTGAGCGCCCAGCACCTGCCTGAATCCAGTACGTAGCTGGGCTGTGTCAGGCACCGAGCTTCTCTTGGAGCACTTCTGTTGACCTGGAACAGGATGAGTTTCTACACATACTTGAGTCAGGCGTCAGGATTTGTCTTTGACGAGGCATTGCCCAAAAGAGAAATCATTGTTTCACAAGAAATCACGTGGCTAAATGACAGCAAATTCTACTTTAAGTAACCAAAATTAGGCATCCAGCTTGGCTGGATGTGCCACTTTGTTACAATGTGTAGTTAGAGGAAGGGAACAGATTTGTCTTCCTCGTGATCCAGGCGTGATCTGGCAAAACAAGCAGCTGGTGACAAGGAAAATTCAATTTATACAATTGAAAGATTCATGTCAATGCATAAAAAAACCATGCTCATAGAAGCTGCTAAATTTGTGTTACTATGATCTGAGTGCAGTCACCTTGAAGGCTCTAAATCTACATTTCTAAAAGAGTAAACAAGTGCACATAGATCTGAGCTATTTAACACCTACCATGTACTCTAACTAGAGTTTCAGAAATGACTAGTGATTTGGCTTTATTTTATTAAATTATATGTTTGGGGGAGTCCTAAAAGGTCTTTGACTTCCTGAGTCTGGCCTAGTCAGCTTTTTCTGAAAACAAAACTCTGCTAATGTTGTCACTACGTTTTTAAAATCCCAGCCAGTTTGCAGGTGCATGAACAGAGCAACAGACACAAACAGGCATTTCACATGTGCTGTATACAGAATGCAGAACTGGAGGTGCTAGTCTTTTCTTGGACAAGGCATGCAGTTCTCAGTGCCTCAAGTATGTCTTTTTCATTCAACCACAAAAAATGTAGGGTCTGTTTCTGACTGAGGAGTATAGAACATGCTCCATTTTATACAATACGTATGCTTGGCTATCAGCTATTTATCCGATACATCAAAATAATTAGAACATTTCTTTCTTCTCCCTCTCTATTTATTTTTTTTTAAACAGAAACAAGAACTTTATTTTTGTGGAATGATTCAGTTTCCACAACTGTTATTACTTCTCCAGCCTACTCTGAGCTTGCAATAGTGACTGAAATGTTCTCAGACAAGCAGATGGGAAAATGGCCTGTAAATCTTTCATTGTTATGGACGGTTTGCAAAACTTTGGATGTTGAAAGTAGGAGTAGTTCAAATAAATCTCAACAATGCTGACTCAAAGGTTTAAAGCATTGCTTAAATCCCTCGATTAACCCAGCTTCTTAATATTTGACATGAATCAATAACTCTGAGATGTCTTTGCTGTTCTCTGGCTTTGTAAATATTTACGCAGCCAGTCCCATGAAATATGATATTTAATCCTGTTGAAGTAATTCTTTGTATGCTGTATGTGAAGAGATACAAAGTTTCATAGTTCCAGTGATGCTAGTTAAATAATTGGCACTATAGATGAATTCTCGTGCATTTCTTTTGTCAATGTAAGTGTGAGTGAATGGAAAGCAAGGTCCACCTTCTGTGACAAATCTTGGGCCAGCTGCTGGGAATGCAGATTTTCTGATCCTGGCTTGTGCCTGGGCCTGTGGCTCAGCATTACAGCAGCCTTTTGTTCCAGGTAAATGAGGTGTGAGAGCTAGATCAAGGCAAATAGCGAAAGGATGACACCTCTGTTAGCTTGTCCTCAGCCTTCCCTTTCTGGGATATACTATAGTGAATGGTCTGTGCACTCCAGGGAACAGGAAGATGCGCTACCCAGAGCTTCCAGGACCTGCAAAAGCCTTCTGTAGGAATCTGAGTGCAAAAGGGTTGTACCGGCTCTCCAGATTGTGGCTGGGATTCCTGTTAACAGACAAGATTCACAGCAGGTTTGTATTTAAATGCTTTAGCTTAAGAAGCACTTTTAGTCATTGTTTACTGATTCAGTCTGATTCATCTGTGGATTCTGCCAGGTTTTGCAGTTGTACTCCTTGCCTCTAGATAGTCTAGAAGTAGAAGGGGTTGGGGAATACTGAGGAAGCAGACTAAAGGTGATATATTAAAATATGAATTGAAACTTTCAGAGCTGAAAATATAAACATAATTGCCCTGGTTAAGAAAGAGTAAAATATTTTATTTCACTGTGGCCAATTAATGTTAGTCTGTAGATAGTTAACAAGAAAATGAATAGCAGTGGGACAAATTAATCAAGGAGCTTCATGTGCATAGACATTTGGTCAGCCAGCCAAAGTTCCTAAAGGTTCAGCTGCAAGTCTGGAAACATAACTGCTTGTGTCTAAAATAGAAGACATGGAAATGGGTGTTTTGGTTTTTTTTTCTCTTTCTTCATTGTGTGGTTTACCACAAAACCAAACAAAAAAGGCCACAGGTAATGCTCATGATCATGGAGTGTTTGAAGGGCATATACCATCACTCACCACAAAGCAAAGGAGTGTCAAAGGTATGTTACTTCAGCTACAAAACATACATGCAGGAATCACTAGCAGCTCTGAAGATTAGGTGACCTGATCAATCTTCTCTGCATTTCTTTTTAATAGTAATTATATGTACTTAAAAGAAGGAGTAATGTTTCATTATCCACATCTGAGGAATAGCATTTGGTTTTTTTTTTCCTTTGACGAACAGCAGAACTCAGAATTCTTATTTCAAAAAAAGGCTAGAGAGCAGACGAGGCAAAATGACAGATTCAGGTAATACATGAGCAGCCAGCTCACAACAAGCAAGTTCAGTGCACGGCAATCTTCCTACTCTTCCCTAGGGACTGAGCAGCACTGCTCAAGAAGGAGCAGATGGAAACAGCTGCCAACAGATGGGTACTGGAAAGGATTCAAGCCACGGTGCCTGCTGGAACTTGGGAGTTTGTGGTGGCCTGAGCTTACCCAATGACAAGTATCTAAGATTTGGAACCAGACAGTGATCAGTCAGTTCTTAGCTATGAGAACCAGGAAAAAACTATTGTGGAACAAAAGATATATACAGGGCAATCTTGAAGAAGCTGCCAGGGCTTATTTCTCAGAGAAGAAGTCTTTAAGCTGTGGTTTCTCATAGTACTAAAGATAAAAGAACATTCCTAATGTCTTTTTCCTGAATATATCTATCCCATAATTCTTTCATTCAAAATAGTGGTTTCTCTCAACCTGGAGCTGGGATTTAACAGGTGGGGAAGAGATAATCCAGTGACACTGTGCTGATACTTTTATGTTTTCTTGCATATTTTCTGGCATACCATGAAGAATAAAAAATGGCAAAAGCTCGCATGTCCTTGGCAAACAAACAAACAAACTAGCACCCTGTGATATTTTTGCCTTTGCATCCCCTCACCACACACTGTTTACTCCCACAGAGCTTGAAGTATTAACCCAGCATGTTAATTTATTTCTTCCAGAGTTGCCCTGGCCATTGGATTTAACATCTCTCTTGGAAATACTTCAAACCAAATGGCTGGCTCCACCTCAAGCTTTGTTAATTAGGCACATTACTTTGTTGCTTTTTTTGTATTGTTTAGGGTGATTGGAATTTGTGAAGCTTTTGAAAGGCATGTTTGGGACTACATTTTCTGCAGCTGGCTTTAAACTGTAAGCTGCTTTAAGTATCTAGTTCTGTAGAGGACAGCCTTCGAGAGCACAAAGCACGTGTACGCTGCGTGTACCATGCTGCTTCCTTTCCAAAAGGAACCAAGTGACCAGTACGACCCATGTTCCTCCCTGCATACATTTGTATTTCTGTGGTATTGTATCTGTAATAGGAGCACTACATGCCCCATTTGAAGAACAGGGCTTCCTCTACAAGCTGTTGTAGAAACACTTTGCTCTAAGATGGCTTTCATCATAACCACCTGTAGGCAGCTCATAGGGATACCTTGTCATATAGAAACAAAAGCCTGGGGCTTTTCACGTAGACGTGCATCTTTGCAAGCTGAATTTGGAGTTGGTGGGGTAATGCCAACATGTAAGGGTGCCAGTATTGTGCCAACTGCCAGTAAGATTGATGAATTTACAGTAGGTGGGAAATCAGCTCATTAATTTCAGTTGTCTTGGTGTGAAATGGTACTCTGTACCTCAACTGAGGAAGAGTCAGGTATTAAGAGTTTAGGAAGAAAGTTGTATGTGTGCACTAAAGAAATAGTGTCCGAGTCCTCTTTTTCATAGAAATGCTGCCCTCCAGTGGGCTGGAAAAGGAGAACACATATTGCCGACTGCAGTCATGGGGTTGCCATTTCAACTGCAGCAAGTAGCTGTCAGATGTACCTCACAGTACCACAGGCACATGAGTTGTCTAAGCTCCAGTCTCAGGAAACCCACAGGTGGCACAAGACCGAGTAAAGACTTTGGTAAGAAATGGCAATTCTTTACCCGTACAGGCCCGCTGACTCTGCAGTAAATGAACCACTACAAACTTTTTCTCACAAATGGCAGAATTGTAACAGTCTGCCCCGTCGTGACAGGAGAAACCCTTGGCTTCCAACAGAACAACAGGTAAGAAAATGGTCATGAGTTGGATGAACGAGTCTCACAGGACATTTATTCCCTACTGTGATGAATTGTTGCCGAAAAAAACCAGCCTGGCCCGACAGTCAGTCAGACACAGAGTTCTGCACACACTGATTGTCAGTGAACCATGAGGGTCCTTCTGTCCTAACAGAGTGTGAATCCTGAGCCACAGGTAAAATAAAGTGCTCCAGGTTTTGTCTTTCAGACAAGGCAGCCAAGTGTATTTGTTTTAGGATTCAGAAGTAAAGCATCAATGTGAAAGAAAGAAATATTGTATAGCCAAAATATGAGGTAGATGATCTTTAGGTACATTGCCTCTAGGCTTGCTTACCTTTTCCTTGTGTGGCTTCAAATGGTCTTTCCAAATGTGCAAGACTGCTTCTCAGCTTGTCTTCTTCTACACCTGCATGTTAGGTGGGGGTGACCATGCACACCAAGATGATTTGCACCCTACTGAGGGACTTGACCACCAGCAAATCGCATCATGGTCCCACTGTTGTCTCCTGTTCCTGTGCAGCTGCTGCACTTGCCTTCTGGTAAGCAACCTATCTCCCCCAGGACCAGTGCTTGTAACACAGGCCATACAATGCCTTCAGAGGCCTTCTATTTTCTCTCTCCTTTTGTCTTTCTCTTTTACTTAAAGAAAAATAGAGTGGTACCCCAAAATTTGTGCAGTAGTAAGAAAACCTCATACTATTCCTACAATTTTTCTCTCTGTTTCTGTAGAAGGCTCTTGGTAGGGAAGTGCTTGACTTTTCCAACATATTTTTCCTCCTGTTCTTAGTGTATGGGGCTTCAGGTGCTGACTGAAGACCGTGAATATTTTAGCTATTTCTCCACCAACAAATTTTCCATTGTAGAAAGATGAGAAAACAACATTGAATTCACCAAGAGGCAATTTCAGAAAGGAATGCAATTTGTTTCTTATCCAGCAGATGTTGCTGTTGGACCAAAAAATGTTTCAAGGTCAGTTCAGGTGGGTTAGGGAGGGCTGCATTTCAGAGGGGTTTGACAGTTCCAGGCTTTTATCCAGCATCTCCACATCTGATCCCTTGAGCTTGGGAGACCCCTTTTACAGCCGTGAACTTGCAACACCAGGTGACTGTGCTGAGACACAGACTGCTAAGTAAATCTGGCTCCAAGCGAAACCCAAGAACACCCCAACCACGATCACAACTACCTGCCTCAGTCTTCTGATTAAGTGGGTTATTGTCTGTCAGTGTTTTTAATAACATTTTTATCAATGGTGGAAATATTAACTTCATAGACAGTGTTTGCCTCCCTAGTGATGAGCGTGGGGTTATTCACTGAGCCTTACATAAAATAGCACGCTTGTTGGTGTTGCTAAGATGCGCATAGAAGAGAAAAGTTATTGATGGTTTAGAAAGAAACTGTGAGTTCAGTGCCATGCTGGCTTTATTACTGGGAAAACCCTGAGGTTTTCTACCACCCTATGGTTACAGGATAGGTCAGGTTTAACTGTTAAAACTTACAGTGTAAAGGTCTTTGTTCAGAAGTGTCTGTGTATGTGAAAGGGAGATTTCTAGATCTATAGGGAAATGTTTTGGGTTCCTTCTGCTGGTCCAGGTGGCTTTTTGCCAGACACATTCATGATGTCTGGCGGGACCTGGGTGCAAAACTACTATCTGGAGGCTCTTCTGTATGACACTAGGGACCGTTCTCTCTCTTACTAGCCCTGAAATCTCAAATATTGAAAGGAGAGCCGTTTGCTTCCACTTAATGACATTCCCAGTTGTGCAATAAACCTTTTGAGAAGACAGAGTGCTGCAGAGATCAAGGAGAGAAAGTCATGACTGTTCAACAGTTTTACTAGAAAACAAGTGATGTGAAAGGCTTATGGGGGGCAAGCCAAGAAGCATTAATAAATAGTGCATAATGAGGTCCTCGGGTATGCCTCAGGAGATGATCTCTGGGACACGTGCATGTGGGCCTGTTCTATCCATCCCACCCTCTCACACACGCTGAATACAGATCGTGTTGTCAAAGCTTTGCACTCTGACTGTACAGAGACCGTTTTACCTGCTGTTGATGAAGCCAGGATTGCCATATGTGAGTTATGCAAAATAACATTCACACCATCTCCCGATACCACGGGCTCGTGTCAGCCACACATTTTGGAAATGTTGTCGACGTTCAGCATTATTATGGGGTAGTCTCTGCTTTGTGTTTTCGAGATGAGGTGAGCAGCAAAGCCTGCCCGCGTGTTCAGCGCAGCGGTGCTCAGGGGATCGGCGTATCCGAAGGCGCTGTGATAGAAATGGGTCAGCGAGCAGAGCGCAAGCCAAGGGGCACAGCAGGGAGTTTGTGGTGGCTTTGCCCCGCTACGTGAGCGCTGTCACAGACAGGATTACTACAGGCAGTAGCTTGAAACTATTCCCACTGAAGCTGGAAGATTTGCCACTATTTCAAGGAACAAATTAATAATTTTCAAGCAAAAGGGAAATATTAATTTATTCTCGTTAACATTTGCTTGTCTGATCACTTTTGGATGTAGTTCTTCTGAAGATGATAACACCATCTTTAGGAGTAAAATGAACAGGATTTGACCCTTTCAAATGTCTCTGTAAAATGCAAACTGTAAAATGAAAACCGCTTTTCCTTCCACATTTGGTGGGGTTTTGTAAGGTTTTTATCTTGCGTTTAAAATAATAAGTCGTTTTAAAAGAGCAGCGTCTGGTGCAAAGCAACCACCAACTTAATAGTTCCTTAATATTTCTGGATACAGGTGATGAAATATTTCAAAAGGGAAAAATATACCAGGAATAGTTCATATATTTCTTTTGCTTAAAATTGAATTTTCAGTATGTGAAAAATTCTTGTAGCAGCTTCAATGATGATGTGGGAAATGGTGTATAACTTTGTTCTTTTCAAACAACAGCAACTTTATTGCACTTTTTTATTGTGAAATGTTGAAAGTAGAAAAAGAATCCTCTTCATCTTATATTTGCAAATGACCTCATGAAATTTAAAATCAAAGCACTTAGTATATATAAGTGAGGTATAAATTTACTCCTCTTCACTTTTTCTTTAGCAATAGTCTGAATAAGATAAACCAATAATAGCAGTTTTGTCATGCAGCCCCAGTAGGGCTTTCTTAAACTACCAAATCAAATCAAATATTAATAAAATACACGTCTCTCTTTACGTTCAAAGACAGCTAGTTTCCTTTAATTGTGTTGTAGCTGTATGATTTTCCCTTTGGAGGAAGCATTCTGTAGGAAACATCAGACAGTTCCAGTGTCTTCAGTGAAAACCCCCACTGAGGCAGGCTCTGTGCTGTCCTGCTGCAGCAGCTCGGGCAGGGCAATGCTCTGGCTTGCAGTCACCCCCAGTTTCTGCCAGGCTCTGCATGTCACTGCAATCTGTGGGATTCAGATAATTTTTTTTTAATCAGATGGTGTTTCTTTAGGTGCCTCATCCTGCAGAGTATTGAACTGGAACCTGTGTGGTATAAACCAGTAATTTCAGGCTATTGGTGGGTGTCTGTAGCCCGTGCTTGGGTGCTTCTGTAGACCAAGCTAGGCTGCGGTTTGTCTTGTGGGATCAGCCCTCAATGCCTAAATAAACTTTTAGGAAAACTCAAGTTTGTCAGTGTTGGATCGCTCTTGCTCCTCAGTTCTGCTGCCACTGTAGGAACTAAACTAAAACTCTTGAATCCAAATATTGCCAGCTTCAAAATGCTTGGACGTAGACTGGGATATACTTCTGTCAGTAATATGCCGTCGTCTTAATACACAGGGGAGTAGAGTAACTTCAGACATTTGTCTAAAATATATTACCTTAGAAACAGACAGGGAGAAATTGCACAGGGAACACATTTTCCTTATTCAAGTTCAAAAATAAATTTAGCTGTAACCTAAACTTGTGTTTATCAGCATTGATGCCCTTTGGCCTAACTCCAGTAGACTTTTCTGTCCAACATCAGTAGCAAAAAGATGGACTCTGCATAGGAAATCTGTGAATATTTTTTTCTTCTTCATCCATCCATCTATTTTGGGATGTGCTAAATGCTTGTTCTCTGTTGTAACATTAACATCAGTATGTGGAAACTTGGGTTGCTAAAATAAATCCATGAAATGCAATATACATGACTTCACATGGAACTGCATGTACATTGTTGAGCACAAGTGCCCCATGTCCACCCTGCCGTGCCAGCTTCACAGCCAGGTACACCTGATTGTGTCCTGCAGCAGTGGGCTGCTGTGGTGAGGCAGGCATGGACTTCGTGCTGCCAGTAGGTATAGGCTCTCTGTAGTTCCTGAGCTGGCAAAATATTTCTTGCTTGCCATTTACATGACAGTAAAATCGGTACTTTTAGCAGCCTCCCAGTATGGGGATGGCAAGGTCTGTAGTATGGCACAAAATCATCTTTTGATCTTTCACATTGTGGGCCTGATCAAGTGTTTGCTGGAGGCAACAAAAATTGTATTTTTGATTTGTGAGTCATTGATGAGTGAGGCTCTAACTGTCTCTCTTTAGTTTTCATAAGTCAGTGATACAGGCTTCAAACTAAACCTGGGCATTTTTCTGACCTTAGTAGAGACCCTCCTGATTCATGCCAGCACGTTCTGAAGTCAATTCCATTTTTATTTTGAATGGAAAAGTGAAAGTGGTAAGATTGACTTACATGGACTGGACTGTTTTCTGCCCACAGTGAAACCAATGGGAGACCTTTATGAAGTTGGACTTCGATGAAGGTATTTGAGGGGCCAGCCCTGCCTTGGAGTCCCCTCCAGCCCGTGGGAGCCTGGCCTGCTCCGCAGGGTGATCCTGGGCCTCCATGCTGATGTATCATCCACCACGGTCACAAGCACACGGGTGGGGAAGGAATCCCCATCGCTGCTCCATTCCCTGCCCCTCTGGCTTTGGATGAGACAGCAAGCTGGGAGCATGCTGCTGCTCCAGGAGGAAGGAGAACCAAGTGCATAGCTCTGCTTGATCTTCAAGGCCCCCTTGACTAACAGGGGGAGACATTCCCATGGAATTAGCTGTTCCGCTTTCTTTTTCCCACTTAAGAGGTAAGAGCTGCACTAATTTTCTCTTTAATGGTCACCTAAGAGAGAATAAGAGAGAATATCTGTCATCAAAGTATTTAGAGCTGATGATGATCTGTGGTTTGGGGATGTTTTTTTGGATTTTTTACTGTCATGTTTAAAGAAGATCCATAAATCAGGGGGATATGACAAGAAATGGATTGTTTCACACTGGCTGTAGCTGTCGGTTATTCTTGTCCAAATGCGCAGAAATACCCTGATGGTTCCTTACCAATGACTGCCTGCTCAGGGCTTAACATTTTTCAGTTTCATGGCAAGCTTGCAAGGTTACACATATATAGTGAATGAAACATAGCCCACGGGCTATTTTTAGAGAGGCTCTAAACAAGAAGTAAATCCCCGGAGTAGTGGTGCCAGAGATGCGTAAAGTTCAAATCCAAATTAAAACTACCTATCTTTGGCATAAATTCCAACCTGAACTTGAGGAAAACTGTGATTTATACCTTGAACTATATGGTAAAACATCCTTTGCAATTATTTTCTAACACCTAAGAATACAGGAATGTGGTAGAAAGACTTAAAAATTAGAACCTGGATGAAATATCTGAACATTTGTCCAAGAATGCAGTACCTGGTCTAGTGAGACAGTGTTGTATGACTTGAAGTTAGGGTAACTGCACTGCAATTTGGAGAGTGCCATTTATCGTGATTCCTGGTTCTAACACACCTTTTTAAGATGAAGTCCTATATAATGTAATTGGGAGCTGTGGGGAGAGGAAGAGAAACGTGCTTATTTACCTTACAGATCTCTTTAGTAATGGCCTCTGCCGTGCACAGCTTGGGTGAAGAAATCACCAAGAGAGAATTTAAAGTAGACCCCCTTTCAGCAATGTGTTTATGCAAAGTAGTGCAACTGAAGTATGTTCTTGATTTCTTTGCTGAATCAGAGCCTGTATCTTCTTCCTGCCAAGGCAGCAATAGTAATACCAATCCTAAATGTACTAGTAATTCTAGAAGCCCTAATGAAAGTCAAGATAATGCCATAGATTTTATAAATAAGGGTCTTTATTTAGAATACTGTTGAAAACATTCTTGGCAACCGCGTAGTATAAATATATAAAGTTAAAGTTTGACACAACAAACCAAGCAATATTAAATACTTTTTCCCCTTTTTTTGTGATTAAGTTTTGCTTTTCTTTTTTTCCCTCTTTTCTTTTCCTCTTTTTTTTTTTTTTTAATTTTGCAAAGCAACTCTTATTTACAATTATACAAAAGGTTTTATAAAAAAAAAATAAAATGGTCCACAACCTTATTTTGGCCAGAACAGGAGTAATAGGAAGTATCTGTCACACCACTACTGTTGTAGATTTCTATTCTCCTCTGCATTCAACAGCCAGGTTCCTATCCCCCAAAGCCCAGATGAAACATTGGCCATTTCATGGTATACAATTTTATCTCTAGACGTATTAAATAACTTTAGTTTAACAACCAATAAATAACTTTGATGTAATACAGGTTTGAAATGTTATATATTTGAAGGAATTTTGAGTGATATTTTTAAACTGGAACAAGTCTTGAGAAGTCTTTTCAGTCTTAGAAGGCAGGTCTCAGAGCGTGGCTGAACGGAGCAATTAGTTTTCAGTGCAGTCCAGCTGGACTTGCCTTTATAGCACTTGGTAGATAGGGTTGGTGCTGCTGCTGTCCTGGGGAAGTGGGGTGCAGTTGGCAGGGGAAGGAATTTGGGCTCTGCTATCATTCAGACTCGCTCCTTCTGGGGGGGAACAGGGACTCCCTTCAGCAACAGCTTCCACTGGCGGCAGTATAGGACACGTGGAGTTATCCGTGGAAATCCTCTCTACAATGCTTGAGAGACAATCAAGGCTGGAAACAACAGAACTCTTCCCATGCTTTGGATCTAAAGAACAGACAAAAAGGTGCACAGTTTGTCCAGTGGGTACCTAATGTCAGCAGGACGTAGTTCTTGCATAAAACCCCAGTAGGCGGCTGACAGTGTCAGCCTGTGAGCTTGTTTCCACTCAGAGGAAATGGATGTTGGTGAAGGATGCCAATTATCAAAAACAGAGATTGGAATTTGCAAAATGGAAGAGACCCAACCAAAGTATCCTACCAGGGCTTCACTATAGTCCATCAAAAGGGAAGGGAAGATTTGGAATCAATTGACAATTTCACCAGTTTGGATCAATAATAGAAAGAGTCTTCATGCAAAACATGGGTAAACACTGAAAGTTAGTTGAAGAGAGGAATGTATTTTTATCGAGGTGTTATCTTTGCAAAATAGGAAATGCAGCTCTAACATATCCCCATATTTGCAAATACATCTAGAGGAAATCCAGTGCTTCTACTAGCATCAGCAGCCCGCCAGCTGAGAAGGCAGGTTCCTCTTCCAGCCCAGCCAGGGCCAGATGAACAACAGGGGCCAGAGGAGGCACGAGGAAGCTTGCTGCACTGCCTGCCTCCATCTCCAGGTTTCACAAGGCTGCTAGGGCATGTACTCACCATTTGGTGATTCGGTGTAGTAGCTGCTGTCATAGCTGTTTCTTCTGCGAGAGCTGCACGGAGGCCCGCTGTACTCCATCTGGAAAGGAAAGCAATTGGAGTGAGCTCACTGGCTTGGGACAGCACGTACTGAAATCACAGGAACCATCCATATTTCGGTCCCTAGTCTGTGCCACCGTTCCAGTCCTGGCTGAAATGCCAGCAAATTGTAGTTGCTTTGACCGAGGCAGAAATAAACTTGGCTAGAAGGGGATTCACCCCAGATATTTTCTGTGGCACAGCTGTTGTATCAAATGCTGTAGCTTTACACATGAGATAAGTTTTTCCAGCATTCTGATCAGATACTATCCTATATATATTTTCAGTTTACAACAGGGAAACCAAAAGGGTAGAATCTTTTTTTTGGTTTAATTTTTGATGGTTTTTCCAAACATGAATTCTTAAAAAGCCTCCAGTCTACCATTGTCCTTTTTATTTCCTTTAGTTTCTCTTCCCATTTTGCACAGGAAAGAGACCCAAAACACTGACTAATACACGTTTCCAATACTGTAATCCACAATTAAATTACTCTTTCTGACAAAAGGAAAAGGCTGTATTTTGAAGAGGGATCATTTGCTTCAATGTTCTTTCCAATCTGGCAACTCTCTCAATCACAGAGATTCAACTCAGTAATAATTATGCCCATCACAGCACAGCAAAAAAGTCAGGTTTTAAAGTGCTGTTGATACCCTGTCCCAGTCAGCTGTCCTGGAGTCCAGTCACCATGTCCCACCACCCCAGAATCAGACCAGAGTCCAAGGCTATAGTCGCAGTGAGAAGATGTGTCAATGAGACACGCTGTCTGGCACCCACCCTGCTTCTCCCCTTCCCATAACAGCCAAAGACGACGGAAAGCCCGGCGTCTCCTTTCTATCGCTAGTGAATGTCTATGGAGGGGATGAAGTGTGAGGAGAAATGGAGAACCTTTTTCTTAAGGGTCAAGAAAACCAACTGTTGCTTAGACCCTCCTCCTGTTATCAAGACAAATGCCAGGAAAAAAAACCAACCCAGACTCTTATCAGTTCCCCTTTAACTACCATGACCAAGGGGAACCTCCCTCTCAGCTGTCCTTAGAGGATTCAAAGGTAATGATACAAAGATGGAAATAGATGCCACAGGAGCTACGGGAGCACAGGCAGGGCTCAGACCCCACCATGCCCCCAGGCACCCATCCCAGGCAGCTTCCCAAAGTGCTCCCTCAGCAGCCGTCCCCTGGCTCTGAGGACACAGGGGGACCTGCCCGACTTCTTATCCTGGGGAAACAAGTGTGTAAGAGATTTTTCTTCTTTCCCAGAGATCCCGGCATGCGGAGACCCCACCTCCCTTTGCTGCTGGAGCTCAAGGCACGAGAAAGAACTTTGTCTTCTGCCTGGGAAGGAACGGAAGGCAACTGCTATAGGAAAAGAGAGAAGGAGGTGACTCGCCCTGTGCAGGTTTGGACCAACGGCATCGGGGCGCCTTGGTGGCAGGGTGTCCTCCCTGGGGCACTCACCATGCCATCGGAGCAGTTGGAGCGAGGGCTGGAGGCATCCGATTCCCCACTGTAGTGCTCCAACACCGGGTAGTAAGCGTCCTCCTGCTCCCGCAGCAGCGCCTGCAGGCTCTCGATGTAGCGGATGGCGTTGCGCAGGATCTCTACCTTGGGCAGGCGCTGGTTGGGGTTGGTGGAGGTGCAGCGCTTGAGGGTCTCAAAGGCCTCGTTGACCTTGCTGAGCCGCCGCCGCTCTCTCATGGTGGCAGCTTTGCGGCGGTCAGCGTTGGTGGTCTTCCTCTTGCAAGCCTTGCAGGCCCACAGCAGGCAGCGGCCAGCCTGGTGGTGCCCGCTGGGTGCTCGGACGTGCTCTTCCTCATGTGGGTGCCCGTGGTGGTGCCCGTGGTGGTGTGGGTGCTCCTCGGGCTTCAGCAGGCCCCCGACATGCACCAGCCGGGGGTCCAGGTCCTCGAAGAAGTGCATGTCAGACGTGTTGAAGCACGGGTCATCATAGAAGTCGTCAGCGGCCGTGAAGGAGCAGAGGGAGCCCTCCGTCATCTCCATGGGGCCGAGTAAGTCCATGGGGGCGGCGGAGGAGACCGTGGCAGGGTCAGGCGGGGCGAGCGAGGCGACCAGAAGAAGGGGGGCTTCGATCGGGCTGTTCAGCGGCAGCCTCCGGCCGGGCGGGTGCGCGGAGCGGAGCCCTCTCAGCCGAGGCCACCAGCGCTAGCAGCAGCTGCTGCTGCCGCCGCCGACCCCTCCCCAGCCGTGCCGGTCGGGCAGCGCCACGCGGGCCTTATTTATGCCGAAGCCCCCCCGGCGCGGCGGGTCGAGACGGGGCGGGGCTCGGCGGGGCGGGGGCCGCGGTCGCCCCGGAGCGGCGGGGGGGGCAGCGGGGCGCGGTGTCCCGCAGGCGCGGGGTGCCGTCGGGGCGTTGCGGAGCCGCC
>WUAM01000332.1:1926588-1973042 GCA_024336885.1 Actenoides hombroni
GCCCGGCCCCGGGACGGGTTTCTCCGTGCCGGCCGCGGCCGTGCGGCGCTGCGGCCACAGGGTAACTACTCCGGGGCGGCGTTCGTGAGGGCGGACGGTGCGGGCGGCACCTCGGGGCGGCGGCGAGGCGCCGTGGCCTGGTCGCGCAGGGCCCGGGGCCACCGGGGAGAGCCGGGGCCGTCGTCGCCCCGCAGGGGCAGCGGGTGCGAGGGGAGAGACAGGTTGGAAAGGTCGGGGACGGGGGGAAGCAGGCGGGACGGCCGCGCTCAAAATGGCGGCCGCCTGGTGGCGCTGCGCTTGGCGCGGGCGGTGTCATGACATGGCCGCCTCTAGAGGGGGGTAGCGGCCCGCCGCGCTCCGCGCCCGGGGCCGGCCGGCGCTTCCCTCCGACAGTGCCGCACCGTGGGTAGGTATCGGGACACGACTGCCGCCGGCTCTTCGGGACGGGGATGGGTGGGGGGGAAGGAGGGAGACCCTCCACGAGCGCCGTTATTCTGGAGGCTCTCGGCTCTCACCCAGGGAAGAAGTACGCCCAGCAGAAAACGCGGGTGCCTGGGGCCCGGTGAAGCGTGTTGGCCTTTTTCTCAGGAATCGGGGTGTCCCTGCCCGCTCCTGACCCAGGTACGGCTCAGAGATGCGTTGGGCAAGACTCGAGCGCAGTTACTGAAACTACTCGACTTCAGAACAAAAAAAAAGTTGTGTGGGAGGGTGAGGTCTGGAGCAGGCGAGACATCCAGCTAGTGCCTGAGCAAATTGCAACCGTATTTATCCGAGGAAGTATTTGATTCCTCCAATAAGGCAGTGTAGTAATGGTTTAGTAATGATGTACTGGAAGAGAGTTGAGACCCGAGTTATGTTCCGCTATCACTGCAGCAAATGACACTTTTCACAGGAGGTATGATGTATAAATTTACAGTTTGGGTTCCTCTTTCAACTCAAGCCTCCGTTTACCTTTATTGTGAAATCTTTGAAGAGATTGACTTCACCTGATGAAGCAGCATTTTGCTGCACATTTAGTTATGCTGCTACTGGATTGATTGTTCAATAACTATTTGTTACTTCAGGTAGCCATTAGTAGCAGGGTTCGGACCTTGGAGAAGGGGGATGGTTTTTGGTAATGCCTCTCAAGGGTGCTAGATTACTCTGGTTTTGGAATATCATTTGAGATGAGAAATACGGCTCTTTTTCAGATATGGAAGCACTTCAGCAAATCAACTCTGTGATTTCTTTGACTTCATGATTAAAATAGCTACTGGTATTTTTGATGTACCATAAGCTAAAATGAATTTTTATTCTGGAGATATAAATGTTAGTGAAACTTCAACTCATTCAAAATCGAAGTCAAATCTCTGCCTTCAGTGGGCCAGAGGGCTGACTGGGGGAGTCTGAAAAGCTAAAAAACATCCATCAGTGGTCTAGTTTTCCATTCCCTGTGCCTATGACTTCTCAGAGGGGCTGTCACTTTGGTGGCTTCTTTTGTTTTTATATGATTGGGATTTGCAAAAATTCCTAATCTGCAGTCCCCATTTTCTATTTGCTTAACTGTCTTCAAGTACAAAGATAAGAACTGTTAGTAACATTCTGTTATTATCCCCCAAAGACGATTTTTTTTTTGTTTAAATAAAATACGTTTTGGATCTATACTGTATCCAGTGCTGAAGAGCAGTATGCTCCAGGGAGATCAGCTATTCACCACTCTTACACATATCTCCCAGCTGGTTTTGAGAAGCAGAGCAGCAAAACTGTATAAACACTTCACTGTTAGTACAGGGGTTCTTTGATCCAGAAAGAATGAACAGATCTACTTTTTAAAAAATCTTCATTGAAGAGTTAAAAAAGTAAAAGTAATTAATATTCAAGATAGTGCTAGGTATACAGCAATGCATAACAAGTATAAGTGAGAAATAGTTGTATGCTGTAAATACTGAACATGTAAATTGGGATAGCAAGGCTCGACGCTGGCTGTGTGACCAACTCAAGACACTTAAAACTCTCTCCAGATAACTGGTTTAATTTGTTGAAAGGGTAATTTAACCTGATATTTAGGCAGTGTTGTAGTGTATTCTGCCCCTGTGTGTTTCTGGGTTATATTTGACTCCAGGAAAATGCACTCTGAAACTTGTGTGCATAGTGGTTACCTTGGGCAAAGTGGAAGCAATGGTGGGACTTGGAGAAGCAATACAAGAGACTGCCCGTAATTGCCCATGAATGTGCCTAAGTGCATGAATTCACTTAAGTGAAGAAGTCAGTAGAAGGCTGTGAGTGACCATCTGCTGAGTGATCTTCCAGTGAAGGTGCCCTTGAGGACTCCTTCCCCTCTGCTGCCACTGGAACTAACATTCACTTTCCAGTATTCTTCCCAAAGATGGTTTTGTCTAGAAAGATGGTGCGTTGTATGGTGTTGCCTGAAAAAAAGTCCTTGCAAAGAACAGATCCTGAGGTGCTCTTCTCAATTTTGTGTGGCCAAAGTGGAGAAGACGAAGGACAGCATGATCTCCACCTAGAGCCTTCCAGTGAATTCCCCCCTCGGAGAGTAGGCAGGAACAAGGGTCCTTTCTGTCCAACCATAGGTAGTGCTTACAGCATTGTTAATACCTGTTCGGAAGACTCTGTGGCTGTAACTCATCATTTCAGTGAAGGTCTCCAGAGCTTCCAGTTAGGGTGCAGTGTTTAGGGTAGTGGTGTTGCTGTAACTATTCTGGGCTGCCCCAGGGTATCTGTTTGGATGGTTTGGGCATCACTTTGGAAGTACAGCTACAGAGTGCATGTATGAACAAGCATTCAGCAGAGAAAGAGAATTTGTGAAGCTTCTGTAAGTGGTCTTGCCCTTATACCTATTCCACATTCACCCGTCGTCTCCCTTTTTTAAAGGGTGGGATTGAAAAGGAAGCTGGGAAGGTAGAGGCAGATGGCACTTCCTGTGCTGAGAAGCATGGACAGGCTTATCCTGTACACAATAGACCAGGATTGTTACCACAGTTTGAGATCGTATTTACAAACACGTGTGCTCTCTCAGCAGAAGCAGCATGTGGACAAGAACAGCTTGTTATCTACAGATTGATTTTTCTTTCCTTTTTCAGAGGATAGAGACTGGTGTTAATGGTGAGTTTATCTAAAATTAATAGAATTGTCTCTTCAGGCAGGGTGTCCAGAAAGTGTTTCGGAAGAGGGAGAAAGACCTAAAATGTGAGAACGTGTGGATACCTTTGGCTAGAAAGATGAATACGAGAAGAGTCTTTGAGAAACAGACATGGCAGTATTTCAGGGATAAAGAACAGGCAGGTGAGTCTTGCTTTGAAAAATTAAAATGTTGGGCTTTTTGTTATGTGGGAATTCACTGAAGGTAAAAGACAGTCTTAAGAGCTGGAAACCATGGAGGAGGCTGTACCTACATTTCAGAAGGTCACCATCTCTTAAAGGAGAAGACTGTTGTAGGTCAGACACTGCCAGTAGTATCTGAAGTGGGTTTATATGGCGCTGGTTTATAATTCAGTTAGTGGCTTTGCTCTGCTCATACTTAGTGAGCTGTATTTTACTCCTGAGGGGGATGGATTCCGTTGCTCTTACTCGTGTCAAGTTACAGTCAGTGGAACCAATTGTTGAATAGGGTATGCTCAGCATGAGGATGGGCGATGGAATCTGGCCCAGATGGAAGTCTCTTTTAAACTACCACTGTACAAGAGGGCAGCCATCTCAACATAGGCACATCTAGCACGTTGCTGAAAGCGCTTCAAGCCTTTCTTGTGGCACACTGCAGTATTTGTACAGATTAATACAGGGTTTGTTTTAAAGTGATTCCTGCCACTGCCCCCCCCCCCCATGGTAGAATTGTATCAACAGAAAGATTGGGAAAGCATCTGCACTGTGATCCTCTGTGCTGTGTTGCAACACCAACAGAAAGTGGGTGGGCTAATCAGTTTTGCAGAAATGGCTTCTGAAGTGCAGCTGTGTATGAAAGTCTGTGTTTACTGAAGATGTTTCACTGTGCAGTGTTCTTAATACAGTTTTCTGACATTTACTTTCATTCTGTGGTCTACTCTTCCTTGTGCAGCTTTCTTAGTAATAGAAAAATACTGGTGCAGTTTTGTGTACATACAGAAAGTCTCTCAAAGAAGAACACTGGCCTGCCTCTCTGGTAGACTGAGGAACACAATGTGGATACAAAGTACCATTTTGAACATTGAACTGAATTTATTTTCAAGCATAATAGGAGCATTGCTTTCAGTATTACACAGAAGCCTCAGACAATCTTGCCGTGAAGCAAACCCGCGTTGCATAAAGATGTTGTATATAATGACAAGAGCCCTAGCTGCAGGCAGCTCATCTAGCCAGTGGCTCTTCTTAGGGGACGTTGGTAACCAGCACACTCCTGTAGGTGATGAATGGGAGGAATTGGACAACTCTGCACTGTAACCAAGCTGGCAAAAGTAAAGGCCTCAGGTATGGTGGTGCTAACAGCCCCCCTAATTGAAATGCAAAACTAATGTGTGGCCACTCTCTGTGATGCAATCCTAGTTAAGTGTGTTGCATTTTCACTAGGATCTTACTCCTCTACTGAGAACCAAGATAAGGAATAGCAGAAATAGCAGTAGTAATACCATAACTTTGCTAGCTGAAATAGGGGTCTGTATGATAATTAGTGAGAACCCCTATTTATCTCATCTGCTTTCTGAGGATAAGAAAAGCCAACTAGGCTAATAACTGTAGAGAAAGACAGCACATTGTCTTATTCGTACTGGTGAAGAAATGTTTGCATCCTTCATCTTGGAGAAGTGTTCCACTAGAAATAGCTGGGTGATAAGTAAATGAATTAGACTAATTTAAATTGCTGTGATGATAGAAAAAAAGACCATAAAATGTTATTTTAAAACAAGTCTTTAAAAAAGTTCAGTATCTTAGTATACTTCTTAGTAATGTAAAATATCTATTAGTAATATCAAATATTTAATAATGCAAAACTAAATCTTTAGATTTTCTGCCACATAGACATTTCCTTGTACTAAAGTTGCAGTTTGAGATTGTTAAATAAAAGTTATATATACTATTAAAAATAATTTGCATTAACTAATCCTATTAATCATTTAGGACAGAAGCAAGGCTTAAAAGCTTTTAGTTTCTAGGGAGAATTGCATAGATAAAAGTGTGGCTAATGCCAACAGTCTAGGTAACTAGCAACCTTCCTATCATTTCAACAAAATAACGGTATGAGCTGGATTTTGAGCTGTGACTCTGAACAGAGGATGAGGGGACAAGGTGTAAAGCAGGAGGAGCAATACAGCATCATGTCTCCTGAGTTCTGGCCTCAAGTCCACCCTCTGTACAGGTCTGCCTTAGGAGCTGCCCCATAGCTGTAACAATCACAGCATTAAAGGCCCTCCCTGCCCTGCTTCACTTTGGCTCCTGTCCCATCATTACAGTGTGGCAGGGTGGTAGTGCAATGTATGGTTGCATATATCGGCCCTATGCCATTTCTGTGCTGGGAAAATTCTCTCTGGGGCCGCTTCAGAGCCTCTGCGGCTCCTGTACACTGCTGGAGAGGTGGGCAGGGGCTGCAGTGCTGACTAGCCTCTGGCTCTGTGCCTGTTCTGAACTCTTTCTGCAACCGGTCCATAAAGTAATCCCCGAGGCTATTTCTGCCATCTTGGGAACAGTCAAGCCTGCGAGCATTGGTCAGTAGATCTCCCATGAGCTTGATCTTCCGGATTTTGGGCCCAATAAATTGCTTCTTGATAGTGCTTGCGCTATGAGGATCTGCATTTTCAATACTCAGGGCATAAAGCTCTTCAAAGTACCGTATCATAGTTTTCCACTGTACCATTGCTACTTCCAGGGCTTTCATCAGACCGACTGCATACTCACAGTTTGTTTTCTAAAAACAAAGACAGAATTGCATTTATTCAGAAGAACAGCTCTTCTTACTGTATTTGTTGATGGTTTCCTCCAGCTTACCAGGCACTCTAAACAAGATGTGCTCAGATTTTGCAACAACTCCTTCTAGTTTGGAGCATCTGTGTTTTGCAGAGTTGGATGGCTGTAAACATGCAGAAGTGGCAGAACCCAAGCACTTTTTCAAGGAACGGATATTTAGATAGCGGCGGCTATGCCTGAGGAGTGTTCTTACACCAGGAAACCCTATCACAGAATCATAGCATGCTTTTGTTGGATGAGACCTTAAAGGTCATCTAGTTCCCATCCCCCTGTCATGGGCAGGTACACCTCCCACTAGTGCAGGTTGCTCAAAGCCCCATCCAGCCTGGCCTTGACCACTTCCAGGGAGGGGGCATCCACAACTTCTCTGAGCAACCTGTGCCAGTGCCTCACCACCCTCACAGTAAAGAATTTCTCCATAATATCTAACCTAAATCTACCTTTCAGTTTAAAAATGTTACCTCTTGTCTTATCACTAGACTTCCAAATTTTACTTTCTAGAGCTTAACAACGCCTGTGGTAGGCTGAAGAAGAGCATTCTGTAGTAACATTTTATAGAATACTAATTTGGTGGAGGAGAATTGGACCCTTTATATTTGACAAATGAGGTGGGTTCTCTCCCTGATAACTCTTGAGTTATTCCTTTGTACCTGTGTGAACCTGAGTCAGATCTGTAGTTCAAATTCTGTCTTGAGCTGTGCTCCAACAGATCAACTACTGCCCCAAGCTGGATGTTTCTCCTACCTCCTTCCTTTCTACCTTTCTTAGGTGTTAATGGCTTCTAGGCTTCTGTTGAGTTTCAGTGTGAAGGAGATAAGTGGGGTGTTTCATCACAGTTTAATGAGTCTCATAATTCATTACAGCACACTGGAAACAGCAGTCTTGAGCTGAGTTTAAGAGAAAGGGGACCACTGTTCATTTTCTTTTGGGCTAGAAAGTAACCACATAGAGTTAGGACTGTATGTCTTGCAGTTTCTAGGCATCACAATCAAGAACCAAAACCATGTACACTAATATGACAGGTAAATTATAATTGGAAGTCTAACTGGATGAATATGGAGATCTGAAGTACCAGCGTGACCAATCTCATGCATGAACTTAAGAGTAATTGCTGCAGATTCCAGCTGCTCGAAAGCTTGTTGTCTACTACCCACCTGGATGGTTTTAGAGCAGTAATGGCCTCCTCTTTCTTGCTGATACTTCATCAAAGCCTCTGCGGATTTTCTCTCTTCCAGAGCTTGGTGCAAGAAGAACTTGGAAACATTTGGTAGAGCCACATGTGACTGATCAAAATATTCACCCTGAGCACACAAAACAGAAGTGTTAAGATTTGCTGGAGATGGGACTGATTTGCAGCAGCATCTGGCTTTATCTGAACTTGGAAGACCCTTCCAATGGAAGCTGTTCTACCAGGACAATCACTTTGAAGACCCTAATCCAAAATTTCTGCAGTAGATGAAGTTAAGTATGTACAGTGTTAAATGAAAAATCTCTACACTTAGAATTCCTTCCTTCCTTTAATGCTGGGCAGGTAACTGTAGTACTGATGTTCTCTCTCAGCACCAGTCGGAGATCCTCAGAATATTTTATTTATGAGTGGCTGGGATGTGTATGTGTGTTTTCTGTGGGGTTTTGTTTTGATTTTAAACTCAGTCCCAGCACAGGGAGCATAACATTTATCCCTTCAGGTCAGCATTCCAGTGAACAGATAGCTTTCAAAGGCAGGAGAAGGATGAAGCAAATACCAAAACAAGCACAACTGTGCATCTATTTATCAGCTTCATTATGGGTGATGTTATTCCAAAATAAAGAATATTGCTACTGAACTATACCATATGGTGTACACCTTTAGTATTGGATGTAGCTCACACCCAGGAATACTTCAAAAGTATTGTACTGCAGGCCTTGGTCTGTTCTGTATGGGAAAGTAACGCCTTCAACCCCTGCAATATTTAACTAGTGCTAATAGATCTATCAGCTTTTACATTAGAAGAATTTAATCCATGGTACTGCTGTCCCATAAAGAGAAGGTATTAGAGGCAGTGAATCCAGTGAAGGATTGCCACCAGGTTATAGCAGATCTCAACATTGGCTCTGCACAGCTCTGATGTTGAGGAGAATAAGAGACAGCTGCTGGGAATATGCCCAGAATCAAATAGCAGGAGCCACAGCATCTTGCTCTGCTGGTTCCCCTAACACACGTACACAGTACAGCAGAGCTTTTGTCACCAAGACGCACGCTGTACTGGAGTATGCATATCAAGCTGTTGGCTTCTAGTCTGCCTTGGAGGGGTAAGGAACTAGTGCCCGCATTTTGGAAGTTTTTCTGCTTCTTACTGTCTTCCTTGCTTTCATTTATTACCCTGATTGAATATAAACCACTTGTTTCATCTATATTGTTCTGTTCAGAAAAAAATGCTGAAAAATTACATACAGGGTACAAGTTTGTGTCTCTCTCATTTTTATGGCCACCTGGGATACCCCAAACCTATGACACGCATACACATATGCTATTCAAGAGAAAGTACATACTGGAATGTTTTATTAAGAACATTCATTGCAGTATTTGCATAATCCTTTTCCTGAAGTCATTAATTCATGTTTCTGTTGACAGAAGAGTCAAGATTCCATGTTTTGTAACCAGATCCTCAGAGCAAGTGTGCTGCATGACTTCGAGTAGAGCACAAGTTACCACACCTGCTTAACTGTTCAGGTAAATCTCTTATGTCAATCATTAACCAGTTAGTACGTTCACATTTCTAGGCTTGATTTATCCACAGTCAGTTTCTGAGGTCTCTTCATCCCGCCCATCTGCCAATCACTAGGATTATTTTAATCCACATGCTTAACAAGTAGAGGTTTTACTACCGACTTACTTTGTTATTGGACTAATACTTGACACCAAGTTTGATCAAAGGATCATGGGGATATATTGAATATAGTTGATGTTTCTTCTCATGCTTGGCATCAGAAGGGATGTCATTGATAATTGCTTTTTTATTTTAATGGGTTTTTGTTCAAATATACATTGCCTTAATACCTTATATGTAGCCATGCATAATTTTGGCATGTATGTTACATGGTATCAGAGATTAATTTAAACTTCGTGTCCAAGATTCCTGCCTGTGGAGCAAAAAAACCCTTAAGCCAGCAGTTCACAAACTGTTACTTCCATCAGTTAACCACACATGGCTGTATTACTTAGAAAGTTTGAGGAAAAAAAAAATCAGTAGCTGTACTCCAAAGCTGTTAGTGTTCCTTGTTCCCGTCCCTCCTTCCACAGACAAAATTCTATGTGAAAAATACACCAGTGCCTGGATCATCACCTCCCTCTTCTAGACCTTCCTGGTGGTTTTTCTATCCAGGCCCGCCAGGTGAAGGGCAGAGGCGGCAGCGCGACCCCGGAGCCGGCCGGGCAGCTCTGACGGGAGCGCTGCTGCGCTGCGGGGTCTGGGGGCGAAGCGAGCCCCTAGATCTCGCCGGGTCAGGTAGCAGGGCGGGCACTGTGCTTCATCCCCGTCCGACTCTGGAACCCTCCTGAACCCCTGAAAGGGCCGGGGGGACCAGCTCCGGGCACCTCCTTAGCCCGGTGCCCGGCGACTGCCTGGGCAGGGCGATGTGGGACCCACGCCGCGCCCTCGGCTGCCTCCCGGGTCCTCCCCTCCCGGTCCCGGCTCGCCGTCTTACCAGCGCCTGCAGGCAGTAGGCGAGCTCCAGCAGGGCGCTGGTGACCCCGCAGAGGCCTTCCTCCACGGCGGGCGGGAAGCTCTGCCGCACACGGCTGCCGGAGAGCGGGCGGTGCGCGGGGCAGGCGGGCAGCGTGACGCGGGGCCGCTTGGAGCGCGGCTCGGCCATGGCCGGCGCCGCCATCGGGCCACCGCGCCGCGCTCCGCCGCGCCGCCTGATATAGCCCGGGCACCTGGGGCGCACCTTGCCGCGCACGGCCGGGCCGGGCCGCCCCGGTCCCGCCTTCCCCCCCTCCCTCCGGGCCCCCGCCGACGGGAGGTGCGTGGGGCCGCCCGCCCTCGCCACGGGAAGTGGGAGGGTGGGCACGGCGGCCGGGTGAGCGCCGCCATTTCCGCCCGTGGGCAGGCGCGGCGGGGCCGGGAGCTTCGTCCCTCTCGGAGACCTCCGCCGCAGCCCGGCCTGCGCGGCGACTACCGCGGTGCGCGAGTCGGCAGGTAACGGGCGGGCCCGCGGCAGCGCACGGAACGCTGCGGTACCCGGCCCCCGGCCGAGCGCGCCTCCCTCTGCCCCGCCACGGCTGCCAGGGCCGGCAGGGCCAGCCGGCATCTGTACGGCTTGTGTGAGGGACGGTCGCCAGGAACGCCCGCGCTTGGATACCTCCTAATAGCGAGCGAGGTGCGAAATGGCTTTGCAGCCGAGGCCGGAGCAGCGGATGGTAGCGTGTAGTCAGTCAGAGGCAGTCGTGGGGTGGGAGCGACCTGTGAGAAAGTCCTCAGAATTTAACAGTGTGTTCATCTGTGTCTTGGCTACAGGACAAATCCTTTATCTTTTTAGATTTAGCACTAAAAGTGTTTTTGTTGAGCTGGCCCTATCTAGGCAGATTAAACCATTTTCAGTGTTTTAGTAACTAATAACCCTCAGTTTGTGCAGTAACTTCAAAATACAGCCTTCTAACTTTTTCAACTGATTTACCATATGGATGGAGCTCTGCATGTTACTGCTTGAGCATTTATTTACCTTTAATAGATTCAAGCCAGTGAAGTGGAGTGGAAATATGAGTAATTGTGGCACCCTTCAAATTTGATAATTTTCTGTTCATTGACTTTATGTTTAGTAAGCTTAATGCTACATGCCATTCTGTGGAATATTTTTCTAGCAGATCACCTCACTCCCTCGCAACCCCAGGATTCTAAGGGCAGAAACATTATTCCGTTGCATGTTTTAATTGTTATTGAATGTGACTACCTAGAGCAGAGCACACATCATCTGAGAGTAGCCACATAATAATGTGAGAAAATTGCTCATGAGAAACTTAGTATTTCTGGTTTGATGCCTCCATCTCATATGCTGTTCAGCCTTCTTTGTTTTCCGTAATTGTCCATGTTTTCATCTTTTGATTCTTCATGGTGTAGTTAAGCAGAAGCTTCAGCAAATGTACAACAGTGTGCTAAATTCACTTCTAATAAAACACCTTTAAGCATATGCTTATTTTAAGCATTTGAGTAAAACTGAGTGTGAGTAAAGTATACCTGTAGTGTTTGCAAGGCTAAAGTACCTAAATTCATGTTACAATATATTCATTGACAGGACAGTTCTACAACATATGGCCTGGTTCTGAAGTTCTCAATGAGGGTCATCTTTTTTGCTGAGGCACTAGGGACTTGGGCTAGGAAGATGTACTTCTAACAGTTACTTTCTAGCACCCTCCATTCCAGCAGCGTAATCAAATACACTGTGGAAAAACTCCATTACAAAGTAATGTAGGGATTCTTGCTACATAGGATGCAGGGAAGTCACATGCTGGTCCTACTGGGACTGAGGAAAGTATTATCCGTTCCAAAAACTTGCAATCTCAAGTCTTGGTTTTCAAGAAATACTGTATCCTGGGGAACGAGGGCTTTGTTCAGTTTCTTAGATAGTCATAACATTTCAGTGTGGCATGGAGTCTAAGTGCAGCTGCCTGCTCTCAGGGTGGGGTTGCTTTGAAGATAGGTGGCTTCTTTTCCCACCTGCCCTAAACTGAAGGGACAGTCTTGTGTCTCTCCCAAACTGTATGCTTCAGAAAAGTTATTACCTGATGAGGGTAACAATATCTGTATATGACTTTGATACAAGTGAATCTGGGTTAGATCCTTATTCCCACTAAATCCTGAAGTATGAAGGTACTTTACAGATTTCCTCAATGAACTGATGTTGGAGTGAAGAGAGTTGGACACTGAGTGGTGTGGACCGAGGGAAAGCAAGAGCAGATAGTTATGTGCAAGTCATTGCTAAAAGGGCTGGTGAGATCTGTAAATAGAGCTGGTGGGAGGATTGACCCTGTTTATTTCCCTAATCTAGGATTATTTAAATGTGTAATGTTAGGCACATGCCTTGATGGAAGATGTCTTTGTTTGGATGATTTGGCATGATTTTGGTGCAGCACATTTTAAAGAGCGTTGAAAGTGTATGGCAGAGTGGGAAGCCAGACAACCACAGCGTGGTACACAGAACTGAAATTAAAATTCAAGCAAAATAATCACTCTCACAGACACCACTCCACCTCCCCCCTCTTTCTTTTTATTCTTTGGCAGAGTGCAGCAGAGAGGACTGTTGCTGTCAGTGGGCCTTAGCAATCATCTGAAAATATCCTTTCTGCTTTCAGACTACTTTGCAAACAGTTTCGCAAACATTTTCTACCTTGAATCTCTCTCATTTAAAGCTAGGCTCTTTAAGCTGCACTTGATATTGTTCTAGATGATCTTTCTAGGTCCCTTCCAACCCCTAACACTCTATGATTCTTGAACTACAGGCAGCAAAAGTTGTGGTGGTTCCTTCTACCCAGCTACCATCTGTTGGCTTCTTTCTGGCTGTGACAGGTTTTCCATGTGCTTTGCAAATAGTGTATCTAATGCGGCCAAACTATATTCTTAGGTGATCATTCAGTGCCCATCGATAGCTGTGATGGAAATGGAGGGCTAGGTGAGGAAACAGTAACAATGATACGTATGCCTGTGAATTAGCTGCCTTCATTTGTGACTTTGTTTCGTAATTAAGTGAAATCTAAACTCTCTGACAGGAAATGGAGAGTGATTCATATCAACAAGCGTGAATTGCTTGTACTGGACTTGAAGTCACTTAACCCATTTTTCTGTATGCTTTTCCATTCTCAACAGGTGCTTCATTTCACTTACTGTATCTGATCCCACTCTTTTTTTTATTTCCTTTCTCCGTGGAGAAAAAGCCAGCAAGACTTCTGAGTTGTTTTGTTGCCTTTTTGCACTATATGACTCATAAAGTTAAAAAGGCAGCCTTAAATTTGGGAGGTTACTACTTAAATACACATAGAAAAATAACTGTTTTAACTGACTCACAGTAAAAGTAGTCAGCAAAACATGAGATGGCGCTGAGGTGACATTAGTACTGTGACCAGGCTGCCAGTCAGACATTCTGGAAAATACTTTTTGTCCATATGTCAACGAGCAAACAGAAAGGTCCAGTTTGTTGTAGTGCTGTGAAGTCAGCATGTTGCAGTGGTACAACAAGGATAGAGAAGGATTTCCCAAAAGTAAAAGTTAAAGCCTAGTCCCTTTGAAGTCAGAGTCTTGATCTTCTTGGTATCAAAAAAAGTAGACAGGAGCCTGTTTTGGGGTCTTATAGGTACTGAAAATTACTATGCAGTGCCATATCTGGAAGTATTTTACATATACTTAATTCACTAAAATGAGGTACCACAATGAAATCCTGTTAGTAATATACTTGGATTAATTTGGATTTTGAAAGTAATTTTTGGAGTGCCGCCTTTTTTTTTTTTGTTTGTCACTCTCCTCAAGTACTCCAAAGCTTAGTTTCTCATTGCTTTCTGTTTCTAGAGAGTCAAAGATTTTCTTCCTCTCATTGATAATTTTTGTATTTGCAAAACATCCAGCAGTGCAGTGTTGAAAGCCAGTTGAGGTGTTTGAGGGTGTTGTTCGGCTGTAGTGGAAACAGCCGTGTTGTCTTTGCCTTCGTTCAGTTTTCCCACTTTGCATCAGTAGCTTGATAACGTTGGGACACTTTGCGCCTCTGATGTAACTTTTATCTCGGGCAGTTCATTTCCATAGGCTTCCTTGGTACAAGTCTGCATGGCACAGATAATGAGAAGTTGGTTCATTTGTCTTTCTTCTTTTTCAAGGAAGTTCTTCCTTCAGGAACTTTCCAAGCACTGGATCATACAAACCATTGTGGTTTATAGAGAGTTCTTTGAAACTTTACTGACTGAAATCTGCCCTTCAAGCAGAATATGCCCACAGCCTGTGGACATGACTGCGCTGTGTCTTAAAGTAACGTGGAAGACAAGCTCATAAGAGTTTCTGAAATACAGACAAATCTTATCTTTAACCTTATGTCACAGAACACGTATGGAAGGGTTTCCTAATTAATGCTGTTTTCCTCTCTGCGCTATTTAAATTAGATCATCAGTAATTAATGCTTGCTCTTACCATGGGACTCTTCCATTAGCAGAGAGTTTGCTTCGGGTAATGCCATGACGGGACCAGCAGCCTCGGCTCCTCCTTGGCAGGGTGCTGCAGGGGCTTGGAGAGGCCTAGCACCCTGCAGCGCAACAGGAAGCTTCTGTGGCCACAGTGGCTGATGCTCAGAGCTGCCCTGTGACGCTGGTGTTCAGGGCACATCCTGCCCTCACCCTCCTGCCAGTCCCCAGGCATCCCGCCCTGCTTCTCCCTCTCCCTGTAGGCTCTTTCCAGCAGCTGCCAGAACCGCAGTGCTCAGACAGACTCATCTTCTGCCTTTATTCCCACCCCCTTCTGTGGGCCCCCCAGAAGACCCCAGGCCAACAGCAGGTTTGGTATCTGTGTGTGTGGCAGGGAGCTCTGCGCTCAAGCCTAGAAGATGTAACTGCATCTCAGCTACCAGCATAGGTAGGCTCTTGGCTGTGACAGTTGTCCTGCCTCAACCTGCTCTATGTCTGACACCTTCAGCTGTCTTGTTGCAGCTCAAATCAAGCTGCACATGGCTGTGTTTGAGTGTGTATAACCACATACACGTGTGTAGACCTCTTAAGAGTGGGGCTGCAGGTAAAAGTGCGCTGCAGCCACTACCAACTTGTGTCTAGAAGCCATGTGTTGCTAGTTACTCTGAAGCAGGTATCACTCTTGCCAGTGCAGTTTTAAATGTTGACAAATCGCATACACTGAGTTGTTCTGCTCTAGTCTTTTCTCCCTGTGTTTACAAAACTGTTGGTTGTGCCAGCCAGGCTTCACAGCTCCTGTATGTCTTTAAGGCCCTGCCTCTGCTGGTGCTCAGGAAGCTGTGGTTTGGCTTGGGCAGAGGCAACAGGAGAGTTGGAGCCCTGGGGGCCTGTCTGTGCTCCTGCCTCTGGCTGCAGAGGGCTGACAGCCAGGCTGAGCCAGCATCAGCTTGATCAGCAGTATCAGCCCTTCCATCTCCATTTCTTCTCTTATAAATACACTTGAGCTGCAAATGGACTATTAGTTTCAAGTGCTACTGGCTGATGATACTACCCGTTTGATTTTTTTTTACGGACTGTGTTTAGGAGTGAGTTAGAATAAATTGGCAGGGTTCATCTGCCTCTGAGGATTTTGCCACTGTTATTTCAAGCCACATTATAAAAGCATAGGCCAGCAACCTTAAGGCTCATCCTTGCAATCTGTCCATGGCATATCCCAAGTCCGGTCACTTATTGCAGGTTGAAACCTCTGGGTCTCAGCACTGGAACAAATTGAAGGGGATTCTGTGGAATCTCTGAAAACATGTGGTGCACCCCAGGCAACATGTTGCATAAGGGAGTTGTGAAATCCCAAGCCGCCTAAAGTCTGTCAGAATTTGTATATCTTGCCTTTCTCTTCTACCTTCCTTTTCACAGCTGTGAGTAAGAATCTATACTTGCTTTTGGACAAATGAGAAAATAAGACTTGACGTGTTAAAAAAGGCAGTGCCTATTTTTTTTTTTGTACAGCCTGTGCCATCTGAAATCAGTGAATGTAGGTAATGCTTCCCGGGCAGTGTAAACTTCAGTAGGTGCACTCTGTGCACCTGAATGAGCATCACACCTACCTCTTTGAGGTGAACATGAGCAGATGCACTCTGTACATACTCAGAATATTTGAGCTAGCAGAAGTACACTACAGGCAGGGGATGAAGATCCAGAAACAAAATTTATTGTCTTGCTGCTGGTTGCTACTGGTAGTCAGTGTTCATCGAGTCGCTGTTAGTAGCTAGAGCCCCTGCTTCTGAAGTGCAGGTACTCCTGGGAGTTGAATGGTTCGGCGATGGCATTTGCTACGTGGCTTGAGAGAGAAGAAGCAAATAATTCTAAATGTTTTAGCTTCTGTAGTCACCAAAAAATAACAAATGAACCCTTTTCACAGATTTTGCTTGAAAAAGAATCCTTTCAAAGTTTAAATGAAACTGCTTGAGAAAAAAAATTAAAAGGTTCTTTATTTGAAGCTTTAACGTGACCATTCATCAGCTAAACGTTTTAAATTTTGTATTAATATGGATTCAGTGGTGCTGAAGCAGACAAAACAGAAGTGAATAATTTCATTCAAACATTGTAGACCTTAAAGACTATGCTAAATTCCAATGAAATAATTCCTCTCCTAGTTCCAGTCACAAATGGCCCTTTATTGCTGCCTTCTGCTCAAAAAACTCTCTTAGGCCATGTATGTGTTATCCTTCACAGTGTAAGTATCGTGATTCCCTAGGGTACCTCTTTGCCTATCATTTTCTACCTAATTCCATTTCAATGGCTTAAAATATATCATAAAGATGTTATCATGGTGGGTGTTAGACTGTAGTCTGTTTGTGGCGATATGTCCCAGGCAAAATCTTTTGTGCCAATTTACAAGGATCAAGCAAATTGTTTTCAATTTCAGCATCTTCCAGCAGAGCACTTCTTGAATTGGGCATTCTGATGTCATTGGAATTCAGAGGTGTAACTTGGTGTGTGTTTGACTTCAAAATCTTAAGGCAGTCAGCACAATTAATTGATAATCTAGGGAAGTTATTTATTCTGGTCTTCGGGACACGGTGGCATTACTCACAGTGATGCACTGAAATGCTTTACTTTTTGGCTTTTAAACCACTAGCTTCAGTTGCTATCTTATTTAGAATTTAGAAATTACCATGCTGAGTATTTGCAAATTTCACAGAACAATTTGTTCTCTGATTCAAATCCTGCATACCAAGCGCCTGCCTGGGGCAAAGACAAAAAAAAGTTAGCTTTGATACTCCAAAACTGGTTGAATAAATCCTGTGCAGCTGGCCTGCGTGAAATGTGCCCAGTGACAGCAAGCTGCAGGGGGGATTCGGAGGGTTAGGAAGACCTCTGTGCCTGTTAGGTGCTAGGAGTGTTTTATGGCTTTTGCTGTGAAGGGCAGTAACATGTAGGTATCCATACTGCTGTGTAGTAAGTCTGCAAAGTGGTGATTGCCCCGTGGCTCCCTCAGGGATATCTGTGGACAAAACTGATGCATAAGTGTGCAATATTGCCTTCTTTGTATGCTTATAAATGCTTTGGTGTTTTCCAGCTTTGGAACTGTGGTTAATGACTCAAAGGGAATCCCTGAGTCTGCAGCAGCTGAGGATGTTTCTAGCACTGGGCATTCCTGTGTAGTTGTGTGGCTGTCTCCTCATTAGCGAGGAGATGGCTTCTCTAGCCTGCACTGCACTGTTTGTCAGGGGAAGTGCTCAGGGACTCAGTGAAATGGGCAAGCCAACAGAGTATGACTTGTGTGTACTTGTGGATGTGATGCCAGTAACTGTTATGGATTGCAGACTATTTTTTCTGCCTGTGCTATTCTCACCACCAGCTCCGCTCCTTCAACTGTCTCTGCTTTGCTTCTTTTTGTAACATAACCCCTCTGAGACATGGTCCTAAGGGAAAGTGACTTAAACAAATGTAAATCTTGGAAAGTCATGAATTAAGAGATGTACAGTTCAGGAAAATAAATTTTGGAATAAAATGTATGAAGGCTGTGACCAGTTCACGTGAGCAGCTTGTAGCAAGGCCATGTCTAACAGTGCATCAAAAGGAATGCTTCTGCTCATGTTGTGTGAGCAGAGTGCTTCTGGCAGTGCTCTGCGGTGCCGCCTTTGTGAATCCAACTCCATTCTCAGGCTCTAAAGAGCTTCCAGGTTCTCTAGAAAGAGGCACAAGAGTAACTGCAAGGAATGAGACCAGATTTGTGGAACTGACCTCTGGAGGTCAGAATGGCAGGACTCGGAAAAGGAAAAAAAAGATGCATTCCTTAATACAAGCATTTATCAGTAATACACTAAGAGGGACTTAAAAAAGAGATTTGTGTGCGTTGGGTGATAATCCAACTTCTAGCAAAATTAGATAAGAAAATTTTCCTTGGAGCCTATTTGGCCGATAGCTGTTTCTGGCAGAGTTCTGCACTCTTCCCATGTCATTTTGCAGCGGCCATACATTGAGGTGATGCACTGGGCTATGTGGGCCACTGGCCCAGGCAAGTGTGTGGCAACTCTCATGATGCCTGTGCTGAAAGACTTCTCTTGAGGGACCTTGACAGGGTTTGATTTGATTTGTTCCAGAATGGGATCACCCTTGTTCCTGTTGTTGCGTGCTCATGATTGGGACTCCAGGACTCCAGCAGAACTGAGGGACAGAGCTCGTCAGGCAACGGTAAGATTGTGTTACCTATGTAGAGGAGGGTGTTGAAGTCTGATATGTAGCTCATGACTTCCAGGTGCTTGCTTGAGACCAAAGAACAGGAAGGTTTCTTTTCTTTTTTTAAAGGAAGATCAGTGCAGAGCAAAGAGAGGAGGTGAAAAGTCCTTAGGAAAATGAAAAGGAGAAGAGAAGCAGAACTGAAAGCGGTCCAAATCTTTTACTGGTCTATATGAGCATTACTCATATAACTTCAAGAGAGTACATGCTTTAACTGAGCATGTACCAGCTGAGGACTTGGCCCCTAATGTCCTTTATAAAGCTCTGATTCCTCCCCAAATAGTTTTTCCCTCCCTCTTCAAAGAGGCACCTGTTGTTGGTGGAGTTGGTGATGATACTGGATTAGTGCACATGCGGTCAGCCTGCTTGGCCTCGGCCCTTTGGACCCAAAATGAACTCCAGCTGCTGTTGCCCAGAGCAGGTGCTGCATCCAGCCCTAGCAGCTGTTTGAATGTACACTGTCATGGCCAAGAGGAGGGGGTAGGTCTCCTGAAGTACCCGGAGGAAGAGCTGATCAGCAGCAAGGAAAGAAAGGGGAGTGTGCTACAGAGACCTGATATTTGTACCTAGCTTCTAGCAGACAAAAGTTGTTCTAGCATTTCCTTCTGGAAATGGGAAATAGTGGCTGTCATTCTGCATGCACTGAGCCTGCACAGCACTGTGATGGAGGATGGTTCCCAAAATGAGGCTAAGGGACCACTGAAGACCAGCAGGGACATGACAGATAATTGATCTCTAAACTGCCAAGCCTGTATTGTCAGGTGAAGATATGATGCAGGTACATGATGGTATGTGAGACATTTTGAGGGTGGGTAGCGCTTCACTGTTGTTCAGTGTTTGCAGTCATTGGTTTAAAGCTCCAGTGAGAGGCCTGGCAAAAGTGAGATTAGGTGCAGAAAACTGATAGTCTGCTACATGTCATAGCTTGGGCTTCATACTCACAATGCCAAAGCCAGCAGCAAGGGGAAAAAAACAAAAGCAGAGATAATCTGGGATTATGAAGAAGCTACAGGGAACACTGTCAGAGAAATGGAGGGTGGGGAGGCAATTTTGAGTGGTTGGGAGGTAGCAGTCAGAGTTTGAAGAGAGGGCACAGGTAGCCCATGTCAGAGGTAAAGCAGCAGCACCCCAGGGTTAGAGTGAAGGGCACAGGACAAGGATGCAGGTTTCTTAGGGTAAGGGAATCACAGCCTTCAAAGGCTAGCTTAGAGTAAGGACAACCCAGATCTGCGGCAGGAGGTACTGGGGGAGTGTCTTGCAGAGCACAGAGGCTTACAGGATAAGCTGTTCAAAGTCATTCCTATTGCTGGCCTCACAACCAGCCATTACCAAGTCCCTTCCAGCTTGCCTTCAATTTATTCCCCTTGGACTGTCCTCACTGACCTGGGAGAAGTCTCTGCACAGTCCTACGCTCTCTGGTTATTCACATGCTGCCAGTGACAGCATGCTTGCTTTTCATGAGCTTGTGCTCTTTTGGCTGTGTCCACGTAAGTCACTGCCAGCATTAACACTGAATTTAACATGACTCCTTAGGATCCTGTCCTCTTACTTATATTCACTACAGTTACCAGAGTCCTTACAGTTTCCCTGAAAACCTGCCTGTTCATTTTGTATCCCTACCGTGTGCATGGTTTCGGTTGTATCCCATCAGCCGGGCTTTTTATTCTGTGTATCTCTGACGATTGCTCAACCAAGTTCCCACTGAACCTCCATAAGGAGGGGTAAATGCTAAGCAAGGACATTTCCCTGTGTAGATACAAAAGGATTATTCAGCCCATATTTCATTACAACATGGCCTCAGAGCAGGAGAAGAACATGGATATTGGAGGCCTTTGTCAGGAAATGGGATTTCCGCAGGTGCTCTGTTGCAAATGCTCCGCGTGCTTCTAAGGCTTGGCATACAGCATTGCTAAATCCTGATTCAGGATGCAAGAATGTCTCATGACCCCTGCCATGTAAACTGGTGTCTGGCCATGTTTGGAAATGAGCCGTCAATGATGACAGTAGATGAGTATGGGTGAAATGAGCAGCTTGGCTTCAGCACCAGGCAAGACTTGTTAAACATTGTAAATACAGATGTCCAGCTCATATTTTGAATAACGAATATTACGACCTTTTCTGTAGCAAGTGGTATGAAGCTGGATCATCTTTCTTCATCTCCTCGCTGCCTTCCAGGATTTGCAAGTGTGACAAAGTATTTCATCCCTTCACAGGATTAGGTAAGATTGGTAACCGTAATTCTTGTATAGGGTTGTATAGAAATACTCTAGACAGACAAATACATTGATTTAAGATGAGAGGGAAATTGTTTCCGTTTTGTTTTATCCAATTCTTGGACTGGTCAGGTTATCCCGCTGACTTCAGTTGTTCTTTCGGACAAAAAGTTACTCCTGCTGGTACAGACCTGTACAGTTTCTGTCCTGGCGTAGCTTTTCCATCAGGTATTCCTTCTATTTCTATTACTTCTACATGAAAATTCAGGAATTGGAGGAATAGCACCAGAAACTGTATATGAATGACATTTTCAAGGCTGTTAAGGAAATAGATACATTAGAAGTAGGAGGTTACTGTGCTCATGTCCCTTGGACGTGTCACTGTTACACTTTGATAGAAGCATTACACAGACTATTACAAGTCTGTGATGTACATCTGTGTGAGGGGGAGAGACATCCTCTGATGTGCTCCCCGTTACTGCCCCTATGCTTCTGCCACTTTGATTAAATTACAGTTCACTCGTGCTGCTGTAGGTTTATCAGCAGTGGTTCTCCACTGTCTCCTTATCTGCCCAGTAGCATGAGTGAGTGATGCAGACACCCATTGCTGCTTGACTGGCCATGAAATGGCAGGTGTTGCCCTGCCTTCTTCCTCTGTACTTCCCTTCCTCAGCTTCCTTGCCCTGTGGTATGACTCAAGAAAGATGGAAGTGCAACTTTCTACTCCTTTTGGAGTAGTAAACTTTTCTAAAAAACAAACCCAGTGCCATTCCCAGAGTGCCCTGAGATCTGTGTGGCAGCATATTTAATTTTGTTTTCCAGAGATTTTTAACCACCTACATGTGGATAAGAATTTTTTGACGTGCTCTTGCTAATTTAAGTGCAATTAGGTACCAAGGAGGATACTTTGTAGATTTAAGCCATTCCCAAAAGGTGTGTGGCAATGTCCAATGTCCTGTCACATGAGGAACAACAGAGTGAGGCGCTACGGCTGTAGTAAGGCGTAACTTACTAATTGAGTGACTAAGACTAAGAAAATAAAGAGCTTTTTACAGGCCTCCATGTTTTGGGGATCTGGAGCACAGAGGGTTTTACTTTGTATGAGGCCCATGTTATGCTGTGCAGGAATTTCTAATTCAAGGTCAAAAGTACTGAAAGTGCCCTTTTACTACAGAGCTGACAATTAGCTTGCTGCCAGAGAAACAATCATTAAGTGGTGAGTGAAAGTAGCATCAGAAACAGACCTTGACAGAGTGGTAACATACAGTTAGACCGAGTGACATTCTTCACACCTGCTGTGGTGCATAACAGTAGCTGGCTGACTTAACCCGTGGCACTACAAGTGGAGCATTGTGCTGTGACACAGCCTGGACAGCGATTGAATTACACACCGATTAGGTCTTCAGCTTCTCCTGTCAGTGTGGACAATGAAGAATCAGAGAAGTGGACATGAGAGCTTTAGCAGGCCTTGCGCTCTTGAACGGAGGAGGATTAGTTTGTAAATGCTAAATTGTGCTGGGGCCAAGAGTCATAAAACTGAGCTCTTGGCCTTCTGCTGCCTCAAAGGCAGTGGCTTTGCAGAAAACCCCTTCTCCCCCCTACTCCTACCGACTGCTGTGATCAGGGGAGGGGTGGACGTGTGGAGTCTGCTCCTCCTTTTCTTTGCCAAAGAAGAAAGAAGACACTGGTACACTTGTACAAATTTTGCCCCTCACTATCTCTTACTATCTTAGAAGGCACATAGGATTGAATTAGTCTTCTGCCATTTCCACAGGGTTGTGGATTTGCCTCTCACTGAGGTGCTGCTGACAGGGTCACTGCCTGGTAGAGGTTGTCTCCAAGACCTGATTTAACCTGAAGCATATACTTTCTCAGGAGGGATGAAGAGTTACGAGTGTAATTTATCCTTTCCCTCCTGTCATCTCCTTCCACAGGATTGCAGTGCCTGTGCTGTGCTCTCAGCTCACTCACCCTGAAAAGCTCCTTGCGATGGGGGTTTGTATTGAGCTGGTACAGAGTGGACTTTGCTTTTGGTGACAGTATCCCTCGTTGCCGTTTTGCTCCCAGAGAACATGGGTTTATCCTCGCCTTTATTCCACTGGGACCAAAAGTAGCTATTCTTCTATATCCTCTTTAGTTTGCAAGTGAACGTCTGCATCACATGAATGTCTAGATGTGGCACTTCAGGCCATGGTTTAGTGTTCCTGATAATACTTAGTGGACGGTTGGACTTGATGATCTTGAAGGTCCTTTCCAACCTTAATGATTCCATGATTATCTTCTTGGGTATTTTAGAGAGGTAAAGCTTTTTTAAAAAACCCCACCCAACACATTGAACCCAAGTTGTAGAAACAAGTGCATTGTGTGGCTGATACAGTGTGTGTACTCCTGTACAGAGCATTCCCATTCCATCTGGTCTTGCACATCCACTGCCTGTACCTATTAAATATGGTAGCTGTTAGGCGTAAGTGTAGGCACGTGGGCAAGACCAGTTTGTCAAGAAAACATTTGTCTGATGGTCCCATCCTGTTTTCTAGAACCAAGGATCTCTCTGTGTGATAAAGTGGACATGCTAAAGCATTGTATAAGGTAGGGGGATGTAACTGCACTTAACCTGGCTTATGATCAGGCATATTTCACATCTTGGAGTTTGACGGCAAGTAGCAAAGTGTATGATCAATGGAAATACGACTTTCTTAATCTGTAACTCCAGAAATGAAAAGCACAATCTTGAAAATCCAGGAATCTTTCAAATAGTCTTAAGGCATATTCACCCTGAATCATCACAGTGCAATTCGACAGAGGTGTTCCTATTAGTGATCTAAGAATTTAGATGTGGTTGTATACATGGAAAACTGTATCTTGTTCTAATTGTCTTTATTACTGTAATATACTAACTCTCCCTACAGACCTTAGCTGTTTATAGTATGGGCGTTTATTTTGTTTTGAGCTGGGAAGCAATGCATGCCTAGATACTGTAAGAGGCTTTATGAGTATACCATTTAAAAAGAGTTGCTTTTGCTCTGGTTACTAGGGTCAACTGAGAAAAGATACTTGTATCTCATACTTCCAAAAGCAGTAGCAGAATTGCTATAATACACCAGTTCAGAGGAATTTGCTCATAAACTATCAGTTCCAGAAAACTCCCAAATTTCTTCCACCTATTTTCTTTAACAGGTGGCAAATCCTTAGTACCTCTCAAAAGCTGCTCACAAGTCTGTAAGTTAGGAAGGCTTTGCTTTGGTTAATTTTTTGAAAGCTCAGTAAAAAATTATGAATGAGATAAATTCAGCTATTACTCAACATAGTCACTACTGATAACTGATATTTCACTTTCAGAATTTGGAAATAAGAGCTATTCTGAGTAGCCACTGTTGGTGGTTTTAACACTGTGGAATATTTCTAAGGTAAGTTTTAAGGAAAAAAAACCCCAAACCCACAACAAACAGTCATTCAGTAGTGCTGATACAGGCATGACAGAGGTTAATACCACTGACATCATGTTGGAACTGTATAGCATTTTGTTAATGGTTATTAATGCCCTGCTGCTGGGAGACAGACAGTGCCAGCTGCCAGTTAGTGCGGTGCCTCTCTGCGGGTGTGCCTGGGCCTCTGCTCAGGAAAGAGAGGAGCATGAGGTCTGCTTCCTACCTTGTCATCCCTCCACTGAAGCAGGAGGAGAGCAGATCCTGGGAAAAGGTAGTTATAGCACCTTGCTCCTGTCTCTGCTGACTTCAGAACAGGTCTCAGAGAGTGGAGCAGGAGCAGCACATAGCTGCAGAGCCATGTCCAAAAGGTACTGAATTCAGATCTTCAGGACTAGACACATGTTACACAACCTTAGGATTAAAACGGCAGGAAGTTCAGACAAACATGCATGGAAATGATGCCAGAAGGCCTGGGGCAGAAGCCTAGGTTCATCTAAGACAGCCTTAGAGCTTTGGCCATCAGTGGAAAGAAGTCAGAAGTGGCATAGAGTGAAGGAAAAAAGCCCTTGAGAGGAAGGGGAAGGAACTTTGTAATGGCAGAATGATGATGGATATAGAGCAATTAATTAGCTTTGGCTACACGATGTTCGTTGTACATCCAGCTTTGTAGGTTTCGCTGCCTCACTTGGGGCTTGCTGTTACTTTGTGTAATACCTTTGAATTTCATCTGCCATAAGGGAGTGAAACAGATACAGAAAGGTGCAATACATCAGTGTAGCATATCATATTGAGAAAGGCATTTTTAACAGTCTGTACTGAACACAGGTTTAAGCCAGCATTAGAGTATTCCTTAAGTGTAATGTTGTTATGACAAATCTGAAAGGAGCTAAAAGCATTTCAGTAGAAGAAAAAAGGAAAATTTATTTCCTTTCCCACAGCCTGGGCCCAAATGGGCTGGCCAGCCAGGTTTCCACAGCCTGGCCTTGTGCCACACAAGCACCCTCTGGTGAATGTCAGTGGAAGACTTGTGAGCCCTGTGGGAGTAACACCAGGCATCTCCACATCAGTCATCTTCTAGATCTCTTTAAATGCTGCTGTAAGGTAACCTGAATAATACCCGGAGATTGTTTAGCAAAGAAATCCCTGGTGGCCCAGGGACACTTTGATGATAACTGCTGTCGGATGTGCCACACAGACTATTGTGTTCTATAGAATTCTGTATTCTGTATATTCTGTAGACTACAGTATATCACTACTTAACAAAAGCTTTCTGAAAAGGAAGATGAGTGTTCAATTGCATGAAACTCAAGTTTGGGAGGACAATTTCATTTTAAAACCCAATAATTTTGTGTACCCATTAGTCATTAGAAATAAATGTGAACATCCATGTAATATTGTACATGTACTCTCCAGTTACGTAGCCTAGTAGGGGATTTGTATGGACATTTTCTTTTCTCTGGCCGCTTTTACAGATAGATCTGCCCATACAGATAATTTTCAGTCAGTTGCCTTATCTTCAGCACAACATCCAGAGCTCAACTAGCAGGAGCATTACCCCTGAGCTTATTGCTTTTAAAAAGAGGAGCAACTTTATGTAGGACTTCTGAGTTGGTCAAGACAGCAAAAACTAGCAAAGACTTCCTCATGCTGTGTTACATCACTTGTATGGTTGCTGTAGAGATGAATGACTTGCTAACTTGAAATCCTGCATGCCAGGGTAAGCTCTGCGAGAGCTGCACCGCAAAGCTCACTTATTTATTAAATGGACTTGTAGGAATAAAGTCATTATACCTTTCTCCTAGAAACAGGTAGCATCCTGAATAGCTTCACTTAAGCAACTCCAGGAGTTTTAGGATGAGAAATGCTGAGAAGGACTTGTTTTCCTGCTTTTCTTCCCTCCTTCTTACAAAACTGCGAAAGACTTGCACTCCTGTTACTTCACAGGAGGTGTTTTAATTCAGCATAGGCTTTTATATGAGAACTGATTTACAGAATTGCGTTGCCAAATTGATGATCTCAGAGGAAGATATAACAGCATAACAAAAAAGTAGAGCTGAACATGTCTTAGTTAAAGATGCAAACTGCAGATGTGAACAAGCTGCAAAGCTATTCACACTATGAAGGAAATGAGGGGAATCCAATTTGTCTTATGAAAAGAACGGTGTAGTAAGTCAAACTTGCAGACTAGCAGGAGCATCTGAACCTGCACATATGCCATCATGAAACTGCAGAACAGGGTTCATAAGAACAGTGCAAGATTTTGGTTAGTAAGGCTTAAGGAGGAGGGCAGGAACTTGCCTTTAGAGACTGCTTTCTTTTTTAAAATAGAGGGCTTAGTTTCCACTGCCACAACCCTGTGGTGACTGGCAGTGCTTCAGCCTGATCTATGAACTTAAAACACATTTGATCTGTATGGTGATGCTTACTGCCCAGTCCTGCCACTCCACCTGAATAACTATAACGTGCTCATAAATCAGGGGAGAGCATTCCTCTGTGACACCATCCCAAGTGCCCTACTGAGCCTAAGCCTGTGTTAGCCATCAATGCCTCTTACATAAACATGTCATACTTTAAAGTAGGGTCTTACAAAAAGCACAAACAATATACTGGCGCAGAGGGGCCACACAAAGTCAAGAGCTGTTAAGTGGGGGGAAGAGGAAGAGAAATATCTCTTGGTGATAAATATATCGCTACCAGATATATGTACGCGTGGAAAGACAACAGCTAGGCCTAGGTTACATTCCTTTCAAAGTGAAATAGTCAAATGTGGAAATGATTGTCTTATTCATTGTAAAACTTCGACATTAGGAGTCGCCAGCAAAATAGTGGTGCAGGAAACTTTGACTTCTGTTGCATTCACTTCAGCCTGCTCAGTGACTACCCACGCCTCATGCACAACTCTTTCTTGCTTAACAAGACCCGCACACTGGATCTTTGTGCAGGGGTAGTTGTTGTAATCTTAAAATGGTGCAGTTAAGAAGCATGAAGGATTTCTTTAAAGGACCACTTGAAACCCTCTGTCATGTGTCATGAGGTTGTGTATTGAGATCTTGAAGTAGTCTGTGTATCTGATCAGGTTGTAAAAAAACTGGTTTGCATTTGGTCCACTGTAGAAAGCTGAGCAAGAGCTATAGCTTGGTCCTGTATGTGCATTCAAAACTGCTTATGAAGTCTCACTTTAAGTCACCTTGTCCTCTGGTGCCAGTGCTGTGGTTGGTAGTTCCCATCTACCTGATCTTAATGCTTGCATAAGTTGATGCCAATTTTAGCCATGGTGAGAGCAATGTTAGGGAGCATCTTGGGCACACCTTTGTTACAGTGCACAGCTGACTGACTTGTAAAACTCATGTGTTTGTATTGGTGCAGCCTTTGATATGGATCAGTAAGGAAAGTGCTCCCAACAGCAGCAGCTGGAACACACACAGCCAAAATTGACACTGGGCTGTAAACAGTGGCTCCAGCCATCCCTGTCAGACGGGTCACAAATCACGGGGTCTGACAGGTGCCTGTGCTGGTGTCCTGCACGCAGGGTGTGCCTCAGTGTGGAGCAGCAGGTAGCAGACTTGCCTGGTGGGTGGCCAGTTTGTGACTTCAGTGTAAATAACTCAAATTCTCTACTCAGGAGCAGCCTGTTGCATAACTTGGTGCAGAAATAGAAATATTTGATTTTCTTTAAAGTGGTCTGACTACTTTTTTTTGCTCTGACTTCAGAGCGGGTTGGCAGCACCATGTGGCTGCACTGCAAAAGAGAGGCATATTCTGATCTCAGAGCAGAGCTGCTCAGACAGCTCCAGCAGCCTTGGTCAGACTAGTATTTGTGTATAAACCAGTAAGTGCTGTCTTGCTGTTTCCACCAGCACTTCCCTCAAATGTAAGTGTCTTTAAACTTATGCCACTAACAAACAGGCATTAATAGCTTGTAATTAGTAACAAACTTACCTTAAAACCAATTCTCCACTCAGCAACGGTCATCATAAGATGAAGGTTCAGTAAAGGTTAAGTTGTAGGGTTAAGGCAAGTGCATTTTGTGAAACACAAATCTGATTCTGCAGTTCCCCAGTTGCTCATACTGGGATCCTGCCTTCAGCACACAGGTTTCTTTCCCAAGGAGGGAGATCCCGTGTGCAAGAGGGAGGCATAAGTAGGCTTCATCCTGGAAGGGCTTCAGGGTGTTTGGGCATGGACTTTTCTTAGGGATAGCTAACCTGACACTGGGAGTAGTTTTGCTTTTCTTCATGTTGCTCGGGGAATTGATGAGTATTACTCTGCTGTGAGAGCCTCAACCATAGTTAGTGTTTGTGATGACCATCCAAAAGTGCACATGGAAGACATGACACAGCCTTTCCACTACTTAGAACTGGCTTTTACTGCCTTATCCTCTGCCTGTTTACATTAATTTCTGTGCTGCTCTTATGCCCTCACCACCTCCTTCTGTATTTAATTTAATGTCTTTAGGGCCTGGCCAGAAGCAACCAAGCTGGAGTAGATTCATGTTAAGTGGAAGTAACTCTCACCTTTTATAAGAAGTGTAGTGCCTTGTGGCAGGTCTGGGCTTTTACATCCCAGCCTTCAGTGAAGCTGGCAAGCTTTTGATCAGAGTGAACAGCTTCTACACAACTTTTCTTAGAAGCAGAAGGCACAGGCTGAAACAGCAGCTCTAAACACGCGCTGCCCTCGGGAGAGGCTCCTGGCTGCTGTGCAGCTGTTGCGAGAGCCAGGGAGGATGTGGGCCTCTGTCCGGGAGTGCCACATGTGCTCGGGCAGCTCTTGGTGATCAGCAGTCCTGCCTGGAGTCAGCTTCTGTTTAGGTAAGGGTTTTTTCCAGAGTCACTTGATAGGGTGTAATCCTGTAAGATGCTCAGCAAAGAGGCTGATACAGTAAAGTATTTCTGCAGATGCTTAATTTTCAGTGAATAAGTCGTTCTTTTATGTGGGTGGGAGCACTCATGCTTAAAGTTAAGCACGTGCTTAAGTGCTTTCTTGGATCAGGGCCAAAATGCTAATGTGCTAGAGGTTCCCTTGCTTTCTCAAGTAACGAGCAGTGTTCAGGACCTTCGTGTGGACCCCTGGGCCTGCAGGATTACTGACATACACACAGGACTGACAAGTATTAGACACATTCTTAAACTTTCAATTTTCATCAAAACTTTGATGAGTTTTTGCTGTATTATGGCTTCTACACTTTGCATGCAAGAATAGTTCTTGACTATGCCTGTGGCAGACATGAAGAAAAATCTCTCTGCTGACTGGAAATCAGTTCTATTTAATAGGATATCTTATTTTTCTGTTTTGAGAACAAGAAAAGCATTCTGCTGCATCTTCTGCTCTGACCCCACTACCTTATCTTTAAACGCTTCCTGCTGCACTTGTGGAAGAGAATAAGCCTTTGACAGGCACCACCAAGATGTTAAATTCAGACTACTCGTGTGATGTTAAACTTACCGCTAACGGTCTGCTCTGATGGCAACATGGGTGACGGGCCCGAGGGACACGTGTGGGATGTGACAGCGGTGTGCACCTGTCCCGGGTGAGGGGCACCGGGTCTTCCCCCGCGGCGGCTTCGCGGTGGCTCTGCTAATCACCCGGAGTGACACTCGCCGTCCCCAGCACACCCAGGAACGCGGCCGCGCGGTGTGAGTCTAGATACACAGCTGCTTCTCGGATTATAATGCAGAGGTTCAGAGGTCAGTGCAGTAAAAGCAGATAAAGTTATGCTTTCTGCCACCACCATGCCACATCAAAATGGTGAATATTTTGTTTTATAGTGGGTCTGTCAAGCTGTTTGCTTCTACTATAGCGACCACATGATGTTTTCAGATCATTTGTAGTGCTTTTAAAACAACATGGTTTGTTTTATAAATACTGTGTTAGAGATACATTTTTTTTCTATCCGCTGTTGTTCTTTGAATGCTGCTGGAAAATAGAGCTTTTCAGACTTTAAAGCCTTTGCTCAGTAGCCAAGCTTCAAGGCTTGGCAGTCAGGTGAGAGCGTGTGGCCGGCTGTGCCAAGGGATTTGTCTGCTCCAGCCGGGTTCTCTGTGGGCATGGCAGCCCATGGGCTCTCTCTCGGACACTTGGGACTCAAAGCCAAGCTGTGGGCAGATGGCTGTGCACATGATGAGCCATCTAGGTTAATAACCTGGGCAGGGATGTTGTCAGCCATTCCATGCAGAGCTACCGCCTCGTGTTTCTATTTAGCAAATAGGGCAGATATTTATCCTCTGTGCAGCATCCATTCACTTTTCACAAAGCTGGATGTTCCTGTTTCCAGTCACACCTTCTGTTAATCTTTTGCCAGTGGTTTTCAAAGGAGCTGTGTAAGTGTTGCTTTCCTTCTGCACTGTGGACTGCAAGTCTCAGATGCTTTCCTCCAGAGTGGATGGTCCCAAAGCAATTCGATGATGTTCCTTGTTGAACATCCTTGTTGCAGCGGTGCTGTGTGTCAGGGCTCAGAATACTTTTGAACCTCTTGATCTTAAGGGTTTGTCCAAGGTGGACCTGTTGAAGCATGTGAATTTTGGGACAGTCCTCTGCCAAGCTGGTGCCTGGCCCCTGTGGTGTTGCCCATGTGAGGAGCCAGCACTCAGTATGTGCTCAGACTGTATGCATATCCCACTTTGCCCTCAGAGCAGTTTGGTAGGGGTGATACTTTTGAAGCTGTAATTCCACATCACCATAGGGCAGATGGGAATAGCTGGAGGCTGTGCAAAGTGCCCAGTGGTCCTTCAAGCCCTGGAGCACCGAGACTTCCCACAGGCAGTGGCACCCACCATAAAGCTGGTCATGAGTCTGTTCCAGTAGGTGAGATGGTGAGGATGGCTAATTCTTTCTGGTGATGTAGTTACAGAAAAGCAGTTTGAAATGAGCTTGGTAAACACCTCTAGAACTGCTTGTTTAATCACTCAGTATTTATTGGGAGGCTGAAAGGAAGAGCCTCTCTGGTGTACTTTCCACTCTGGAATGTGCATTGAACAAGGGATGGGACTTAGAAGAAACTTGCTGGACCAAGAGTGAGAACCAGGCTAGAGAAAATGTAAGAGTTGAAACATGTAGGGTATGTGATGCTTTCTCCAACTTTGACCTTTTTTTGGTTCCTTTTTATTATGAATTGCTTGTTATTTTTCTGTTAAATTCTTTGACCATAGCTGTGACCAAAGAGAGGAATGCATTTGACAAGTGCAATAAAGCAACTGTTCCATGTTTATGGCAAGTGCTCTACTTTTATGCTATTAATTCAAATTGCCTGGATTCTTATAAAACTGGGGCAGGGTAGGATTACCTACCTTGCTGGAACACAGTTGAAATGGATCATACTACAAAGTAGTACACATCTCCCTATCAAATTTTAGAGGAAATAATCTGGGAGTCATAGGGCAGGCATATATCTCTGGAGCACAACTGGTTTAGATGCATTTTTGTATCCAGCAACAGTTGGAAGCCTCTACAGAATGGAGAAATGCCATTAAGTAAAACAGACGAGCTCAGTGTAAAAAGAGTATCAGTGGCACTGCATGTGAGGTGGAGAGGCTTGCTGGGATGCAGGTAACTTCAGAGCCACATTTTGCTGCAGTGCTGTAAATAAGCAGAGAAGGTACTGCTAGGTGACTTCAGCAGTCAGTCCTTTTTGAAGAGAAAAACTGTTGAGAAATGTTTGTGGGGAAGCTCTGGTAGTACAGAGAAACTAGCACTGAAGGCTGTGTGGTGAAGCTCCCTTGGAGCAGACTTCTGCTGAAAACCAGAGCTGTGTGAATAATTGGTTAGTTTTCTTCAGCTTGGTGGTTGGACAGGCAATGAAAAATTATTTGGGGCCAGACTTTTTAGAGAATGAAGAAAGCATTAATGTGTTCCAAGAACAAGACACTGCTTCAATTTCAGGTATTTTAAAACTTTCTTTCTAAATAAAAGCGGGAAATCATTTTCTTAAAGGGTAGAATTCAGAAGTCATGTACAGCTCCAGGATACCTGGGACAGTCTCTGCCTTTTTATATGTATGTGGCTGGTAGGGTGGGCATGGATGTTACAAAGCTGCTGACACTGGCCTGTGATCCAGGTAGAGCAGGAAAAGGGTCTGAATTCAAGTTTCTGTAACCAAATGTAGTTCTGAGCACTGAAGAAGGATATGAAGTGGAAAAGCTAACAAGAATGACCATAATGAACAATGCCCGAGTTCCCATGAAGGTGTAACTTCAAAATACAGGGTTCTCTGTAGCAGTGTGAGGGAGGAATGGGGACAGGGCAGGCTAAAACACTCTCTGGGAAGGCTCCCATTGTTAAGCCTTGCCCAGTACTACCCAAGTGTAGAGTCAGTTCAGATAAGTAATTAAGTAATGATGAATTGAAGCACACTTAAATACGCTTACATTTTCTTCAAAGCCTGGTCCTAAACATTCTTGCTACTGAAACAAAGATAAGCTGCTCTGCTGTCAGTGTCTCCTCCCAGGGAAGGGCTGTATGCTGTGCTCTGCTTGATCTTGGTGTCCATGGCGCTCTCGGTCACTTCTGGTCAATGACTGCAACCTGATAGCCAGCGCTAAATCTTCAGCCTCTTGTTGAAGTGACTCTAGCACAGGGCTAGTCACCGTGACAGGAATAGGTTGTACTTTTATTAGGATCTGAGTAGGACCAAGGCACTTGGATTTCAGAGGTGGCTGCCTGTGTGGTGAAGTGGCTAATCCCTCTTTTTGTCAGCTCCTCATCTTCAAGGGAAACTGCTTTCCTTTGCTGCCTTAGTATCCTTGTGGTGGCAAGATAGATACCTTCAGTGTCCAGGGTGTTAGTCACAGCTCCCAGTGCTTACTAAGGAGTTAGGATGCAAATGTAGGGGTGGCCTTTTAAACTGCAGTGTTTGAGACTTGTGTCACTTGACCTTGAGGTCTGTGGACCTCACTGTTCATCGGCGACAGGTTCTTTTTTTTATTGGCAGACTTCTGTTCTGGAAATGCAGATGTGCTCCTTGCTGTCATCCTCACCAGTGACAAATACAAGGCAACCAAAAGGGACTTATCACTAATCCTGCAAAATTAGTTTCTTAACAGAGTTGCTCACTGAGCAAGCGAGTATCACTGGGAAGACCCTGCTAAGAGACCCTCCTGGGGTTTGAGGCGACTTGCTCCTCTTAACAAATGCCAAATATTTTCGCTTACGATACTGTTCTTAATTCTTGCATTTTAAAACTTGTGCATGACAAGCAGACTTGCGTTTGAGGTTTTTTACCTTACAGCTCTGTCCTCTCTTCTGGAAAAAAAGTCTCTACTAATATTTAGCAATTCTCTTCATCTAAGCAGCTCCTAAAGAAACATTTTCTCAAAGATTTGGGATGGTGGAACTTGAATAGCGAAAGCGTCTGCTGCTTGTGAAGGCTTCCTTCCGTACGTGCCTTTCGTAGAGTCTGTCAGGTGCACTGTGGAGCCTGGGACAAGCAGGTCACCTCATGCTATATGTTATTCTATAGCTAATGCCAACTGTAATTTCAAGTGCTCCACGCTAATCTCTTCCCCTCATGCATTATTTCCTTATGCAGCATTAACAAACCCCATGCTGATCCACTGTTGCTTCATGGATTTAGAACATAATCTACAGGCCCACAGTGCTGTAAAACATTAAATGTTGTTTAAGTATCGGAGGCGCCGTCCTGCCTACACGGTACTTAGGGTGGGCAGCAGGCCAGCGGCTTTGCTGGCATCTGCCTGCCAACTGGAGCATGCCCGCTCCCAGCCAGCCCGGGACAATACGGCAGGAATGATGACAGACAGAAAAGGGCTGCTTTATGGCTTGTGCTATTGGACTATAATACCCTCTTTGGAGACTGTGCTGTCTGGAGGGCTAAGAGTTTCTTTCTGCACTCCTGCCTCGCTGCCTGCACCTGCCCATCTGAGAGCAGGCAAGAATGAAAGGACACTTCACAGATCTTCCAGGAGCTTGACAGTTATTGCATAGTGGGTTTGCAGTAGCTGCTTAATAATTGTTCTCTCAGTTTCAGCATTGCCAAATAACACTGGGCTGAATGCAGTTCTCCTTGCTTTACTTCTCTTTTCCTCTTTGCAACAGCAAAAAGCCGGAGTGTACGCGCATGGGGAGAGCTGGGGTGTATCTTGGAGGGCTTCTGAACTGAGTAGAAGTCTGACTGTAATACAGGTGAGGTACCTGACCTAATTTTCATGCCATTGACATGGATTACTGTTGGTTTCTCTTCTAAGCAATGAGAGAAAACCTTGCAGAGTATTGCTGTGCAGTCTTGGAGCATTTCTAGGACATAGATGAGGCTCCTGAACTTTTCTCCTCAGATGCTGAAGTCTGTGTTTGCTCAGACTCTTTCTTTTGGAGAGTTACTTTAGCTAGTTACATTGGAAGGCAAAAGTAATAAAAACCAAAAGTGCAACTTGGCTGCAAACCCCTGCATGCAGATCTCTATTTTTTTAACCTAGCTGACAGCGTAACAGGTATGTAAGCAACGTATGTAAGCAACACTTTCCACTCACACTTTTCACTCTCAGTGCGCTGTTCCTTCCCTTGCTGGCCAGCAGCAGGCAATAGTCTCCTGCCATATTTAGGACAGTGGGTCTCTAACCTGAACTGCAGAGCTCAATGAGATTAGCTCTGTGCATATGCAATAAGCTTGACAAAAGGGAAAGCAAAAGGAAGTTATTACTATAAGGCAAATATATGTTACTATAAGATATTACTGTCTTGTCTGTAAATGTAGTCAGTCACCTTCTTGTCTTTCACTGAGCTGTGAGTAATCAAAAGATCCATGTTTGGTTGTTTCTGAAGCAGATACTCCCCCGGCATAGACTGTTGTTTCAGCTTGAGCATAGGTGCTTTACTTCTGGTGTATTGGAAAAATGGGATAATGTGTAGAAGTGAAAATTAGTGGGGAAGACATGATGACATTCCACGGGTAGATCTTGTTAAATGGGTTTAGGAAATTCTCATCAATATCGTTTTAATGTGGTTTAGTTCTTTTTCTTCCCTCTAATGTCTTATTCATGTGATAACAAGATGTTTTGTTCCACCAACAAAATGGAACAATAACTTGGAGTACTGGATTACTCATAGCACAAACATGGCTGTTATGTGCAAACTTTCTGTGTTCTGCCAAGGTCAGTTTGTGGGGGTTGAGATGAAACTGTTTCCTAAACTGTGAAAGTGATCCTGGGTACCCAGGCTGGTGGAATGCCTGGAGGTTTTATGGATTCCTTCTCCTTTAAGCCCACTATCAGGGTATCTGCTAATGCAGGCTCTCCTTTTCTGCATGCATCACTCTAGTGAGCCTGACCTGAAGGAAAACATTGCTTTGTTTTGACTCTTAATTTTGTTTTCTGACTGCTTGTTTGCCTCCAAAAGGAGCATTTACAGCAACTTTTTCTGTAGATAGCTAAGGCAAAAGGGACTTTGAGTACTGGAAAAGATGAATGTAACACTCATGTCTGAATATGACCCCAGACCCATGATAGGAGTTGGAAGGTGTCAGGTTGTACTCAAATCTACTCTCACAGCACCTAGGAAAGGTGCTGTCTGCTGCCAGCAGTTCAGTGCCTACTGCTGCCCACCTAGCTGGGTGTTGCATGTGCTGTTGTGCAGGTACAGCCCCTGGTGGTTTGCAGCCCAAGGGGAGGTGCAGTGGCCAGGCACAGCATGGCCCAGGAACCCTTGCTGCCTGTGAACAGATTCTGGGACTGACAGAATCACGTGAGTCACTGCCTGAAGCTAAGGCAAGAGCAAAGTTAAACCCAGGTAGCATTATGTGTCTCTAGTCTGGCTCACCCCTTAGCTGAGAAGTCTAATGTGGGAAGGGCTGGTGAAAGGTCTCGTGTCAGTCAGGTGATGGAGTCAAAAGGTAACGAAACAGGGTTTGGCTGAAGATCTGTACTGGGCTTGCTCTGCTCACCAGCTCAGATGGGATGTGCACTTGCTGGTCCTGTGACCAGGCAGGTCTTAGTGGTGCTTGAAGGTTACTGGAAAGACCACTCCTGAGAGTGCACTTTCCAAAGCACATTGCTCTGATGTCAGGCTGCCCTTGCACTCACCCTCCAGTTCATGAATGCTGGTTTGTCTCTGCTTGCCCAGTGCTCTGCCAGGTGACCACAGCCTCAGCCACAGCTTCCCATTTGTGATGGCTCAGAACGGAGCATACTCTGGGGTAGCTTCATGTTAGAAGCATGCACCAAAATGAAGGTGTCAGAGTGGTTTCTTTAACTGCTTGAAATGACGCAGTCACACACCGTATCTGTTCATGAACATGCTTTATGGCAGTGTGTGGAAGACTAATAGGATTAAGGAGATAAACAGCACCTAGAAAGACAGAGCTGCTAATGTACTGCTTTTCTCTAGGTCATGTAACCCCTAAGGTAATTTAATGCATCTCCTAGATAGTGGCTGGGAAGTAGTCTGACCTAAGTTCACGGCTTGCATGCAACTGTGGAGAGTTTGATGCCTGTTTTAGGACAACACAAAACCAATCTTTGCTTCCACAGAAGCAGAGGGCTCTGCTGAGTGCACAGAGGTGGCCACACTGGTGTGGCATGGGAGTTGACTTGACTGAGCCCAGATGAGGGGGAAAATGGTCTTTGAAGGCAAGGACAGGACTCACCAGACCTCTCTTTAGTTGATGGTAGCCTTTGAGAGGAACCTGTGAGGCACATTAAGTTGGAAATACATGCTCAGGGTGAAATGAGGGGGGATTGTGTGTGATGAGTCAGACACGGGTTATATTCATAAGACTTCACTGATCTGCCTTTTGAGTTTTGAAATCATTCACTCGTGTGCTATACAGGATGTTCATTCAGGGCTTAAAATCTAAGTGACATCTGACTCTGCTGGCATTTCCGGGCTTTCACAATGTAGCTGGCAGACTTGGATCCTAGGAGGTTCTGTCTTAAGGGCAGTCCTGAAGAGGAAGGTTCTGTGTAAGTACAGAAAATAGCACTAAATTCTAGTCAGACCTAGAAAGAAACAGTGGTGAGCAGAAAGATGCCTTCCCTCAGCTAAAGTAGTTGCTCTTTTCAGGCCTGTAGAGAGGACATTGCCCAAACTCCCTAAGCTTTCTTTAAAGTACAGCTGAGTTCTCAAGTAGATCTCAGTTCTAGTATATTTACTGTCTGAACAGAAACACAATGCACTGCAGCCTCACTCTAATTTTATCTGAATCAGCTGCCACTACTCTGGAGCAGAAGGAAGAAAAAATAATATCTGAATAAACAGTCCATTAATTTGATGACAACTGTTGTTCTCCATTTCAAGGTCCAGAAAGCAGCCCAGGCAGTGAGCTAATGAGAACACCAGAGCTGTGCAGACTTGGGGGAGGTAGGGGGTAGAGAAGAAAACAGAACAAACACTCTTTTTCTAGCTTGAAGCTAAGGGGATTCAGCCAAAGGTTAATTGCTTTCTACCCTAAAATGCTGTGAAGTGTTGCTGCGTGGTGTCATACAGCTGCTTCGTTCCAGCCTCGGGGTGTCTGTTTCAGTGGTGGGTGGCATGAGCCAGTAGCCTTTTCGTAACCGCACGGGGGAGTTGGGAGGTCTCTGGAGTTAAGACTTCCAAAAATCTGGTAGAGCTTGGTCAGTACTGTTTAGGATATCACTGCACCATGGAAGCAGCAAGCAAAAACACCAAACGAGAAGCCCCTCTGTCTTCTCGCTTCTCTCACCCTGGCAAAACTTTGGAGAGGGAGCGAGGGATAAATTCTTGGTGGATGAGCCCTGTGTAGCTGGGAGGAGCTGGAGACTTGAGGAAAGGGACAGACTCTGTGGTCACCCATCTGTGCAACAAACATGTTTGCTACCTTCGCTGCCAGCGCCCAACCAATTGCCCAGTTCTGGGTGCTTGCTCAGGAATGGGCATTCTGAGCTCATGTGCAAACCATCTTCCTCCCCCTCCCGACCTTCTTCCATTGAAGGCTTGAGGCTCTACAGTGGACAGCTAGTAGTAGTCAAACCATTTGGAGCAAAATGATCAGAGGCAATAACAGGCTGTGGGTGAGACCTGAGAGTAGCCCCACTAATCCAGGCAAGATCCCCAGGCCTGCAGCCATCTGGTACGCAGGAAAGGGGAAAGAAGCTTTTGGGCTCATCACATCTGCCTTGCAACTGTGTCTCTTGGCCACCATCTCCTAACAACATGGAGAGGATGTCTGCAGGCAAGACCTCACCCTGTGGCCATCTTTGTAGCGAAAGGCAGAGTCCTTTTGGTTTTCTGCTATTGTTCAGCTTGGTTCCAGTAACTTGCTCCTTGCTCTGCAGCAGGAATTTTTATTTTTTTTTAGAGTATGTAAGTTCATTGTTTTGTCTGGCTCATCTTTAGCCTATCAAGTGAAAGATGCCACAGGAATCAAAAAATAAGTACAGAAAGGCAGTCTGGAAGAAACTTCCAGAATTAGAGGAGTATAAAGTCATTCCCAGAAATATTGGCCATCAAGGGATGGGGAGACCAAGGATTAGATTCAGTCAGTGAACTGCAGGTGTCTGTAATGAGAACCTTTAGGGCCCTGTCATGGTCACCTTACTGTGCAGCAACCTAGGAGTGTTTACTGTGTTTGTACTCACCTCTGCTGGAGCTCTGCTTCTGGGGTATGTATCTGGAATAATAAATGCTACAAGTTTCCAAGTACTTTCAATCTGAGACTCTTAAACCACTTGGGATAGGCCAGTTGTGCAGAGAACACTGAACCTGTCATCTGTTGTGATTCTTCCTAGACCCGGTTGTTCTTGCTTGTCACTGAGCATGGTCAAGAGACCCAGATCTGGGAGAGTCTAATTTCATCTCAGTGTCACATTTTGTCTTTTAGCCAGTGTTTCTTGTGTGAACTTTAATTCTCAAATCTGTTATTCCTAAGCCTTTTTTTCCATGCAGAGTTCTGTCATGCAGCTTTCACACCATGTGGCACTTAAAGCAGTAAAATAACTTTCTACTTGATTGGGACTGTTGTGACAGCTTGGAGGTCTCCTGCTGGTTGTGGATAAACCAAAATTCTCAAAAACCCTAGAAAGCTGGAAGAGGGGGAGAACTGCTCTGTACTGTTGTGCAGTCTTGTGGCACTGACCAGGTTTCCTTGTCTGGAGATCCTCGTGGTGGAAGAGAATTAGAATAGAACATTTCAGTTGGAAGGCACCTACAACAGTCATCTAGTCCAACGCCAGTTCTTACTTGTGTGATTAGATGGAAGTAAATGGAAATGCTTCTGGTATTTGACATCTCTGTACAGTGGGTAAATTTCTGAATTTAGTGTTTGTGGGTGTACTACTAACTTGTGCTTGGGCAAGTGTGTGCTCCTTTAATGTTGGAGCTTGACTGTTTTCACTGCCCAGCTCAGGTAAGGTGGAGTTGTTTTCTCTGTGATTCTTATGCTGAATGACAGGATGGTCTGAGAAAGCCCTGGAGGTTTTATTAGTGTCTCTTCCTATCTCAGTGATGTGTGTGTGGCTCACCCAGCACTGCTGTGCACCCAGTCTGGTTCCACCCAACTGAAAAAAGGCAAAGTATAGGATCACAGCACTGTTCTGGGTAACCAACCTTTTTCCAGACTTAATCCCTCTCGGGAAGGAGAAGTTGCATGCAACAGGGGAACCAGGCCTAGATGTGCTTTGGGCTCTCATTTGCCCTCCATGTAAACCTCTCCCCATCTTTTTCTGACCACGAAAGAATAGGCCCCATTTCATCTGCTTCTACAGAGTAGCCTTAAGTTGCACGGTGCCCAGGCAGCTGATTTGGAGCACAAAAACCCCTTAGTGTTTGGTAGGCTGGATAAACTGCCACTGAGAAACATGCTGCTTACTGGCTTTGGAGCCAGTGGTGTGCCTGTCTCCCCAGAGTGTGGGGCTGCTCTTGTTACCTTGTGCATACCACGCGCGTGTTCAGCACTTGAAAGAGCTGCCTTGGTGAGGGTTGGCCCTTTCTGGTTGGTGGGGGCAGGAAAGGCTGGGTAGGGAGGTACCAGGCTCAGGGGGGATTGCTCTTCAGCCCCAGGGTGCCCCTGGAGGAGCTGTCCTGGTGTTAACTGCAAGGACCAGGCTCTTCCAAGCTCTCTGTCCTCAGCTTAGTGCTTGCACCCCTCCCAAACACTGTTTTGAAGTGGAGATAAAGTGAATAGGCCTTTGCAGTTTTGCCATATATAAAAATATGAGGGGTTTTAAATACATTAAAGTATCTTTTCAACAGTGTTTTGATGTGTTCTACCTTTGAGGTTGCAAATAGGATGATGTACTCTGCTCTTGTTGGAGTTGGGTGTTGCAAAGAGGACGAGGCCTTCTTTCTGCATGTCAGTACAGTAGAAAACTGTAAGGTTTCATAGAAGAAACTTGCCTGAGTCAACAGGATTACATAAACTTTCAGAGAAAAACTACAGCCCACACTACCAAATGGCAGAGTTGCATGGTATCACTCCTATTGTTTTTTTTTTCCTTGTTTGCCCTGTGGCCTCACTGTAGGTGCTGAAGCTGACTTGTTAGTTTGCAACCTGGATGGTCACTGAGCCCACCAGGTCTGGGGAGAGGGTTTGTAGTATTGCTTGCCAGGCTTCATGAGCAACAACTTGTACGTGTAAGTTGGTGGAATAGTGGTATGAGCCATCTGCCTGCATCTGCAGTTGCTCGGAAGCCTGCAAGTGCTCTTTGAAGTCAGCTCTCTGACAACTGACCCTACTAAGTTCCTGGTTTTCATTCCTAGAACTGTTGCACAGACTTAACATCAAGTGCTGTCTTGAGTCCTGATTCTTGTCAGTGAAGCACATGGGAAGCCTGAAAGACTCCGCAGGGTCTGCGAGATCTCCAAAGTAGCTTTAGACTTTTGTGACTATTTCATGGGAAATAAACCTTTCCCTGGTTTCTTCTTCCTCTTGATAATAGTGTTAAATTAATTTTCTGCAAACCTTCTTTCAACTGTCTGGCTAATTTATACTGGAAGTAATTGGGACACACCTAATGAAAAGCATAGTGGAATTTTGCTATGAACTGCAATGTTCTCTTCAAGTCACTGGTCTCTTCCACTTGGTAATTGTAGTAACAGCAGTTAAGTAACCTGACTTCTCTTTCCTACCAGTGACAAAAGCTTAAAATGAGTCTTCAAAACTGTAACTCCTCTCAAAAGCTTCCCTAACAAAATGCCCCTAACATGGCAGGTGCTGTGTGCACAGTGTGTTGGATTTCCCTCCCTCTTCCATAGGGTTCACCAAATACTGCCTTTCTTGTGCTCTGTGAAGGGCTGTCAGTCATGTAGGCTCTGCCTTTGGCAAGGTGGTGGTGATGTGTAGAAGCCCACGGGTGGGTGGCTTTTGAGCGCAGAAGGCGCGGTAGAGTTGTTCGTGAGCGTGTTGCTGCCATCTACCAGCTAGCACAGGGAGCTCCCACCCTGCATGGGGGGTGCTGGCAGCTTTGCCCTGGCTCTCTGGGCATTGGCCTCGGCTTGAGCCTACTCGCTGCACTTGGGGCCTTCTTGTCATCTTGTAACAGAAGAACGTGTGTGTCCTGGTTACTTCATGAAGACTAAAGCACCTGAGTAGTCAGCCTGGAGCTGCGTGCTAGGGCTGTGTCCAAAACAACCTTTGCACTACTTCCTTCTCCAAGACCTTGGCGTGTCTCAAACATCCGTCAGGTCTTTCAAGCAGATGGAAGATGATGAAGCACCGAGGGATTGCAGCTGGGTCTAATGCAGGCAGGCCTGGCAGTGAGGCCAAGTCACTCCACGCAGGAGTAACTACAGTGAGTCTGCTTGGGGCAGAGCGAGAGCTGAGCAGCCGATGTGCAGGTGCTCAGCAGCCTGTGTTAGGCTGCAAACCTCTGTTCTTTCCAGAACAGAAGATCTAGGGCAGACCTGCCTCCGAGGGCTGCTTACAGCACCGACCCTTCAGAGACTTTGTAGGTGGCATTGCTTGTTGTTAGCTCAGCAGGGCCTGCATCCTTGACCACCTTTGGCTGCCCTTTAGCATGGGGATAACGCTTCCAAAGAAGAAGTCCGAAGCTGGGCCTTGCTAGTCCTTCTAGGTGGTTGGTGTACCCCTGACTGGTGCGGGCATTGCTGCGCTCCTGGGTCTTGAGGCAGCTGAAGCAGGGCTGAGAGCATGGCTAAAAGGGCTTCTTGTCTCCAGAATCAAACTCTTGAAGGAAACAGATGCCTCATCTCAGCTCTAAATATACAAACCAACTTTGCCTGTAGGGGCATGCAGAGGGGGGAAAAAAAAAGCCAATGTGGTTCTAAGGTTTTTAAACAGTCACTGTCTAGCATAACTTCTGTGGGCAGACTTCTCTATGTTAAAGGTTCCTGTCCCAGAAGGCTTTTTTAAGCCATCAAGAGGGCTGGAAGGCATTTGGGCTGCTGCAGTACAGCCTGCCCTCAGCAAGAGCTTCTGCTCCCTGTTGGGACCCGCAGGGCTCCCAGTGTGAGAATAGCTGCAATGCTATGAATTATTCCGTGTGGAAACTTTAGCTATTGTGCTTAGTGGGTTTACAGGAGCTTTTTGAGTCTGCTTTTAATGTATTTGTGTTGGTGGGGATTCTGAGTGGAATTACATGCCCAGGCTTTCAGATAACTGCTGTAAATACACAGATCCACTCTAGTCTCTTACTTCACAGTAGCAGCTGCTGTGGTGTTACAGAAACTTCATAGCTTTGGCTGCATCTTATTAGTTCAGCACACTATTAATATCCAAGCAGCTTTTTGTATTAGTTTCCACACTTAATATTAGTTCTCCTTCCTTCTTCCCTGTGCTCCTCCCCACCCCCCAACTTCACACTCAGTGGTTATACTGAATTCATCTTGGGGCTTATTCATTTAAGATGCCCTTGCTGCTTGCACCAGAGAGGGGAACCAGACTGGAAGCAAAACAATCATGCTAACAGTCACCAGGTATATTTAGTGGCAGTGTCATCTGACATGCATTTATTGCCCAGAACTAGCATCTTTCTGCTTCTATATGGAGGGTTTGTACTGCTGGCAAAATCTTTCCAGAGAAACAGCTGCTGATTGGCTCTTCTTGTCTATTTGGGGAAGGATCTGTCCTTAAATACTTACTTATTCTGCTTGCTAAAAATGGCATCGAGCACTTGGCACTATCTGGATGGAGTTGCAACGTCACTGAGATGTGTTGGCTGCATTGCACCAAGACATGGTGAAGCCTTGTCTCCCCCAGGGACATGGCTGCACAAGTACCAGCAAGGAAACCAGTGGGTGTAGGTACATCTTGGGCAAGTCACTGCATGGGACTCTAAAATGCAAATTACCATCTTCATCTGGAAGGCTTTGAAGACAAATATCACATTATTATTGTTAAGTGGCTCTGGTGAAAAGGCTACAAGACTGAGGTGCATCTCATCTACTATTTGTTCTTAATGTAAAGAAATTCTATCCCAGATGGCAGCAGTGCCTCTTTTGAGGTGCTGTATCTCAGTAATGTTGTCTCCTCAGCAGAGATTGGGAGCCAGCATGCCTCTGAGAGTGTGCTAATAGCCAGCAGCAAGGCAGGAGGGAAGTGTCCATCAGGCATCTGGCCTGACTTGCCCAGCCCCCAGGTGAATAAAGCATCTGGCTGACAGCTAACTCTGAGGGAGGCACAGGTTCTAGGCTGGGCAGCTCACTGAGGAGAATGAAAGTATCTTGCCCCTTTGGTTGAGGATAAGTGCTTGTCACACGTCCCCAGAGGTCACAAGGTCAGAAAAACATGACATCGAGACAGCTGGCAGAGTACTGAGGGAGGGGGTTTTAACCCGGAGCCAGGGGGTTTGCTCACCTCTGAGCTCTTGCTGTGACACCTCAGACAACTGTGTGCAGTGAGTGAATTCATGTGATAGCACCTTGAAACAGAGGCTGGCTTAGGGTGGGCTGAGGGTCTAGGACACTGAGGTACCTTCCTGCCCGAAATAGTTTGAATTAGTTGATCTGCATGGCGTGCTGCCAGCCCTCAAGGAGAATGGGGGAGGCCTGGCTACTGGTCAGCAGGCTGGCTGGGCAATAGGAAGTTATTAATAGCTGCTCTTCCATGGAAAGAATGAGTTTGGCTTAGCTGTGATGCAAAGCTGCTAGCTGGAGCAGCAAGCAAATGCTCCAAGTCTTGTGTATTAACACTTGAATGAGCAAGTGATGCCCTATGGAGAGCTCTGAGGTCTCCTGGTACTAGCCTTTGAATCAGCTGTGTGGTCAGGCTGGACGGGGGCAGGTCTGAAGAAAAGAGGCTGTCAGCTCTTGGTCAGCCTCAGGGTGTGGTGGGTGTTTCTTCTGTTCCTCAGCAAGGTTAGGTTCCTTCACGTTCCCTTATGCTCCAGCTCTCACCTCTTAAGAGTCAGCTCTCTGTCTCCGAAGCAACTTGATTTAAGGACAAGAGAAGTAAGAAGGATGCTTTTCCATGTGCTGGAATTTTAGTAAAGGCAGATTATCTAAACCCAAACATGACCAGTGTGGAACAAAGGCTGGAGGAGATTTGGAGAAGTGAAATAAAATGAGAAATGAAATAAACCCTTCCCTCTCCAGTGGCATGGCAATGAGGAGCTGCTTACGGGGGTTGTGCTGGATCGAGGGTTACAGTAGAGCCACAGGGTTCGTAGATCAGCTTTTCCAAGAGTCCTGCCTATCAGTGCCCTGTGAATGTCTTTATCTTCTGGGAATTTGCTTAACTCACTGAAAGAACATTAAAACTTAACACCCTTCAAGGTCTACAAAAGCCACTCTCAACTGACACCGGGGTCCAGTTTTCAATTTGCTTTGGAAATGGTTTGTATATGACTTCACTTGGAGGATGATGAGGAGAACACGGTAACTCTCTCTCTAGACAAAAAACCACCTCTGAAAGTGTGTGGCCATGACAGCCCCTTGGCCAGCTTTGGGGGCAGCTGCAGTCAGGTGAGGCCGGTGCTGTGCAGTAGCTATAGCACACCCTGGGCCTTGGGACCAGCTCTGTTGGAAGAAGAGGCTGTGGCACAGCATTTCACAGGTGGTGCCAGCAGGTCCGCTCCTTTAAATGGCTTTTGGGTGAACTTTTGGGGTTTTTCGGGAAGTTGAAGGCTAGGAAAATAAAGTGGTATTGTCTTCAGCCTGAGGCTTGTATTTCCCATTGTATCCTTCAGTTCCCTTTGGGAACAGCTACCACTTGCAGGAGACTAACACAAGGCTCTAGCTTAATACACAGAGGTCTCCAAGCCAAGCCCTGCTTCAGTGGGACTGGCATAATGTATCCATTGTAACAACTGGTGCTTCTTAAGGGAGCTGCTGTCTCCCAGAATAACTCAGTGGATCAAGTTCTGGCCTCGCCCTCATCTTCACACACAAGTTCACGCTTCTGATTGTCCTGCTTAGAAGGAGGGTTGCCAGCAGAGACAGAGGGGCAGTGAGCAAGAGCTGATGGAATAACCAGTTCTTCTTATTAAAAGCAGTTCTTATGAAAGTAGATCTTAATCTGGCTTTTATAGAGGAAAAAAAAATAATCTATTTCTTTGGTGCTTGTTTGCTGATCTGCGTTCTTATCTGTTTGATTTCCGCCCTGGAAAACAGGTGGAGAGATGCTATAAGTAGCAAGAAGTCTAATGCATGCAGTGAGTTCCTCGCAGACTCTAAATTACAGTTTTCCTTCCTGTGCCACAACCTCGGGTCCCTGACCTGCAACTGCAGCATATTTTCTGTGACTAACAGCTGTAATTCCCTAATTATCATGCTCTGTTCTCCTGCTGCGCTGTAGATTCTGTTACCAAGGAAGCAAACCAAGGTTCCTCATTCCTACCCTTGCTCTGTTACTTCCAACTGTTTTAAATCCACCATTTGATGCAGCCCATAAAGACAAATGACTATCTCTTGTTTCAGATATTCCAAGTCTCCAGAACATATTACATATATCCAGGCTGCGGAAGAGGGGGGGAAAGTCAGTCTTTTCTGGCCTCCTCTCTTCTAGTGAAGGCATCTGGTCCAAAGCTATTCCTAGGTTAGAAAAAGTAGGTTTATGAGCTGTAACAGTCCTGTGTGGAGTGCTGGACTAAAAGTGCTCTCAGACAGTGTGCCCAAGCAAATGGTACTTCTGGAAAGTGACTGAGAAACCTTGTAAAACCCTGGAAATCAAAGGTGTGTGTTGAACTTCGACAGTAGGCTGTATCTGTGCACGGTGTAACCGGTCTGTAAGCCGCAGCAGTTGAGGATGACTGACATGATAATGGGGACATTATGTGATTTGCCCTTTCCATATTTGAGGTTGGGGACAAATGATTGTGTGCCAGATAGAAAGGGAAGTAAACCTGTGCTAATCTAGATGGCTGGAGCAATAGAGCCAGACTGTAGTGTGACAGATAAACAACTGATGAAAATACCACAGAAGCATCTTAAGCAGCTGGAAAACCACCTAGTTTCTACAAAAAGCACAACTAAATATTAACCTGCTAAGTACCCCAAGGTCTACTTGTCTACCACATAGAATCATAGAATTGTCAGGGTTGGAAGGGACCTTAAAGATCACTTAGTTCCAAGCCCCTTGCCAATGGCAGGGACACCTCCCACTAGAGCAGGTTGCTCAGAGCCCCATCCAGCCTGGTCTTAAAAACTTCC
>WUAM01000332.1:1978989-1995843 GCA_024336885.1 Actenoides hombroni
AGGCTGCCCTGGGCTGCGGGGCACATGAAGAGGGGATGTCGCACGGTGGCTGTGGCTCAGCTGCTGCCTGAAGTGACCATCACACATTCAAAAAGCTTCAGAGCTGTGACCCAATGGTGGCTGCATCTTCTGCCCCAGTTTAAAGTACTGCAGCCCACTCTCAACCTGGCAAGAAATTCAGGCAGGTGATTTATTCTTTTTTTTTTAATATATGCATGTACATGAATGCTGTATATACACACACACTCTGAACGACGCATAAGTGCATATATATTTATATGTATATACATCCAAGGGTAGACAGATGAAAATGGACAGATGCTTGACTGAAAAAGACACCTGGAGCACAGTTGAGCAGTGGGCTGCAACCCTGTGCACCTCAGTCCCAGCTAGTAAGTTAAAATGCAACTTTTTCTAGTTTAGCCTGTGGCACAAACCTGCCACTGAGGGTCACTAGGAAACCCGTTTCCATCTCAGCAGCTGAAACTGTGGCCAGTGACATTTCAAAGGCCACATGTCACAATTTTTAAACAGAACAAAATGAGGCTGAAGGGGAGGAGACAGAGGAGTGGGGAAAGATGTGTTTCCAGAGCCTTAGTGGTTCCTGGTGGCAGACAAGAGGTTTCCAGACACCACTCTGGCGTGAGAACTCCACATGCCAGGCTCCACTGCTTCCAGAGACAGGGGAGATGGCTTGTGCCCCTCAGCTGAAGCCTGTGTCAATAGCCCATCATTTCTTCCTGGGGCTTTCCCCATCCCAATGGCTTCCCTCCCCTGACACAGTTTCAGGTGTTCAGGTCCTTGCTGAGACACAAGCATTAGATCAGCTGCTGTGCATGTGTAGTTGAAGTGCATTCAGCACTGACGCAGCCATTTATATATCAATATATATACTACATTGTATACCTTAATAATAATATATATATTGATATGTGCAGATACAAATATATAAAAGATCTTTTCTATACACACACATTTTTCCTGCCCCGTACAAAGGCAGCTGGCATAGCCAACTGACCATCCCATACTGCCCCTGCTAGCCTGTCACTCCCGAGCCAGTGCAGCACTATGTCACCAAAGCCATGGCAAGCAGTGCGGGGCGCGGGCCTGCACGCGCAACGACTGAGTGCACACCACAACTGTGCTGCTTAGCCTGTATTTCGGAGGTGAAAGAAGAGGATAAGTTACTCTGCAACATGTGTTTTTTCACAAGAGGAAAGCGTTCAGAATTTACAAGGCAATTCTGTAGCTGTAACAGGAGCTTGTACTGTACGTGCTTATGGCACCTTGTGACTGGGCTCATGCTATAGAGCCTTCTCTGTTATCTGCAGAAGACTTTGTCTCCGTGGGCATTTTCTACACCAAGCTTTGCATTCCTCCCCTTTTCCCCAACTGTCCTTCCCCAACAAAGGCTCTTTTTCCAGAAGTAATGTGCAAATCATCGTATCTGTTCCAAGGGCAGAGTGTGTCGGTCTTATTTGCTCTGCAAGGAGCACTGGCATTCATGGGACACCAACAGCTGGATCTGAGCATTTCCTTTAATTGAACAGGTTTGCAGTCTTTCTGTGCTGAAGCAATTCTCCACATCACACAAGCCTGCATACCAGAATAAAATGAAAATTTAAGAGCTCTGGCTAACAAGACCGAGCAGCTCATTGTTTAAACAAGAGGCCGATTGTCTGGGTGTGCGAGTGCCCCACTCCTCCACCACTCAACCCGCGCGAGGGACAGCAGCCTAACCCACAGCTTGCTGCCAGGTGGTACAGAAATTAATCTTCCACTTACCCGGACTATTAGTTGCGGTATTCAGAAAGGTTTGCAGCCCAGTGAGGCGAGCGACTGCAATTTTCTCCTCGTCATGGAGGGTTGTGGCAACGTGGCGATGTGAAATATCAGCCTCCAGGAGCGTCCCCTGTGGGGAGGAAAGCGTGGACGACACGCACCAAGGGGAGACCGGAGGGAATGGCCCCCAGGACCCACTTCTGGGTGCACACGCGCAGCCCCAGGCGCTCTAACACGAGGCAAATGTGCTGGGGGACAGGGGATGTGCTGGGAGAGTCCAGGCTCACCAAGGACATGAGCACAGACCACCATAATGTGCAAGTTTGGTATTTCTGAGGCAAAGAACCAAATACTGATTTTTCTCACCTTCTAGCAACACCAAAACTCCCATTTCTAGTCTGACAGGACCCCCTAGAGTGCTGGAAACACAACACGGACCCTCACTAGGTCTTCCAAAAGCTCAGGGACGTGCTTCATATCTGCTTGCCAGGACATTTAACTCATTTTCCTAACAGGGTATTAGCAGAACAGAGGAGGAAAAGAAATCCAGTCCTTTATTAGCCTGTGGCTCCATTAAAGTCCAAGCAGGAAAGGGAAAATAGCAGCAAGCAGGTGATCAAAACCTGGCCAACATGAGCTGGTACACAAACATTGGGAAGGGTAAAGCCTCACGAGTGTTTAGCACAATCACTTCGTTTCATCTGCTCCCATTTCACCGCAGACCCAATTCTTCACAGAGCGCTGCCAAGGCTTTTCACAACACCAAGATACATAGTTTGATGCAGATAATAGTTATAAATATTACAACTGTTTTCCCCATTATTTCCAAGTGTTTTCCCAGCGGTTTACAATCCCACCTGGCTACTGCTTTTTTGTCTGTCCTCCCAATGACTTTCCTAGCCCCAGGAGCTGGCTCTCATGCCAGAGGAAGATGGCAGCCTCTTGCCTTGCCTGCGCGGTGACCGACCTACTTGTGCAAATGGAGAAGGGAATGGTGAGGGACAAGTGCCAGTCAGCCCCTCGCCACGTGTTCGTGCATGACTCTGACTTGGTGCCCAGGTATGTCTCCAGGGCACCCCAGGTCATTCCCCATCCCAGAGAAACGCTGCAAAACACAACAGCTTTTCCTGACCAGTAGCACCACAGTCCCCCTTTGCTCCATATATTCCTCCTTTCCATGTCCTCTTGGGGCACCAATTTAATCTACTTCTATGTCACCTATCAAATTTCCAAATATACCAATTTTTTTTCCCCAGAGTTTAATTAGGCCAAAGGTCCAAATTCTGCAAGATACTAGAACTGAACAAAGCTGAAAGGCTTTAACGCAGATTTTAATGGATCCCATGAAGAGAAGCAGAGGTAATGCAGAGCTTGGGTTTAGAGGTATTTGAATCTGAATTATTTTTGTTCCTCCTCTGGCTTGCTTTATGAAATGCACAGCCAATAATTCCACAGCCTCCCTTAAACTCCTTGCTATAAATAACAATTTACCATTGAAAAGAAGTGTAAAGGGTCAGTGCTGTGCTCAGAGATTCATGTGTCACCCACAAAAGGAGCTTCTGAGTAAGCTGGGCACAGACTCAAAAGTAAAATTCCTGACATGGGAAACAATGGGAAGAACTGAACAAATAAAGTGTTGAATTCCTATCTTTCCTATAAAGATATTCCCATATCTTTACTTAACCCAGTGTTAATCCCACCTGCAAGCACTGCTCCAGGATGAGTCACTAGACAACTGCATACCCAGACCCAGCCTCCAGCCTCACCCTGAAGGGCAGGGCAAAGAGCAGAAGCAAGTCTGCAATCTACTGCTGACCTCTATCCTTAGCTGTCACTACATTTAGCCCTTGGTAAATCATTCTTGGATCTAAACTAGAAATCCAGTTACGGAACCAGCTGGGGTCTTGGTACTGGGAGCTGCAAGGCTGGTTCTGTAGCAAGATGGTGTTTCCCTGACCAACACTGGACATGATAAAGCATTTTCCTTTTCCTTGTCCTGCTTTGACTAAAGGATCCAAGAACTGAACCAACAGCCTCCTCCTTCCTGAGCTGGAGCCTCCACCTGAGCACCAGCCACTGCTACAGAAGTGTTCAGTTCAGTTTAGGAAAACTGAAATGTAGCCCTGCTCCAAAGAGGAGCAGGTTCCTGCAAGTGTCAGCTGTCGTGCTACCTATGCAGGACTGCCTTTCCACAATAAACGTGTTCTTGACTCCCCTGTGCTGACAGCCATCAGGCCAGCTCCAATTCTGCTCACAGACAAAGCCACAATCAGCAGACCCAGTCACAATCACCATGGCTATTTCTGGCAAATGCTGGACAGAAATGCATGTGTCTGCTAGAGCCAGCCTCGTCTAGCTGCAAACACAGAGATCTGCTGGTTATGTAGGCTCAGCTACCTCTAGTGTTCTGAAACAACCCTATTTCCCAACTTTGTTACTAATGTCAAAGTCAATGGCAGCCGACCAGGTAAGACAGCAGTCAATGCCTGCCCTCCAACTGCCCAGCCAACACTGGCACGGGGCAGCAGGCGTAGGGTCGGCTTTCATTGGCTCTAGCCAGAGAAAGCACGACCCTAAGCCCCCACGCAGGGAATAAAGATGGCCAACTGTCCACGACCTGCTTTGAAGGGGTCAGGCAGCATTTCACAATGCCAACACCAGCTCCTGTTTGGAGATTAGCATTATTGGGCATCTCTCTTATCCAGGTCAAACAAGCACTCCTATTCCAAACTGAAGTTATCCCCATACAGCAACCACCAAAGTGCTACTTTCCCAATTCCTTCTGGCTGAAGACACAGGAAATGTATTTGGCTCTGTCTTCCTGTCTCCCTGTGATTAACATGAACTGTCAATAATGAGGCTTCTCTGTTTCTCAAGTCAGACCTAAACAAAGCTTGAACTCTAGACTTAACCTTAGCAAAAGCAGTATCAAGCATCAATCATCACTGCTTCGAAAGGTGAGGAAGGTATGACACTAAACCAACACCAGCACAGTGTCCCAACAGCTGTTCAAAGACACGAGCTTATCTGCACTGATCCATTTATGGACTCTGCAGCACAGCATACAGGCACCCAGGACATCAGAGCACCACAAGGTAAAGGAAGGGAACACTGAGGAATGAGTCCACCTAACTCCCCACAGCTCAGCTCCCCATCCATAACACGGTGCTCTTCCCTTGGGATGGGTATTCATGTGTTGCACTTACGGGCTGGAAGATGCTCAGTGACTTTGAGGATCAGGATGCACAATATAAACATCTGCAGCCCTCCCTTCACAGCCAGGGGAAAGTGCCAGCTGCAGGCAGGATTCACCCAGGGTTCTGGAGATACCTACTTTGGGAAGAGGTGCATTGTTATTTCTCTCCACCGACTAGCAAGGAGGAGCAGCTACAACATGGGTATCTCTCCAGTGGTTTAGGACAGCCTATCTCCCCCCTTCCCAGATGGGAAGTGATACCTCAGTAGGCTCTTTTAGCTCTACAGTAAGCCAAATGTCTATTAATAAATATCGAAAGCTGACTATCCCCAAGCACTACGGCATCTGTGGAAGTGGACACCCATGAAATAGTTACCATTGCTCATTGTTCGCATGAAAAGAGAAAGCTCTTCATGGCCAGTATCTAGCACTTCATTTCTAGATTTGTCCCATTCAGTGAAGATCACTGGGATGGAGCAGAAGAGTCTTGGTTTTCTTATATATGAGTTTTGAGCATATTAGAAAAGAAATCAAATTCAGCAGAGCATGTTCAGTCCTAGAGGAAGGAAGCACATCATCACTGACCCATCTGGACATTCTGCCCAACACCACACACAATGCACAGTCACGGGAATGTTACAAAGACAGCTACTACGCAAATGTTTTGTCTTGAAGCATAGAAGAGCTACAAAAGTCTCTCTAGAGAATCTGTTTTCTCAGAGCTGCTTTGGGTTGTTTAAGGTGCACTTTCTGGAAAAAAATTAATATTCATTTTCAGGACACTGCAAATTATAATGAGAGAAATAGCTGAAAATGAAATGCAATTTTTAAAAAATATCCAAGGATTTCTTCTTTCAGGCGTTCTTCACTGCAGAATATTCTTCATGTCCTTCGTCAGTCTTGTACTTGGTTACAGATGGAAAATATTAGCTCTGGTTTACAAAACACAGCCCCGTTTCCTGTAACACGGCACAGGTTGGACAAATCTGTCATTTGAGTAGTGTGTCTATTCTGCGGCCAATTCTGTAATCTGCAAGCAATGTAATCCTAAACAAGGAATCTCATGTTAGCAGCCAAGATTGGAAAATCCCTGTTTAGTGCCATTGCTGCCAAAACCATCTCACTTGCAAAGGACAAACTAATTTTCAATCTGCAGCTTGGGAGCTGTTGTTTTCCCTTTCTGGCCCTTTAATAAATAAAACATACCTTGCTTCCTAAGACAACAGAAATACACACTTTATTTTTAAAAGTGCAAAACAGATTTAGAAAAACGTTGAAGGTATATGAAAAATATCACACTGTCTATAGAAAAGGTTTATTCTCTTTTTAAATATAATTTGAACAAATGCTATTTTGCAAACATGAAGAGCTGTATTTCAGAGCAAACAGCAACAAGGTTGTTGTGTACAAATAAGAGCAGAACAGCAACAGAGGGGGGAAAAAAAAGGGTGTTACACAATGTGGATAGGACCTAGATTGAGGACAGACTAGAGAACAGCTTTAAGTGAGAATTTGACCTCAGTTTTCAGGATGGCTCGGGGTGATATAACTAACGGCAATGCCGATATGACACGACACGATCACAACCAAGAGGGAAGCAAAACTCAAGAAGTTTAATACATCCAGGTTGGCAGACAAGTGAAAGAAAGGCAGAAACAGCTATATTAGGTATTTATGATAAGTTTTCCAGGTTACAGCTGCTTCCAGCTGATCAAAAAGAATACAATGTGAGAATATAGTGCTGATATTTAAAAATAGAGCTCAGAAAAATTACTCCAGAGAACTAGATTTAAGTATTTAATGCTTTTGAAGAAATCCTGAAGGGGAGAGAAGCTTGAGGGGAAAGTGAGCATATAACACAGACCAACTTAACAAGTATTGTGTGTACCCAACTACATGACTTTTTTTCTGCTAGAAAACTTTTATCAAAGAAAGATGATTTAAGAGATCTCTCATGTTTGGACATTAATAAACCATTTCACATGGTGACACTGGAGAAACATTACTCAAAAGAAGATTAAAGATTAGCAGAGAAACCATAAATTGCACGAGAAGTTGAGCCAAGACGTGGCAAATGGCAAGACATTCCTGCAAATTGAAATGAGTGTTTTTGAAAAGTGAAGGGTCAGGTTGAAGAAAAATTCCTAGCAGGAATTTTCAAGAACAGCTATGAGACACATTCTTAAGTATTTTCATTCATTTTCCTGAGACAAAAATACAAAATCTTTCAATGAATTCAGCTGAAAAGCAGTGGCAGCAGAAAGGAACCTGGAGGTTGCTGTATAAAAGGGACTGACTAAACTGAAATAAATTTTAATAAAAAGATGTGAGGTTGACCTTCCCAAAGTGTCAAACATGACATTAAATGCACCCAACTAATGGCAAGAGTTTATTTTTACAGTCTGATAACTCATTAAAAGCTGGAAAGGACCAAGAAGCATTTGTGTGCCTGAGCTGGCCCTGCAGTGAGTGTCAGCATCAACACGATGCGCCTATGGAGACAGTGCAAGCAACCTCACACCAATTCACCAGAGGAGTCCTCGCCGGACACGGGGACATATCCATGCTGCTGAGCAAGTGTCCACAGCATCTCCTTCAGTCTATTGGGTAGGGGATGGGTCACCTCAGTATGTAAGAAAGGAATTTCATCTGGAATATGTGCGGGGAAGGGTCACAAAAAACATCCTGAGGCAGCTCTGGCCTCATTTGGTAGCACATGTACCTTTCCCAGGGTTTGAATTCTTCACTCTTTGCCCTTCTAAATGCTCCTCCTGTAGTTTCCTACATGAAGAGCTTCTTCCTGTTTTAAGAAAGTTAGGATGGGAGGTTGTGGGGGTTTTGTTTGGTTCGTTTTTTACAGTTAAATATTACTGATGTTATTATTTCTTGCCCTCTCACCCTTTGCAGAAATTTGCTTCCTGCACATTACAGCATCTCATGCTTTGCCAGCCTACTGAGCTCAGGGGGTTGGTGGTTCATCTTCGGATGGGCAGTCAGGCAGGAGGAGAAGGTTGCACTGTCAGAGCAATCAATTTCTCATTGAGAGATGCATGAGCAAGACTAGAGGGTCTAAGGGTGAGCTCGGTAAGGTTAGGAGCCAGGTAACATTGCCAGCGTTGCCCAGGACAGAGGGCTGTACAGGACAGGAATCTCCATTTCTTACTGTCCCGGCATCCTCTGAGCACTGCAATCCAGGTGCAGCTGTCAATGGCTGCCCAGCAGGCCTGTGCTTTGCCCCCTGCCTTCCAGTGAAGGGTCACCCTGCTCCTGCTCGATTTGAGAATGCAATACACAGAAAAAAGTTCAGTTTTAATGCCCCAGGCTTCCTCAACTTCTGACATTTCCATCTCCTATCCAGCATACTTAACTACACTAAAGAAACCCCTTTCAGCAAACCCACACTGCAAGTGTTGGACTCAGCTGTGCCACTGCCCAGCACCTCTCTGCCTCTATCACCCTTCATCTCTGTTACAGCTCAGTGTGGGCCAGACCGGATCCTGCTGGGAATCACCAGTCCTGAGAGCTGAAGTGTGGGAGCTGGGTATGGGAACTTGGGGGAATCTCCCATGCCTCCTAAAGAGCTTCTCTCATCCCATGGATCCTCTCTAGCAGAGTACAGAAGCTAATATTATCTCTCTGCTTATGTTATATAGCATCTCCTCCTCTTTATTTTAACATTTACTGGTGCATTACCAGCTGCTCCTTTGCTTCTACTGCATGACTGAGTGTCAAAAGAAGCCATAAATCAGCTTATGATGAAACTGGTGCTTTCTCCCCTTCTGAAGGACTAGAATTTTAAATGCAGCTTCTAAGTATACTTCGAGATGTGATTATTTTAAGTAACATTAAAAAGATTTCTAAGAGACAACATAAATCCAGCTTTCCTTGGAAAAGGCATGTTCTCAGATGAGACTCAGGGGAGTCACAGCCACCAGTTGGCACAAGAGGGACAGAGCCACAGATCCCAATCAGGAATCACAGAATGGTGAGGGTTGGAAAGGACCTCTGGAGATCATCTAGTCCAACCCCCCTGTTAAAGCAGGGTAACCCAGAGCAGGAGGCCCAGGATCATGTCCAGGTGGGTTTGGATTCTCTCCAGAGAAGGAGACTCCACAACCTCTCTGGGCAGCCTGGGCCAGAGATGGGGACTAAAGCCCCAGCCACGACGAGCAAAACCCTTCCCCAGTGCTGTTGCACTCCTGAAGACACGCTTGTTGGTGAGCTGGAACTGAAGAGTAGGATGGGCACAGGCATGCTGGGACCAAAACCCCGAGTCAAATCCTCCATGTATCTCACTCTGACACTCTCCCATATCCCAGTTGCCCACCCTTTTTTTTTTCTTTTTTTTTTTTTTCTTAGAGACAAAAACCAGCACAGCTCACAGATATGGGGAGCAACCTCCTATGTCCAGTGCATCCCTGTCTGACCATGGAGACAAGAGCCAAGAAGCCCCACTATAAGACAGCCATCAGGGAACTGAGGAATTTCCAAACAACCCTTTTGCAATATGCTGTATGTTTTCCTTCCAATGGCTATTTCTAATAAAACACATGAAATATCAATACAGGTATTTATTACTTCCTAATATAAGTGCAGCAGTTGCACACTCAAGCTGAACACAGTACCTGATTATGAATGTATGATTTATTCTTACCAAATTGACAAATAGCTGTCCTCTTAATATTTAAAATGCTTTGTCTAGTGAGTTTCCTGAAATATTGTCTCAGCAACAGTGATTAGGTTTCAAACATTAGATCGAAATAATGAATGAGGGAGAAAAAAAACCACATAGCTAAACTTTTTTTTTTAATTCAGAAACTAATTTTGAACAACTGAAATTCAAGCTGCTTGCGTTCATCTAGGAAATACTAACAGGAGTAACTATTTGCTCTCTACTAGCGCTCCGTCTTTAGTTTCACATGAATGATAATCCTGGCTGCTTTTGCCTTAGGAGCCAGGGATTATGTTTCCCACTGACCTTCTACAGAGGCTTCCAAAAATAGGGAACAAGGAGAGGGAAGGCACCAAGCGTCCATGGAGTGCAGAAGGCTCTTCCTACTTTAGACCAGGGATGCAAAGGATTTCAGCTTTTGTTTTCTTAAATGCTTTTTCACCCTTTCTCTACAAAGATGACCAGGAAAACACAAACTAATAAAAGTCAGATGCCTCTCCCCCCTCACACTTTTTCTTTCAGTCAAACAACTTATCTCTTTTTCTCTTCTAAAGAAATAATTTTAATATACTGCCACACTCGGGAATGACAGCTGGAGCTGTCTACTAAAAGATTCTTCTTTTTAGGTATTCACTTTCTCAAGATACATATACAATTTTGTAAACATAATTACTAAAACCTAATGATACTCATGGAATATACACATGTAAAAGTGCCTGATATACTGCAGTCTTTCCCCACCCTGCTTTGAAAACATAGAAAGTGAACACCTACACAGCAAGAACCGGACAAAATGAATTTATACTTAATATACAAACTTACATGGTATCCCCTCTTCTACAGTTCCTTTCAGCTAGATGGCAAGTAGGAATACAGACAAGCTGCTCATTTTTAAGATGACTTTTAACTCCATGCTACTTGTTTTTGGCACTCAAACAAAAGACCAAATGGCACTGTACCTTTGTTTTGTTTTGCTTTTATAAACCAAGCAAAATAATACAACTCCCTGTTACCGTTCTTGAAAAGCAAAAGCCTTTCACAAGGACACTACAATAAATTCAGCTTTGCAAGTGACACTTGGTCACAAAGTTATTTGATAGTTAATTTTGGGAATGGAAAGATGCGTCAGAAAGTCTTTGACAGTACATTTTTCATTTATCTCACATTCTGCTTTACCACATTTGTTTTCATTCCTGCAAAATGCTTTTTGGCAAGGCACAATAGACTGCTTTTCAGGAGGAATAATTAATTGTTTTAATTGTTTGGAATTTCATACCCTGTGCAGGTGTGAAAGGCTCCAGTGACTATTTCACCAAGTGGTGTACATTTCAGTGGTAAACCACCACTAATTATCTAGGCATAAATTACACTTTTCCCCTATTCTTTAAAAGAAAGTCCTGCAAGGGTTTTGTGTAGCACTACCATTTATGACATTTTATAGGGCAAGTTTCATATTTTTATTTCAACAAAGAAAACTTCAAAAGCAATTTTATTCAGATAACCACTTCAAGACATTTTCAGATCATAGATCCATTCCATCTCATAAAATAAAAGTTCTCCTATCATTTATGGAAATTGCTCCTCAGATACCTCTATCAAACTTGGGTGTGCTCCCAATGTACGAGTTTCCCCCCCAGAAATGTATGTGCTAAATATCAGCTGCCCCTGAATTGTACCATGACACAGTGATTAGACAGAAGGCAAACTGTACCAGTCTGTGTATGCAACAGAGAGCACAACTAGGAAAAAGTGATAGCATTATAAAGATGACAAGACATGGCTGATAGATTCATATTATAGATAAAGTTGCATTTAGATCACTACATCCATTTCAAGACAATGAAAATACCCTTTCTTACCTGGCGTTTATTGCAACGTTACAGAAAACTTTGCTGTTTTTCTGAGGAAAAAAAAAGAAGGATATTTTGGTTCAAATTGTTTTCAAAATATTTTGTCAAAGTAATTTTCTGCATTTGCCCGAAACTTGCTGGATGTTGGGGTTGTACCAATTCCAATCTGTTTTCCAAATGTGGAAAGTATTGATACCAAGTTGCATATAAACACCCGTGTGTACAAAGATACTTAAGGTGATGAAAAGCATTTCTTGAAATTTAACAACAAATTTAATTGATTTTCTGTCTAAAATAAATCTCAATACACAATAACAGGGCATGCAGGAATACAGCTTCAGAAGAACTTTAATCCAAGCAGAGGCAGAGACTCCCAGAGGATTTCTATGTGAAAAGTCACTGTCAGTGTGCAAGGGGTAAATTCATGTGTACATTATCACCACCAGTCAGTGCAGGACTTGGCCTTAATATCATGAAGACTACAGTGCTTGATTCAAAAATTGTCTAACTGTCAACATCTCACAAAGAATGCAGTCCACATGCATGGACAGTGTCAAGAAATGATGAATTTTGTCATATTTTTATATAAGCATCATCTGTAAGTTTCTAAAACCAAAGCACGCAGACCACCCCGTTTCCTCACAGGCTGCAGGGCACCTCCTGTCACATGCTGCACAGTCCTGTGACAGTGTTTGATGAGAGGAAGCTCTTAAACTTAAAAAGAGCAAACAAGTTGCTATCAATTTGTTAGTGTCAGCAGTACTACCTAATAGGTGTCAATGAAAGTCTTCTCTAAAGAAAAATTGCATAGTTTTAATTATGTGTGTAGAGTTAACAGAAGCACTAGGAGTGATTCTATCAACATAAGCCACCTTTCTCAATGCCCCAAGATCAGTGCAGTACGCTGAGTCTCGACCACTACCTTATGCTTCCACAGCATTTCATCATCTGATGTCTTCCCATTACAGTTATAAAACCAGTAGTGACATTATTTTTAATGAAATGTCACTCCTCTTGCATAAACAGGTGCAGCACTTCAGAAACCCCTGCAACAACAGTCTGGGTCCAAACCAGGTCTAAAGCTCTCATCAGTTTTTCTTCCAGGTCTCCTCACATCCTTCACCCAATAACTACATCGGGGCAGACCCTGCCCTGCACCACCAGCCACATATCCTGCGCATCGGTCCTGGGGAAGGGGACCTCGCAAGCTGCAAACCGTCAGGAGCTGTCAACAGCCTCAGCAAATCTCACAGACATCTGTGGCTTATCAAGCCAGCAGCATTTTTCCAACATTAATCTCTGCTAGGCCTGCCCCAGCTTTCATTTCAAAAGACTTGGCATGGTGTCTTCGAGGCAAAAAAAAAAAAAGAAGAAATTAAAAAATTGCTCGATTTCTTCAGATGCAGCTGGTTGGGAGGACTTGCCTTTGAAATCTGAGCACGTCGCAGAGATGTCGACATGCTCATGGCAGGCAGCTTGCAGCACAGGGGACAGCACTAATGACTGCTGCCTTTGGGTGAGCCCTCCCCTTCCTTTGGGGGAGTTTGAGGAGTGCTTTAAGAAGCTGTTGTGTTGGGGGGCTGGTCTGGATGCAGTGCACTCATGTTGAACACCCTTCTCCCAGCAGCTCACCAAAACCAGCTGGAAGGTGGCAGCACCCTCCTGCCTGTTACTGGCGGTGCTGGTGCACGTGTTCTCCGGCACTGGCATTAGGGATGGGAGCCAAAGGAAGGCAACAGCCTCCACTGCTGATGTGATGAACGGGCAGGAAACTGCTCCCCCACACTGCGTGTGTCTGCTTTGTCCCCCCCCACCTCAGTGGTCATCCCCCTTCCCATGGCATGGTCCCTGTCCCCTTGGCTGTGACCTGGTGCTCAGGGACATCCCAGCCTCTGCAAACAGGTTCCTAAGGGCACGTCTCCTTGCTGCCCTGGAGATGTTCCTGTCACCACTACATGTCAGCTTATGTTACACCAAATTATAAAAGGCAAAAAACCTCCAATGCACCACTCCTACTAGACAGTGAAATTCATCTTTAGCCAACAGAGAGTAATTACTAGAGGTTAAACTCCTGTTAGGACCAGACAGCACCAACCTGACCACCTGCCTCCTAAAACCTGCAGACTCTTCTCAGGGCTTCATGAAACAAACTGTGTTGGACCCAAAGCATCTCTTCAAGGACAGTAACTAGGTCTTACTTTTTTCCTGTGTTGTTTTTTCTTCTTTAAATAACCTGAAGGATCTCTTATGACTTTTTCATTAAAATCTTATGGCATAACCAGTAATTATCATGATTTTTAGTTTATATTTGTGCGGCCAAGAACGTTGTATGCACAAAAGTCTAGCTGCCAGTGTCTCAGTTTACCTGGCACCTTTCAACACCCCAGTGGTGTGTGGGTGGGGTAGTAGCCTGCCGCCCTTACAGGTCTAAAAGCACAGTAGGGAGAGCTCTGCTCTACACAGACACACAAAAAAAGGGCTAATGTTGTTTACAGTTACAGCCCGTCTTCAGCTCCAGCTGTCTCAAAGCAGAGTGACATAAAACACCTAAGCTGGTTGTACTGAACAAAAGGATATGCATATGCTTTCATATCACATTAAAAATGTCAAAATATCTTTCTCTGCGGAGCGTGCGTGCCAGGAAAGGGTCAGAGTGGCATTTTCAACATTGACCGTGTGGTGCCCATCACCAAGCCAACTCCTCTCTGCCATGAGCATCTCAGACTGAGTTATCAACTCAGAGATCCTTCCCTCTGCAGCAAAACGATGAATTTAAAAGCAAAAATCTTAACATACTGTGTGTACATATATTTTTATATATATATGCACCCCCCAAAGAATATCACTTCATCCAAATCAAAATACATTAAAAAATGTAACCCAAATTTTAAATCAATTTTAACACACATCATCTTCTCTATCAAGAGAATATTAAAAATTTAATTTCTAATTGCTCCAGAAATTCAATAAGCAAATACATCATTAGAACATTCAAGAACAGAACTGATAGCTTGCTTATCTCTTTATAGTCATCTGCATACATCCAAGGAAGGATTTTTTGCATTGTGGGTTTAAAGTTACTCACTTTGAAGCAGCCTGGAAAGAGCTTTCAGTATCCCTGAATGTCCAGTGGCTCCATTAAATGAATGGGACACTGGGATACTTGGGTCTCCCTGCAGGCAGGAAGAGTTGTGACAAAAAATGGACTAACTTAAGGTGTCTCTTTATATGAAATTTATAAGCTGGTTCATCCTAGTCCTGAAGTAGCTGAACGCGTATAGATCACTCACTGCCTCGAGGCAGGGTTGTAGTGAGAAGAGGTTGGAGTCTTATCAACGTTGATATAGTCATTTGTTACATTCAGAGACCAGGAATTTAATGAAACTTGGTTTTATTAAGAGGACTGCCAGAAACAACCAACCAATACCTCAGGAGAACTCTGGTCTAGGAATAACTCAACAACAGTCAGAAAAATATAACTGCACCAATTATCTAACAATTAATCAGAAGACAAAACAAATCTTTCCAACAGTCACATTTCTTTAAAGATTAGATTTCAATATAACTGATGTGATGAGGACTCAAAAACACAAAGAACTTCAGCCCTCTATGCTAAGTTTACAGTGTCCCATCTCCTCTGGGTGACATTTCCAAAGCAGAAGAAAGCCTTGGGACACCAGGATGAGTGCTCCAGGGATCACACACTCTTCTCCAGATTCTGTAATGCAAACCCAAGTGTTCAAATCTGATGATAATTCTTACACTACATTTACAGTCATAGAAAAAAAAAAAAGTATTTCAGAATTAAAGTCTTCCTTCCCTCAGCTAAATAAATAGTTCCTTACTGATAAACCCCAACAGTCTACTCTTAAAAGGCAAATTTGAAAGAATAACACCAAAATCAGTACAGTTACATGAATGCAAACACTAAGCTCAACCATAATTAAATCTTCATTCTACTCTTAACATTTGCCTTTCTCTGAGGTACTGTAAATTTTGTGGAGATATGGACAGCCATACATCCATACCCAGACTACCAGCTGGTGTGAATTGACATAACACCACTGAGGTCAACTTTAACATTTCAGGACCAAACCCATGGACCATCAATTGTTTTTTGCTGGCTTTGTCTTTAAAGGAAGCTGTGAACATGAAAAAACATGTGGTTTCACATTTAATGCGAACCGAAATGCAGTTCCATAGGAAGACACTTGACTGCTCTTAACTGACAGATATTTTTCTTCTCTTTTATACATTTCACCTCTGCTATCTCAGCTTGATTTATTCTCTCTTTCAAGTGCTGCTACTCATAGTTCTTACCTACTAGAGACTAGATGGTCATTTTGTCTAATGTCCATACATGTCCAACCAGAGTGATCCATCAGCTGTTTGTCATGAACTAGAGACATTTCTATTTCTTACTTTAAATGCAAAAAGGAGACATTGCTTGGCAATAAGATTTTGTATGTATCTATACATACAAACATTGCCTATACATTGTATGTATATATACAATAAGAATGTATTTGGACAACACGTTACTTAGATTTTATTTCATTAAGTCCTCACGTTAACTTGAGGATTTTGAACTGAAATGGTATTGACTGTTCAGGGTTTAAAAACCTTCCCACTTATTAGCAGCTTCTGTCTCTCAATGCTCAGGCCACTGTGCACTGGCACAGTCATGACCTTCTCAGCTTTCCTTGGCACTGGGTTTGCCTGCTACCAGCTAAACCATGGAAAAACCAAACATGATTACTTTACACCTCGCCTGTTCTCAAGCTTGGTTTTAGGACATGTTTTAGTAGCTCTGCCTCTTGTTCATAACAGTTTTTCCACATAAATCCATAGGGTTGTTAGCTGTTCTGCTCATGCTTCCTCTGGGCTTCGAGTCAACTGATAACAGCTTTGGGCTTAACACAAGCGTTTGCTTTTGTAGCAGTAACATATATATCACTAAATAGCCTCAATATATCCAATAATGCTCTTCAACCTTAACGCACACTCAGTACTCAGGAGAGCTTTATTGACATCAGCGATGTAAGTCTGATGTCACCAAACAACCAGTCCCATACAAAACTATTAGTCTCACATTTTCTTTAATTGTCCCAGGCCCCTCAAGGCCTCTTTGCTATTCTTACCAGCTGCAAGTCTATAATTTTACTGTCTGCTTTTACACTTTGCATCTCCTATGTGTCACATCTATTTTTACAAAAGCTTTTAATTAAAAACAGCAAAGAGGAAAGTTTTATTGCTTGCTTCGTCGGCGCCACGCGAGGGCCCACCACACCAGAGCCCCGCTGGCGCCGTGCCCTCCACCCACCCCCGACAGACACATCCCGAGACCCGCCTAG
>WUAM01000332.1:2001217-2011441 GCA_024336885.1 Actenoides hombroni
AAAAGGAACACAAACCAAATTTCTCCCCCCCCCCCCCCCCCACTCTCCAAACCCCATCAGGACAGCAGCAAACTCAGACCCTCAAAACTACTTGGCCTAAAGGGCTGTTGTGAAACTAAACCCCAATGTGTCAGCCTGGAAGCACACCCTGTCCCACGCTGTGGCAGGAGGGCAGCAATGCACAGGGTCCTCACAGGCTGTACACCCAACCATCCTAAAATTCCTGCTGTCATAACCCAAAGGGAATTGTTCCCAGCTTTACATCCTAATTTTTTAATGTACTTCTGGGTTGTTAGTTGATTCCCCCCTTCCAAGCAGAAACATTAATGAGCAGACCTTATCCTTATCACTCAGAAACATAGTGGAAAATATGAAATCACAACAAAAGTTATATCTGGAAACTTTGCATTTGATGAGCTGAAGCTTTGTTATGGGAAATACGCTGCTTCTGTTCAGCAGCAACCTTGGCAGAGCTCTTTTTTTTCCCCTCAGAAATCAAGTCCCACATTGCTATGTGACAGAAGTAAATAATGACTCATTAAATGATCCTAAGGAGAAAAACTGAAGGCTTGCTCCTCTCAAAGGTATTTGAACTGGGAAATTTGATAATGTCACCAACCACAGCAGCAAACATTACTTAAAGATTTTCTCTCTTCGTTCAGCCAGCCAGCAGCATGCTGAAACCACTGCTCTGTGTGGTTGGGCAGTCACCTTCACAACAAAGCTTTGTTTTTCCATCCTCAAAGATTGATACAGAAAAAGTCATATGCCAGAAAGGCTGTGTGAAGAATTAGACAGAAGCACTGACACAGCTGGTCTTCTCAGTGCCAGGCACACTGCACTTAAGAGACCAACTCTCTCACTGGAAGGCTTATTTTATTCTACTCAAGTTTGACTAAATACTCTAAACTCAGTTCCTTTAGCACCCGTTACCACAATACCCACAGCCCTCGTACCAAACTAAAAGCTCATGCAAGACTCTCAGTGATAAGAAGCAGATTCGTTAAACAGGAATAGGAAAGCATGATCCAGCAAGTGTGGATCTATGTGAAATGTCTGATACCATACAGCAAACCCACCACAGAGCAGGGAGACCAAATCCAAAGGCATATTGAAAATAAAATAAATTCTTCTTCCCCTCTATTTCACAGCATTTAAGGCCTCAGCACGGATTAAGCAGGCAATTCATTTACTGCTCCTAAATTACCTCATCCACATTAAGTTGTCTTAGTTGGGATTTTGGTGGGGAAGATGAGAGGGTGGCATGTCTTTCATTTGCAACCACTACTTTGGCATTATAAGGTCTCTGCAACAACGTTCTTGGCAACCTCTTTAGCACCTACAGGAGTGGTGCCCTGACCTCTGATAGTGACTACAGTGGCAAAAAGTTAAATATATTAGGTTAAAAACTGTGTAAGTTCAATTTAAGAACAAATTTAACCTCTTCATGCATTTCTGCAGCTAGAATTTGTGGCATATTCAGATCTGGAACTTTAACAGAATCATTAAATGCAAAAAAAATTAGATTAAGCTGTCTGCAGTAATGAGGGTATTTGTACTTGCAGCTTGATTCTCAACTCTATTGACATCTAACTTTTTTTAATGAATTTTCATGCAACTAAGACAGTACATGTAACTAAATCAGATACAATTTTTCTACAATTTCTTCTCACTGTAGATTTATATCTATCTTCCTTTTTAATGGGCATATCCTTCTGTGTTCACTCCTTGGGTGGTCATTGGCACTTTGAGGCAGTGCTCATCACCCTCTTCAGTCTCCATTTGACAATTGGATGGGGCTGTGTCTGTCCTAGTGGAAAAATGTTTGATACCCACTGAAGAGGAGGGGATACCCACCAAGAGAAGAACGGTGCTTCATGTGCAGAACTGGGGTAGTGCTCATCTCTAAATCAGTAGAGGCAGGATGATCCTTTCTAACTTCTTGCCACAGGCTGCTCTGGGCCTGGGTAACATCCACCAAATGCAAAACCTCTGCCTTTATCCAACTTTCACAAAAGGGACCGATAATCCTTCTTGAGAAGGTTTTTTTGCATTCATATGCTTTAAGGTTCCAAAACTTCCTGAAAGACTTAATTTCCCATGCCAAAAAGTGATCTTGGACTGAAACTCTATTTTCTTTAATACCAAACTGCTTGACTTATCTTGTCACACAACACATGGCCACCTTTAACGTGTTTGTAGACGGTGTTTATTGCAGGAGGCAGAGGGGTGGATTTTTTTTTCAGTTTGTAAATATAAACAGGCTCCTAAGCCTCCCCTGATCATTCTAGAGATGTGGAGAGAGCAGCTTTTGCATCTAGCTGTGAAGCCCTAGGCCTGTCATGTCTAAATTCAGTAGGGAAAAAGCTATTGAATTTTAACAGTGTCTGTTCAGCAAGCACCATTCACTTTCTGGACTGCAGCTCAATCAAGCAACTGCTTGTGATTCCTACAGGTAGCTGCAGTTTATTGCAACTTTTTCCTTAAGCCAACTTTCCCTTACAGTCTGTAGATCACAAAAATCCTCCTGATAATTGAAGTGACTAAATTCTGAATGTTGTCAATGCCAAGATCTTATACATAAACCAAATTGCTTCTCTTTTTTAGCTCCCTGGCACTTTTACAAGATGTCTTTATCAATGCTCAACTTCTTAGACATATTTAGGCTCAAATTAACTACTGTCAGTACTGCAGACAATAGTAACTGCTTCTTTACGTGTAAAATGCTCTTAAAAGCTTTGTTGCTATCCTCTTTTTAGTGTGTTTCCATACTGGAAATGCTTTACCATTATCAGTGGGTTTGAAGTAGTTAATTTTGTGGAAGTTCCACAGTCTCAACAGTTTTTATTTTTTTTATTTGAAATCTTCAGAAGAAATATTTATATATATTAATCCTCTTTATGTTGGATAAAATCACCACATTTTTCCTCATCATTTGCATGCACAGGGTTTAAATACAATATTGTGAGTACTGCTCACCTCTGAATGCCTCTAAATTCTCTTTAATTTTCTCTCTGAATTATCTTTAATTCTCTCTTTCCAATCCCCACCTTCTTTGCCATTGTCTACATCTTGCTTTCTCACATCTGTCTGACAATACTCAAAATATATTGGTAGGGGAAAAAAAAAACCCACATTACAATTTTAAGACACACTGAAAGACAGAGCAGCATTCTCTTGATGTACGAGAGACTTATCTCCTAAGTCAGTATTTCTTGTGAACAGCATAAGCACATCAAAATTAACAGGCTAGTCCCACATCCCCATTCATGTCTCTTTTCTAACTCAGCCCTTCCAGCCAGGTTAGCATGAGCTGGAGGATGCTGTGCTTCCACCCCTGTACATGGAAAGTGATGCCAAGTATCTCCAGCTTGCTCTCTTCACTGCAGTCATTTCAAACCCAATACCCAAAAACTATCCGTACTTGCTAGAGAACAACCTTTCTATGGGAAAGGAACAGCTCTCACTTGCAAGAACAGCAGGCACAGCCCCCCATGCTTAGCAAACACCACGTACAGCATACCCTCCTAAATCAACACCCAGCAACACTAAAGCAGAGCCTCCAACCACGCTAAGTACTCAAGTTTTGCTGAGGTCCATGAATTGGTGGCTGTTATCTCCACCCAACCTCCTGCTCCAGAGGACATCCTACTGTACCAAGTAACATCAGCACATTTGAACCACTGTGGACTATTTAAGGAAAAAGCTAAAAGGAACAACTGAAATTCTTATCAGGGGCTGCTTTGGCTAGAAATACCTAGTCATGAAAGGTTAGCAGAAAGCATGGGGCTGTCTCTGACAAAGACCCTATCAGAGGTGCTATTAAAGGTTAAACAAGTGATCTTTCCAATGAGTAATCCCTAACTTTTATCTGCAGATGGCTGCTAGAGTGGATTTTTCCTGAGCAGCTCCAGGCGTGCCCCTGCACTGCCCTTCTGCTGGCGAGCTGCTGTCCTCTGCGCTGTAAGGGAAACCGGCTCAGCCCACAGCGGGGTGGAACTATTTTAAGTAATAGTGTCTGATACTAGAGGAGCATGAAATTCAGTCCTGACATAGCTGAAATACCTAAGCCAACCTAAAAAAAAAAAATGTATTGCAAAAACTTTCCTAAAGTATTATAAACAGAACTCTAAATTACTCTCAAGCTGTAAGCTGATAAAAGCTAAGTTCTCTATCTTATGACTTATTATTAAAAAAAAAACAAATCAATCAAACTCCATCTATCCACAGCAACAAACACACAGTTTTATCTATTACTTGAGTACTGAGTTGTAGAGATGAGTTTTCTTGCTTCTGTTCTAAGACCCATTATTTTGCACACAAAAGCAGCTCACATCATGACAACACGTAAGGGGCTGTACTGCTGCCTGATTGCTAGAAGGCAGCAGAAGATCCCGGGGAGACAATGCACTGTCACAATACATACCTGTATACATACAAACACTAGGGACCAAAGAGTCCCATTGATCAGGCTTTAATCAAGCCCTAAAACATACAGGATTCCACCTGGAGAGATTATACTCAACTAAAATCATAAAGAAAGAAAGAATAAGAACCATCATTATTCTTGATATCATCTTCATCATCCCATGTAAGCAGTTAAAGAAATCTCTACTAGCAAAAGCTTAAAGCTGATGTCTGCTGAGTTTCCCACTAATTTTCCCCTCCCCAAGAAGGCCACAGACAGTGCAATTGTGGGCAGCCCAAGTTAGCTACACTCTAATCTATTACTTCCATTTTTTAAAATTTATTTTTAATGATTGCAGAACCAGAAAACTAAACTAAAACATTCGTTGAAAAGATAACCAAGAAGGAAAAAAAAAAAAAAAAAAATCATAACAAACCCATCACCCAAGTGCCCCAAAACAATAGACTTTCAACCTCATCATCACTAGCGTTTCCACAAAGCCAGGGAAGGGAGGTGTGAAGGCAGAGACAGCCAAAAGGGAGGTGACCATGGCCCCAGCACCCCAAAGGCCCCTCTTCCCTGGTGCAGGGCCAGAAGGGAAACTCTGCCCTAAACTCCTGCATGCTTTGCCCATGTTGGAACACCTGGGCTATGAGCTTTAGGAAAAGAAAACCTCAAGCCCAAGGCAGGCACAAAATCAGACTGGGGATTTTTTAAATTATTTTGTTTTTCTTGTGCTACTTTTCTCCAGCTTCTTCTCCTGCATCATTCTTCCTGATTTCATATGCAATTTTAGCTCCATGTTACTGGCTTACTCAGACCTTGCTTAATAGCAAGAGCAATATTTACACCCTGTCCCAGCCTACTAATTTCTTTAACAGATATACTAAAATATCTGATTAATTGCATTTCTCATTCACTGTAAATAAGTCATGTAAAAATATAACTGAAGTTTTTTTCAGAGCTGGTATTCAGCTGATGTTACTAATCAAAATTTGCTGCACTTTTCTGTCCCAAGCAGAATGCTTGGTCAATGTAATTCAATAGTTGTGGAGGAAAGGGCAGGCCCTTCACTGGGGTAAGTTGTCAGAAATCCACCAAAAAAGCTCAGAACCATAGCGAGACACCAGCTGAGCATTTGCCCTAAAACACAGTCCTAGCCATAAGATGCAGAAATCATTTCACTGAACTGTGTCTTTGTGCAATACCATTCCCAGTCTTAAAAATAATAATACAAAAAAAGAAGCAGATGAGGCAAATTTTGGCACATTGTAGAGAAGCAGTGACATTGCCGTGGCTCAACAGATACTGAGCAAACATGTTAAAAGGGCAATTCAGAACAGGGAGGGAAAGTTAGTCCCATCTACCAGTATGGAGTAGATTTTTACCCCAATTTACAACCCGAGTTGTCAGTTAGTGGAAGAACGGAAAAAATTATACAACCACTTCAGAAGCAAGAAACATCACTTCCTGGGAAGGTTTATTCCTCTTTCGAAAAGCTTAGATGATGTCTAACACCCTGAGCAGAGTCAGGAGACCTGTTCACAAACGAAGCAGCAGAGGACAAAAGTACTGTTGTAATTCCAGGTTGTCAAAACACTCGTTAACTAATATGATGATGTGAAAAATGTTGCTACACACACACACACACGTAACGCTGACTGTCTTACTTAAATCTAAAATATCTCAGTTCGAAACTCATGTTCCTCTTGGGGATAATACAGAATGGAGAAATACCAGCAATAACCAATGGGAGAGGGGTTTTCTGAATTTTACCATCATGAGTTGAGGCATTTTGCTCTTCCACTTATGAAAATAGCAGCATGAATCACTATTACTGACTATACTGACACTATTACCGAGGCACAAATTAAAGCCAGGTTAAGGAGTGACACATAGTGCTGAGCTTTGAAAACTTTTTGGCTTATTTGCCATTTCCTCCCATTTCTCTCTTGTAAGTATTGTATTTGGGCCAGTTCTGTTCAGCATCTTTACCGATGACGTTGAAGAGGGGATCGAGGGCATCCTCAGTATATTTGCAGACAGCACCAAGTTGGGTGGGAGCACTGATCTGCTTGAGGATAGGGAGGCTATACAGAAGGATCTGGTGAGGATGGATCAACGAGCTGAGGCTAATGGGATGAGGTTCAACAAGGTCAAGTGCCAAGTCTTGCACTTGGGTTACAACAACCCCCTACAGTGCTCCAGGCTTGGGGAAGAGCAGCTGGAAAGCCACCTGTCAGAAAAGGCCCTGGAGGTGTTGGTCAACAGCCAGCTGAATATGAGCCAATGTGTGCCCAGGTGGCCAAGAAGGCCAACAGCACCCCAGCTTGTATCAGCAATAGCGTGGCCATCAGGACTAGGGCAGTGATTGTCCTCCTGGACTAAATACTGGTGAGGCTGCACCTCGAATATTGAGTTCAGTGTTGGGCACCTCACTACAAAGAGGACACTGAGATCATGGAGTGTGACTGAAGAAGGGATACAAAGCTGGGGGATTTTCTAGAGCACAAGTCCTGTGAGGAGAGGCTGAGGGAACTGGGGTTGTTCAGCCTGGAGAAAAGGAGGCTCAGAGGACACCTTATTACTCTCTACAACTCACTGAAAGGAGGTTGTAGTAAGATGGAGGTCAGTCTCTTCTCCCAGGTAACAAGGGATCGGACAAGAGGAAGTGGCCTTAACTTGCACCAGGCGAGGTTTAGGTAAGATATTAGGATAAATTTCTTCCCTGAAAAGGTTAAGCCCTGGAACAGGATGCCCAGCGAAGTGGTGGAGTCACCTTCTCAGGAGGTATTCAAAAGACATGTAGGTGTGGTACTGAGGGACATGGTTTAGAGATGGACTTGACAGTGCTGAGTTAACAGTTGGAATTAAAGATATTCTCCAACCTAAATGATTGTAAGCGCTCAAAGCCTGAACCTGCAAGCAGCTTGTTCTTCTAATGCCCAACATTGACACCTGAATGGGTCAAGGAGGGTAAAAGGCAAATGCAAAAATGCTGCCAGCAGAAAAGCCGAGTACACAGCTCCAAAGGCAAACATTTAGCACAGTAGTAAATTGTCATTTGCTTTCCATGTGCTATGTGCGTATTTTGGGACTTTAAACCTTCCACATTTAATGGAGGAACAATGAATAAGTGCACTCCAAAAGATCACAAAGGAGAAAGCCCTTCTTCAAAGCATAAAACAAGTTTCAAAATATACCTAATATTGGTGGCATCTACCTATCTGGCAAGGGGCCAGGGGACTACTTTGCCAGATGCCATACAGACTTTCCTTATATTTCTTATGAATGAAGAAGCCCTGTTTAAAAAAAGCAAGAGCAGCTGTTAAGCTGAACACTAGGCTCTTTGAAAGTTATGTGACATCTTTAGCAGGAAAAAAACTACAACTCTATCCAGAGAAATGTGTTGCTTATATAAGTGATGAAACAGAGAAAAGAGTTGAAGGGGTTTTTTTTAAACTGCTTACACCATGACTAACGCAAGTCCTCTTTGGTTACTTTCCACTGAAACATCAGAGTGTAAAAATATTACCCACCTATTTGGTGCCTGTTGGAGTAAGTCACTCTGCCTGTTCTACCCTATAAATAATGGTATTAGTGACAGGGAGTCAACTGCTCGAATACTAGCAGACCCCCAGCACTTTTCTTGTCTGGGCAAGCAAACACTTCAACTCCCCACAAACAACTGCTGGCCACTAAATCTTATGCTCACACTTTTGGGTTGTGTTTGGTTTTGTACTTGTTTGGGTATTTTTTTATTATTATTATTAACAGTCTGTGCTTCTACCTGCATTATTGAAAAGCACAATCTCCCACAGAGGTACTGTTTTTTAACCATTTTCCTTTCCTCCTTAATCCTACTCCCCTATTTTGTGTTTCGTTTCATAACACACTTGCAACTGGATCATAGGTAGAAATAATTTATTATGCCAACTTTGTAATAAGAAACCCTCTAGAGGATTATCACTATGAGCACAAACAGGGCAAGTCCTACGAAACCAGGAAACGTTCAAGACCCCATTTTAGAAACTCTCTCTATTGCTCACAAGTGCTCTGATAATGGGAAGAGGAGAAAGGTTTGAAAGGTGCCCCACATAGCTTAGCATTCAACTTGGCTGCATGTTTAACTAAGAAATTACCTGAATTAAAATGAATACTGTTTTATTCATTTGCAAAGTTAACTTGGCAGTACTATTGCCAAGAGCCACAATATGATCCTTCTCTCTATCCAGGAAGATCTGTTAAGTGAGGACTTTCAGGCCCCTTCAGGCATTGCTGTACTTCTGCTCTGGAGCACATAAGACATCTAGAAACTGCAGAGCACTTTGTAGCATTAATGGCAAATGCCATTGTATGCAATCCATTGTAATGGCACACTACAGCAACCCTTGGGTAAATCTGGGTTGTCACCAGCCAGAAGAGCACTCTGTGGCCAAATGCATTTAATAGAGTTTCTCCTCTGGTCCTGCGTTTTTTCTAACCAAGTATGTAGTACAGGCCCCATAAAAACAGGATCTTGACTTCTTTTTGAGTCTGTGTTTTACCTTAGCTGCATCTGCAGCTATAAAAGCCACAGAGCACCACAACTGTAGTTAGGGCTGGCATCTACTGTTACCTCCACCCACTTGTCCTGGGAAGAGGTAACTAGGTATCACTTTTCCTGCTCAACATTCACAAGCCAGAATTTCATAACAGGGATGCAGTTCTTTATAAAGGGATAATTTACCAGGTCTAACAGAGGGACAAAGTTTAAGTGTTTTTATACACCTTTGACCAGGGCTTCACCACCAGCCAGCACTGTTCATCTTCCCTACTTGTGCTTACAAACATTGCCAGTTTCAGAAGGGAAAAAAACTAAGACCCACACAACACATTTGCACCATGTTGTGTGTTAACTGCCCCACAAATTGCTAAAGCCAGCACAGTAACCTTTCATTGAGATCTGTTTAGAAGAACTAATAGATGAAATGAAGCTTTTACACCTGAAGTTCAAGTAATTCTCTTCTGTCCTGGTTATCAAAAAAACCCTAATAACTTCTTACTCTTCTTTCATATCTCCCCTTCAAGAGGGAAGTTGCCATTCAGTGTTTTCAGCCCCATCCTTATATACCAGGTTTCACTGTAAAGCCTTGCTCCAGTGCAAGGACCCGACCCTCTCAGTCAACAGCTCCTCATGCAGCATCACTGCCACTTTCCTCTTGCTCAGACCTTCAGAAATGCTTTGCTCTATACCATCAGCTGGAAGGAGTGCTTCATGGAGCATGCAATATGAAAGTACAGGAGGGGGTTAGGGATCTAACAAACACACCATTTCCTAGGAACTGGGTTTGGGTCCATATCCCTGGGCTGTTTTCTGACTTGATAAGCCAAGTGCACACAACATATTATACCTCAAGTGTCAGTTCCTGCAGAAAGCACGACCACGGCAATGAACAGTGGGATTTCACATAAACCACACAGCACTGCCAGATACTGTGTTCTGCATGGCAGGCAGGCCCACAGCAATGCTCAGTATAGCCCACAGGCTAGAATCGGGGGCGGTGCTGGAAACACACAGGTAGCCCCTGTTTCTGTCATGTGACACAAGGCAGAAAATCAAAGCGAGGAAATGGTGGAAGCCACCAAATATTGGGTACTCTTGCCACAGGAAATAACACAAGACCCTGCTGACAATTAGAACAGAAATCACAGGCTACTTGTATTTAGTTATCTGTACTTAGTAGGAATTTATAGATATTTTGTGTTGCAATTAAAATCAAGCCTTTTGCTGCAGTGAAAGGCAGTGTTTCTGATACAACTTTTTAATGTTATAT
>WUAM01000332.1:2011458-2089190 GCA_024336885.1 Actenoides hombroni
TTATTTTTTTTATCTAAGCTTTGATTTACCTAAACCAGCTAGGATTAAAAGTTGCAAATTTTTGCAGAGAACAGGAGGTGGGAGATTTGAGCAGCCCCTCTGTTGGGGAGGAGTACGTTAGTCTTTCAGGAAAAAAAAAAAAAAAAAAGAGAAAGAAACATTGACTTTCTCGAGTTGAATAAAGTGAATTATGGGAGCAGATAAAAAATTATCTGAGTGAGACTGCCCAGTTTCAGTTTTCATATTGAACTCAAACTGCTGCTTTTGTCATTTAAGAATCATTGAAAAAACTTCTCAAATTTTCATAAAAGACATACCTATGGTGAAGTAACCACTATCACACGTGTTCACAGTAAGTTTTACAAGTCTACATTCATTTTCCCACTACCAAATATGTATTAGAGATGTGGCTATCTGGTGTCCTTAATGTATCAATATTTATAAACAAGTCTAACAGATTTTTTTAATCAGAGATTACTTTCAATATGTCAGTATTGTGAAAAGAGTTTTGAAAAATAGGATAAGAAAGCAAATGAGGTTCCTTTTGCCTATTACTAGATAACATGGTAGTCTGAAGTGTCTCCATGCCTGCAGGATAAATTGAAAATAAATCCATTGGTTTCAGCCTACAACCATACATCTCCTGCATTTCAGAAGAGATTCCCCCAGCCAAGAGGCATTAAACATTTCTGTGAAAAAAATAGTAACAAAAAGTCAGGCTCAGTCTCATCTATCTAGCAAAGTGCAACACCAGTCCATGTCATCTTCTGGAAAAGTAACCAGATATCTTTGCTAGGGCAACGAGAGATCATATTTCATAGCTCATGACTCACGAAAGTGCTGGTCTTTCCTTACAGCTGAAGGAGGCTGGTGAACACTGAATGCCTTGTTAAACATGGGTGTTTCCTCTCTCACCCAGGCAGACCCACAGCAGCCACCCAGCTCTACATCTGCTCCAAGGCTGCAGGTCCCTCGCAAGTCTCATGCTGAGATGGGTAAGGATGTTTTCCCCATGACCAGTTGTGCTCTATCCACATTCCCAAGAAAAGAAATCCGAGAACATTCTTTCAGCTCCCCCCTCCCATCATACCTCTCCCCACCACTCATATGAGCTATGGCAGTTCAGACTATGGTCAGGTCCATAGCACCTTGCATGGTTAGATGTCATTACAAGGAAATTTACTCTTCTGTGTTGCTACAGTACCAGGGAGATGTAACACTACAGATAAATGATAATGAACGAGACCATGAGACACATTCCCCACTACCAATTTCCTCTGCACATTGCCATCACACGCTTTGGGCAGAGCTGCTAGAAGAATTGCAGCCCCATTTATGCAACACAAAGTTACAAGACATCTCATTAGGGAGATGGGTGATAGCCATGAACACTCTAGTCACTCAAATAATTTCCACCCCAATGCACTACCCATAAGCCCCTGGCTGTGAGCTGCTGCCATCCACAAAACAGCATGGGCATTATAACTATTGCCTATAACTAATTACAACACTTCTGCCCCATAGCTGGGGAGCACTGACAGCACAGCCCAGCTTCCTGCAGCAGGGGCCATCAGCTGCTTCGTACTGGATGCTCATCAGAGCTCTGCCCAGCTATGCCCTATCTTCATATCCACCCTGCTCTGCCTTTGAGGGAGGGTGCAACATGCTGCCCTGACATCTGAAACAATTCTGCATGACCCAGCCTCCACTCTTTCCAAGGACATCGGGGTACTGTCTGCAAAGGAAGGCTACTCCAGTGCCCCACGAACACAGTCATGCTGCAGCTGAGGCAGTTGCCCCTATCCCCAGGAACGTGCAAAAAAATGCAACCAAGACATTCCAGCAGCAAATATCTTTCCAAAACCCAAACCAGGCAGGTCAACCTAATGACCTACACTGAAACCAATCATTTCTTCTCAGAGCTGTCATTTGTACTAGAGCAAAACGAAAGCAAAGAAATACCTTCACAATATTTCAGTTTGCTATGATGTGGATATATAAATATTTTGGGAATAAGTTCTTTGCACAACATAGAAGATAACACAGAAGTAAAGCCAGTGCTCTTGTTCATAGGGAAAAGTAAATTAAACAGGAGGAAAACCCATGGCATTTAGCAAACATTTACAAAATGAACAGCATTACAAGCTTCTGCCAAAATTAATTGTTATTTTCCTCCCTATGTTTTTAAACAAAGGGTTTGTAACCTAGCACAAAGTTTGTAACCTGGCTCTAGTGACCATGTGTTAGGTGACATACAGAAGCGTAGCCAACTCAGATCCAAGAGCATCTAACATAGCTGTAAAAGTTTTCATTAGAAAGTACTATCTCCACAGACTAGCTGCAAGAGTAGTAAATCCTTTAACCAAGTGTATGCAGAGGTTACTTAACTGTACATGCAGACAAATAAGAATAGACTTAAAATTATTCAACATAATTTTTTCCATTTTGCTTTTTGTACTTGAGTCAACAAAGCAAAAGTAATCTCTTCCCACAAAGTTGTGTTGTTTTAATTTCTGCCATTTACCAATGAAAGTTCCAGTAAAGAACTGAAGATGTGGACAGCTTTTATTTTATAAACAGTTAAGGAAAGAAAGTATAGATTTTTAAAATTAATAAACTGATTTTAACAAGTGGAAAACATTAACATTAAGTTATGACTTCTGTTGACAGATTAACCTTGAGTCCAAAGGGAACGGGAAGTTCAATAACACAGGCTTTCACTTATGCATGAATATATAAACAGTTACTTTCAACCTACCTGAACATTTCTAAATGAGCATTGAGCTGCTTTACACCCTATTTGGGCATACGAATAACAATAACAGAATTCTACAACATAAAAAAACCCACTTACTACTTCATCAGTTACCTGGAATAGTACAGAAGTAAGAGCAGTTGATGTGAAGGCCTAGGAGATTATTACATATTTCAGTTAAAAATATTGCAGGTAAGCAAGCTCAGCACCAATGCCAAGGCTGCATTGTGTGGTAGAGGTGGGAAGGCAAAAAGATCCAGGCACAAGGTGCCATGGGCTCTCCTCAAGTTATCCTGTCCATCGACCACCCCCAGTATCCCTTTGGCAGCCACATACCCTGGATGATGATCATCAGCCACATTTGTAGGAGAGAAAAGCACCAGGGCTCTGTAAGGACCACAGCAAGTAAGAGGACCTGAGCACCTGAGATTTCTTCTTGTGGCTGAAATGAAAGAGGAATTATTAGTGAGGGATTAAGTACCACCACTCAGGGTAAGTACTGTGATGTACATGGGAAGTTTTAGGAACATCCAGAAAGGCCAGTGGTGATTGTGATTGCACAAACCATTATTAGATGTTGTCTGATTATAAGCTATAAACACACCAAGAGTTGCTATATAACTTCTGTGGTCACTCTGCCAGCCTCAAGCGCTGGTAATGGCTGAACGTGACAGCATAAGCAGCAGCTGGGAGAATGAACAGGAGCAATTTCCACGAAGCCAGTGAGTATACCACTTCTTTGATTTCTGACATTTTTAACAAAATCAGAGATAAAGAACACAATAACGAAAGAAAAAATCTTACTTCTCAGTATTTGGTAATGTACAGTATTACAATAGTCATCTATCCTTATTTACACACAGACTAAGAGGGTAGTTACCTCTGAAATAAACAGCACTGACTTGCAACATCAGCTTCATTTTACTTCTCATACATGTGTATTTTATTCCCAAAAAGTGAAGCTAGGCATATACAGAGGAAAAAAACCCAAAACCTTAAACCCCATACCCCAAATCTAAAGCACAGGTACAAGAGCTTCAGTACAGCACTGCCTGATCCAAAAAAGCATCAACTGACCTGAAGTAATGAAAAAGCCAAAGGCATTGCAACATGATTTTTCTCCCCCTGTGTTATTCAAGTCTACTGGGAGCAGAAAGGGAGAAAGGAGTAGCTTTATCAAGTACAATGCACCTCTGGTTGTTCCTTTAACTTCTGTTATAAAAAATCAGATTTGCTCCTTTACTGATGTTAATCCTTAGAATATTGACTCTCATGTATTAATTAAAAATTAAGAAAGAATATTAAATACTAGCTAAGTATTTCCAACATTAAAATCTGTATTATCCTTAATTTAATTTACCCAAAATAATAAAATCCAGAGAGACTTATTTTGGCAGTATATCATACTTTGGAATAATTTAATTAATCTGGTCTTAGTAAAACTTGGAATCAAAGTACAGCTGTTGAGCCATAAACGATTCTTGAATCCCTGGTATCACACTGAAAACTTTTCCTTTCTCGCATTTCCACAAGCTGGTCCGATATTTGGGAAAGTTTAGGAAAACAGCATTGCAGTACATTAATACTTGTTGAAAGCCTTATTGCACTTTAAAGTATTTATAATCAGGACTGAAATACGTTGCCTTCCCTGGTCACACCCTTTCGTGATTGAAGTTGTCCCCAGTTTGCATGCCTTTTCTTTTAGCAAGAGCCCAGATGGCAATTACTAGTGCAAAAATAAGTGTTGAAGGGCCATTTCAGTCAACAGCGTGAGGCTGTTTTTCCCTCCTATTCAACATACCCAATATCCATCTTTTTGTTGCTGTTTGCTTCTGGCTGATGAAGTTTGACCCTATTAATAACAAGTCACACTGAAAGCTAAAAAATCGCCCCAAACACACCCCATCACTGACCACTTTCCACTTTCATTCTCTTTGCACAACCCCTGCATTACAACTGCAGGCAGAAATGCATTTCCTTCCCAACAGCTTTGACACAGCCTTCACAGTTTATCTTTACGCTTAATTCCCCGCAGCTGTCGGGGACGGTGTCGGGCAGCGGCCGCATGCGGGACCCCGCTGCCGCACCCCAGCGCTGCAGAAGCGTTTTGTCATTTCTGCCTTTCTCCCCCTAATCCCCTTTGCTGGCCACAATCTGACCAACGCCTCGTGAAAAAACAGATGGCAGTAACCGATACAGTCTGTAATTGTGGCCAGTTAATAGCAGAGGATAAGAGTGAGATAAGGACCAAGCGCTGGTGGCCAGCTGCTGCTGAGTTAACCCTTCCCGGCAGCACCTCAGCAGGGCTCAGCTGCTCGCAGAATCCCAGGGATGAACTGGGGATATTTCCAGTTCCCCCTTTCTGCTTTTTGCCATTTCATTCATTTCAGGGCTTTTGTGCCTATCAGGATAATGAATTTACAGCTTGATTCTTCCCTCACACCTTCCAGTCAAGAGTCTCAATGGCCCCTGCCATTACTGAATTCCTTAGTGGAGCAGGTAGCCCTTGCTCCATCTTGAAATGGGGTCAAACAAGAAGACAGAAGTTAAGTGACTTGTGCAAAAGCTCAGGACCAGATTTACACTGGTGTACACCCAGCATAACCCAGTTTAAACAAAGCGGGTTGCTCTCTGTTTCAATTTAAAAATCTTCTAAGTAAATATAAACAGAGATACCTTATTCCAAGCTATGAATCCTACATACAGCTCAAGGTGACCATAAACAGGCTCCAGAGGCTTCTAGATTTGGAATTATATTTGAAAATATTCCTGTAAAAAACAAGAAAAAGGAAGAAGTAGATAGGAAGTACTTTCACATTATGACATAATATGCCACTAATTTAGTCTAGAGCCCTTCTACAGGCTTCATCTTTTTCAGCAAATGAGATTGAATCACCATTGTCTCACTTGCAGGTCATCCCTAAGCCCTGGCAGGCTCCATAGCACCCTCCCAGTCCCATGCCAGCTAGTACTCTAGCGTACGTGCAGCCCTTAAGTAGCCAATACCATTTTCATAGTTACCTCAGCTCTGAATATACCTTAAAACAGAAAGGAACTGGAAAGTTCCACTCCACTATAAACACTAATAGACGAACCCCTTCATGTCCTCTCGCAGATTCTGTATCACCTTACAAACAAGGAGCTCTTGCTGTTCTTGAACGTCAGAGAAGTAAAACCCAAATGTTGGCCCCATGGACTTTCCATTTGCCTTTCTCTGGCATGTAGAAGGCAGGTATCGTCTCCCACCTTATCAGCAGGGCATACAGGGACATATTCTATCCTTTTACTAATATTGCCAGCATTCAGAAAGAAAACAGGCCCCAGTTTCATCACAAAAGACACAGTGCTGCAATATAAACCCATCACCAAAACAACTTCAGTAGATATAGCAGCGACAAGTCACAAGTAGGATCATGCCGTGCAGGTCAAATGCAGAATGACAACAGAGAGAGTATGCACTCATGTAAAAAGCTACAATTTTATCCATCATGTAACTACTCCAAACATTTTCATTCACCTCATGGAAAAATCTCATTTTAGAGACTTCAGCCTCTCCTGTTCAATAGCAAAGTCTTTGAAGGTTTCTCACCATCGTGTCTGCCTGGGAGGCAGAAACATGACTTATGCTAATATAGCACTCTCTATGATGTCTGGGCATCCTGTGACAGCCTCAAAGTCCACCCTGCAAGACAAATGCAACTTCAGAAATCTAAAATATTACATTTGGGGCAATGTGTAATACAAACACAAAGGCAGTTTTGTGTCTCTCCAGAGGTGTTCAGAAAACACAGCAGACTTGGGTAACTCAATTGTTCTGTTCATCCGTTAGTAAGGAACTAAAGCTGTGGCTGCTTATATCATTTCCCCCTCAACCCTCTCCAGACCACTCAGACTTCTGTAAAATGCAGCTTTTTCTTTCAGCTCAGTTAGACCAGAAGTGAATTTGGCCTCTACCTGTTAGACATTCTTTTCTGTTTTTACTTTTAATTCTTTGTGGATAAAAGACATCCATTGGATGGATTTTTTTTCCCCTACTGATTAGTTATATTTTTGTTAATAATTTTATTGATAATCAGCTTCCAGACAGTAATTTTTAAACTTGTCACTTGCATTGTGGTGGGTGTCTGCAGCAACACCACAGAAAAACTATCTCCATAAAAACTCCTGAGCTAACTTCTGCAGTGCCATAGAGCTGTTTCTTGGGTAAAACATCCCAAGGCCTACATCCTGAACCGCATGGAGTATATGAAGATTTTGCACAAGTACACATTTTGGTGGAATTAAGCCAAGTATGAGCCACACCAGCAACAGGAGAGCAACCGTCACTTGATGCTGTATAGTGCAGGGGTTGTAATGATTATACATTTTCTAATCCTGCTTCCTTCTGGCAAAACAATAGATTTACTATGACTTTATAGCCACCTTATGTCAATCGGTTGAGTTTCCATCACCAGCATTCCTCCCTCACCGCTGACACGTTGCTTCCACTTGGCCATAAGCCGCACACTAAACCCTTTCGTGCCGTGGAGTTGGATTCAGGCAGGAGGAACAGCCCAGCTCACGTGCCCCTCTTGCAATTGCAGAAAGCTGTGGTTGAACATCTTGTTTTTTCATTTGCTATAGACATTTGTTCTTGCAGCTGACCATGTGCAGGAGAATTTGCTCATGTTCCAGAAAAGGACAGCTGCACCACAAATTACCTTAAACCTCCTCGCTCCAGGGATTATCTGGGTACAGTGAAGTGTGTGTATCCTAGGGCAGGGGTCTTTTCTTACTATAAACAGAGTTATTAACCTCTTATTTACTAGAAGTGTTTATAAACTAAGTAATACAGAGTTCTGATATCACTAGTCACTTCTTTCTAGCGATGTTTTTTTTTGGATTGTCCATCAGTCTACAGTCACAGACTAGTTTCCTTAACTACTACTTTATAGCTTTCCCTCATGAATTATGTCTGCTGCTATCTATCTTTACTTGGGGGACAACATACACCTCTTGGGGCTCTGGGCACGCACAACTGGGGACTCTAGCCCCTCTTTGCCATATTGCCCTTTTTGCATCCAGCTACAGTAACCTCTTGGGTGTCTTCCACCACCTTTACTGAGCAATCTATACAGTAATTATGTCAAGCGTCAGTCTTGGCTCTCAGCATACTTAATCTTGGCATTTACAAGAGAAACTGAAGGAGCACCATTAAAGCCAAAAACGATCCAAAGAAACATTTTCAATGCTAAATTTGTAAGCATCACTTCAGCAACACAACTACAAAAATAAGTCTAAATGCAGATAGTGACCACTGCCATCAGCTGACTACTGTTCAGTGTCAGGTGAGGAACCAGTCAAGACACAAGCAAAGACAAAGCTGTTGATACAGGTTCAATTTGACTACCAACTCTTCACAGATCTAATAATGAAAACATTACTGTATGGACCTTCAAGACATAACAGCATTCTGGCTATTTAAAATTTATTGTTTTATTCTTCCATTTCTCTCTTCTTTGTTTTCCACTAGTCCACACATTTTCAATACGAAGTGTCTCTTGACATGTGTCTCGTGAACACATTCAGCCTGCCTCTGGAGGAGATCATTGTACCCCTCTCGACTCCTGCTTAAAGGCAATACCTGCACTTCGACACTACAGCAAATTCTCTGCTACCGCAAATAGACTCAGAGAAGCCTGATCCATTTCCAGCAGCAGAGGCCTTGGCTCGCTCCCCTCGGTGTTGTTCTCTCTATTTAAAGCGTTACAATGAGTGAGACGTTAACATATTTAACACACAAAAGAACTGGTTCTATGAAACATCTATCTGCAGGTAATAAAGCAAAACAAGAACAACAACAAAAAAATAGAAAGGGAGCTTAATGGGACCCCTCATAGTGAGTTCTCTGTTTTAGCATCAGTGATGTGAACGTTTGCGCAACTAAAACCGTGTCTTCAGTATAACTTCAAATAGGACTCAAGTGGAAATTCCATGCATTCTCCAACTCTTCAGTTGTAACTGGATACCAATTAGGAGGTTTGGAAACACGTCCATCAAAATCTGAACCATAAGAGATAACACGCAAATAAAAAAAATACTAAAAAACCCACTGTGACCAATAACTATTTCCTCAGAATAATTTGTAAGAGTTACTGCTTTGTTAACCACAGCTGCCAGCTGCCATGGTGCTCCAGTCAACATGCCATTCAGCACATTTAATAGGCCTGATAGTAATATACTCTCATCACTAGCAGTTAACCAGCTACCTCATAGCTTTGGCATATCGCTTAGGACTCGATGAGGTGCAGCGTCACCTTCCACTAAACCAATCAGCATCAGGCAGGGGACCTGCCAAAATGGTAGAAGGCACCATGAAGCCAGAGGACATGACCCCATGTGACAGTTCTGGCTTGATGGCAGTTCTCAACTTTTTAGAGGTTTCCCTGAGTTGATCCAAAATCAAGCCTTTCAAAATTCCTACAAGCTGTAAAACTGAACATGAGGTATTGGTCGTAGTGTGCATATTAATAAGTCAGACTTTTTAAAGACAGATATGATCACACATGTCTAACATATATTCTCAGCAAACTTAAAAACTAGATTCCATCTGTCAAGGCAAAAATTAGTAACAGATTTATTTCAAAAGAATAAAAAAGGTACTCACCTTTTTAGCAATGGAAAAAGCCCTCTAAACTTGTTTTCAATATTCTTAATCATAAGCTGCCCTATGACTCTTCACATTCAATGACATGATGTGATCTGTCAATACATTGGCTGTTATGTTCAGACCCAAACACTTGCTAGATCCAGATCATCCTATATTTGATTTTTAGGCCACTCTTCCATTCACAATACTTGGTACCAACAACTTTGAGCTATTTACATATATCTCATAGTTTCAAGACCTTATCTAATAAAAGTAAGGAGATCACTACATATTAATTCATCAAAGGTTTTGCAAGTACAAGCTGTACTATCTTTCCATTTGTTCCAAAGCTTTCACTCTGATTCCAAGCAGTATTATCACTGTGATGCTTTTATCTAGGATGTATATTGTATTACACTTCTAGAAGTCAAGGGTTAGATACTGTTGGGAAAACTATGCAACACAAATTCCTGAAGTGTACTGGCAACCCACAACCACATCAAGACCAGTCTAAAAATAAGTCAATTTGGTCTGGTCCAGAAAGCAAAGTACCAGCACCAGCTCTCTTAAACAATCTTCCTTCCACTATTACCAAACAAGCCAGAATCACTGTCAACAAAAGAAATCCTGGAAGGAAGCACAAACCACTGTTGTAGTAGTAAGCTATGAATTTCGAGGCATATGAAAGTAAAGTGTCAATGGTAACTCTGAAATTAGATTCTCAGACTGTTTTCATTTCATCACACAGTCCTCCCCCACAGCATCTGAGGCTGTCTGTAGGATACATATAAATCTCAGTCTTAAGAGATGACAAAAAACCAATCTGGTAACCAAAGAGAGAACAAATTTGATTTCTTAGTTTGGGGGTTTGATTTTGGGTTTTTTTGAAGAGACTAAGAAATCAACACATTTGTACTAGTATTCTTCATGTATTCATATGATCTAGAGAAAAATCTCCAACTTTTCTCATCACTGCTTTCTGCTACAGCATTTAAAGTAGACCGAGACACTGGGAGCTGCCAGCCCTGACAGCATTTCCTTCTAATAGTTTCTGCTTTACTGGAAAATATGGAACCCTGGTAGCTGATGGACCTGGTGGACACACAACCAGCACCCTGGCCAAAACTGCCTACCCCTTTCTTCTACCAGCAGAGCAGAACACATCTGCAAGGAAATCAAGCTGTATCCTATTCTAGCTTTTACCTTTACAAGCCTTTTTCTCCTCAGTGAAGTTTCACTGGTCTAATATGGATCAGCCATTGTCTGTACACCAAAACTAGTCTAATCCTTACAGTTTTAGGACAAACCAGGATCTGGAGATGGGGAGGAGATTATCTGCAACCTGGCAGTCCTTTCCTGGTGGGCCACACAATCAGAAAAGAAGTAGTTTGTTTTTGTTTTTACTACATTGTTATTTTACTCTAACTGTTCAATTCAATGGGAATCAATCGGGACACTCAAACTATACTTTGTACCATATGTTTTCAGACTAATTCTTTATGAATACTACATTAGAAAAAGACATGGTTCTGCTAATGCTAGAAATATTCATTGATCACTCCACAGTTTTCCACAAGTCTGTGTGCTAGAAAAAAACATGCCTCTCAGGAAACAAGAGCACAGAATTCAGTCAGCTGGAATATGTGAAAGCATACTCTCAGTTTTTCCCATCCTTCTGCACAAGAAAGGGCTCCCCAGGAAGCCAACACAGACTGCCCCTTTCCAGATACTTGTGTTTCCCTAGAGGGTCCCAAAAGCAGGAAGAAGGCTGGAATGCCCTTCTGTAGGACAGGAAAATTGCTGTATTTCTGCAGGAAACATAGTATTTCCTGCACCTCAGCCAGAAATGGATATGAGGGCTCAGCATCTGCAGGGAACCACTGTGCCTGAATGAGATGAGACTGGAAACCTAATGGGAAGGGTTTGGCTTCCTCAAAGTCTTCTTGGGTGAGGAAGAAAGAAGAGATGGAGATTAATTTTTATTTATTTTTTTTCTTTCCTAGAGACTTTGGAGGTAAGAAGAACACAGAGTTTTTCAACTGAGACATAAAAGAGCCTAAAGTTAATACTTCAGGTGCATTTATTTACTTAATAGGTAGCTTCACATTTAGGGAGCAGAAACTACAGGTTGTATATCAACTTTTATTCCCAGGAAGGAGCCACATGGCATCAGGATGTCTATGACATGCACAGCACATACAACTCTAGTGAAAAGCAGTGGTAGAGGCTCTTCATATGTGCACCCACAGGGAGCAGAGCACCCACAGTGTTCCCCACACTCCAACTGGGGCAGCCAAGGGCAGAATTCACCCTTCAGGCTTCCCCGTAATTATAGCATCTGTGTGATGCAGCAAATCAGAAGTGGGACTTATCACTTCCAGAAGAGTAATTTAGAGACATTCCCTAAAGTCCATTTTGAAACATTCACCTTCCAAGATGCAGTCTCACCACTGTTAGGAGCATCAGTCAGGACCCTCTCAACTACAGGATCTTTGTGCAGAGTACACAACATGCTGCCAGGCTGTTCAAGGACAATGGGGCACCCCAAACATTCCCAGGACACCCAGTACATTACAACAAGACAGATCGACTGGCCTTCTTTTCCATTGCTCTCAAAGAGCTGACAAATCAAAGCCCACACTCACATAGTGTTAATTACATTAGTTTATATTAAAACAACAAAATATGCCCTGCTTGCTTTATACGTCCTTCCAGTCTTACTGAAGACGTGTTAGTTAAGTACAGAAGATATCACTCCTGAACTGAGCAACTGCAGTTTTTACCCAAATAAGGAACAAAAACATCCCAACTCTTTATCTTTTCACCAACAGATATCAAAGAAATTGTTGGGATTTTCTAAAGCATCCTTGTTTTTCACGTGGCAAATATAAAGCGTCAGGAAAGGCGCACGGAGTAGCCTGTGGTATCCTGGCGTCTTCTGTCAAGCTCCACATTGTCCAGTGACCCACTACAAAGCATTTGAAACCACGGAAGATATTCCTACCTAAACAGTATGTCTCAGCTTAGACCTCCTTACTGTCATTAGGTCTGAAAAAGAGATCTGTTTTTAAGTTTTTAGACTCTCTGAAGAGGAAAAAAAAAGAATAGGGCTGAAAGAGTTAAAGAGTTTATTGTGCTTTTACACATTTTAAGAGATCATCTTTCAACAATGGCAGTAAAATCAGCATGCAGCCTTAATTTTCTATGGTTGAACCTTGAACGTGAATCATTATATTACAATGTACTTATTGATTTCAACAGGAAAAGGATTAAACCCAGAAAATCAGGTTAGGAACCTGAAACTGGACTGAGGAAAATGGAATTTTTCTGGTACTAAAACCCTCTTATGTTATGTAAAATACATTAGAATTTTAAATATGAGATTTGGCCATTTGGAAAATATTCTTAACATCTCAAAACTCAGCAGAGATGTGACAAGGTCAGTGAACTGAAAATCTGATTAGTAACCAGTGCTTTGAATAAAAAAACCCTATTATTACACATATTATACAGTACTATCTGATTTTACCTACTTGCACAAACATATATAAAATAAAAGGTGTTTTAATGGAATATTCAACAAGTATAGAAACATCTGTGACCACTGTGCTGTTTGTTGGCCACCAGTACCACACTACCACATTTCCATTGTGTGCATATATATTATATTTGCATACAGAATATGCACACTGTATATACACTTCAAATACAGCCAGAATATCAAGTGAAACCATTTTCAGTTACTTGTTTATTGGCTGACTTAACCACAGGTGCTGGCCCTTGCTCCTGCTCCTCCCTGCACCACCACTAAACCTGCTGCAGAGAATTAACACATTTCAGCTGCACAGCCATTAATCCTCTGTACATTATTATGATTTGCTAGAGTTGGTGACAGCACTCCCTATAATTTACCCAGAACTCTCCCTTGTAAAAATCCTAATTTTGCAATGTGAGCAAATTTTCACAAGCAAATAATTTAGACAGAAGTTTTCTGTAATAGACATGTTCCTCTCTAAGTTTTCTCTGCGTGCTATTGAAGATCTCAGTTGGAACAGCTATCTGCTTCTCACTATAATTAAAGAAAAATAAGCAAACAAAATAAATATATGTCTGTTAAGTCATTTACCTGGGAGTTTCTAGTACCTACAGGCTTTGGAACAGAAACATGGCAAGGACCAACCTGAACATAAATATGGTCCCTTTAGCCTATATAAATTCACCTAGTTCACACAGATACAGTTGTTTCCCCATACCTCAGTTCAGACAATTGCAGCTCAGCCACACCACACCATCCTGTACCTCACACATGCCAGCTGGACCATGAAGAAAACAAACTACCCGAGAGGAAGAAGGAGGAAGGAGGCAGACTTGGGACAGGCAGAAGCAGAGAAAGCTGGTGGTGAGAAGGCAGGCTGCTCTGATCACTGGGGGCTTTTTTCATTACCATCTGTATTGCCACAGCTTTCTGACAACCCAGGAAAGTAAAGAAAGTAAAATAGAAAATTTACCTTTTTGCATATGTGTGTGTGTATGTGATGCCCCAACATGCCACTCTGCTTTGAGCTTTTCTAACCTCTACTGTCAGTGGCAGTCCAGCCAGTCAGTGGCAGGGATGTGACACACGGTTTAAGCAGACCCAAGAGAACAGGCACCCTGGCAGTCCCCAGGCACCCTGGCAGTCCCCAGGCACCTTTTATTCAAATGCATTAGAAAAAAAATTGCCCAAATTCTACATCCAACGAACATTTCTTAAAATGCTGTAGGCAAGGATTTTCTTACACAGAGGATCTTATTTTAAAGAGTATGCTGCAAAAAACTTCAATTACTTTGAACTTCAAATGACCTGGTAACAAAAAGAGACTTGGTAAGCAATGAGCAAGTGACATACTTCAGTGAGTAAGCACACAACTCATTGAAATTTCCAGCTTCTTACAAATACTTAAATCAGAATTAGCTGTGTCAAGGAGGAGGGAAATTAATTTGTTAAACTTCAGCAGGAAGCCAGGGATGATGGTAACACATGGGTGCAAATCATTCCTGTGGTACACTCTCATTTTTATTTAAAGCCATTTTGGGCAAATATAAATGGCTGATAGAAATAATTTATTTGGTCTGTGCAGGGTGGCTTGAACTAGAATATGGAAGCTCCAGAAGTAACAAACCTTTCAACAAACAAAAGAAAAAACACAGCAAAGATAGGAAATTAATCCAAATGTACACTCACTCCAGCAGCCTCCAGCTACCTGCACACTGGTGCTGTTTGCTACCATCAATCTGCCCTCAATAGGTCACAGGTTCTTTGTCACCACCCTGGCTTGTGTCCAGCTGACTGTCTCTCTCTTTACCAGCCCTCACGGAAGGGTAGAAACAATTCTATTCAATTTTGCTCCAGCAGTGCTTCACTGAAGCTCAGATCAAGAGAAGTAGATCTACAGGATACAAACTGCCCTAACAAACACACAATGGGAGACAGTGCAAGTCCAGAGAAAGGGGTACTACCAGAGTACTCCATGTCATGTGACAAAAGGAAGGTTTCTTGTTAAGCTGCAAACCTTATCTCATAAAAGACAAAATGGCACTAAGTTGGCATAGATGGCATGAAGTTTTTTAAGGTAAATTCAGTTTAAAGTAAACCTGGACAGACACTTTAATTCTGATTTTACCCATTCCATTGTTGATGGAGTTAATTGCGTGGTCACTTGGGAGTATGCCCTTTGCACTGAATTAAAAAGCAAAAAAATGTCTTCTAGAAATGCACAAGCACTTCCACTGTTTCCACCAAGTAACTTTCCAAGACATTCCAAAGTTTCATTTAACAACATAACCAACAAACCCACAAATTTCCTTGGATTTTGGCTCTCCAGATGTAACATTACATGTTTCCAAACCTTAAAGCACTCTGCCTCTCTTGTGAGCTGGCACAAGGTAGTGCCAGAGGAACACCAAAGGAAACGAGAGCCATGATCACCTCTGTGCTAGCTCCAGTATGGCCAGAATAGAGCAGGGAAATGGCTGTGGATCAGGAGCATTGCTACCCAAATGAGGACACCCATTGTCAAAATGAAGCTTGGTGTAGAGAGTAGAATATTAAAGCTCCACAAAGGTATAGACAGGTTACACTCAGGACATCTTGTCGTTGAGCACAACTAGCACGCACTACCTACCAGTGGCGTGGCTCCCACTCAAGGTAAAAGGCGGCAATAATGGAGTTTGCCACCAATTATTCAGTCATGCACGAAGTGGAGCATCTGAAAAATGTTGCTGCATTCTGGAAACATACTGCTCTTATTTGATATTGCTGTATAAGCATCAAACTATTTTGTTTTAAAAGCCATGGTAAATTTATGAATGAAACTGTGCAAGAGGGATTTAATAAGAGATCCATAGCAAGTGTTCAGTGGTCTGGACATTGCCCGCCACCAGGGTAGCATGAAATCATTTGATAATTAGACCATGGCCATGCAGGATTAGAATACCATAAAAATATAGGGCTGCATTATTTTTATTTATATAACAGATGGATGTTTAAAAAGGTCGTGCATTTTTAATGAATGCAACGTCACGCCAGTGTTGACAGAAGATTTAGAAGTGCTACAATATGGCCAAATCTGAAGCCTAAAAATGCCACCTTCCCTTCCCCCCGCCTCCTCCAGTCACGGAGCTGAGAAACAAATGTGCAATAGTGCTGCGAATTTCATTCCAGAGATCAGCTTAAGTACAGTATTTACAGGGCACCAGGTTATATTTTCTTTCATGTCTGTTGTAGGTAAGTACAAGACTTTCATTACTAGAGGTACCTGAAGGCCCCATACCCTTTAGCCTTATGACACACAGATAAGATAGAAGAGCAGCTACTACTGAAAAATAGGGTAAAGTGCTAAAACCATATTTTTTTAAGCAGAACAATACTTGCAAAATTTTCCATTAAATACAGGCTTGCAGAATATTTCTTCTTATAAAAAAAAAAATAACAGGAAAGAGACCTGGCAATGAAGCATCAGTTCATCATACTGTAACATCACAGAAATCACATTCTTGCATTAGCTGTGATCTAGAACTCTCTACTTTGGTGGGCAGCCCAAAGCATCACAGCCAAGCTATAACAGAGAATGAACTTTTGTGGACCCATGCAGCCACTAAGTCTCCATCACTGCCTACAGACAAGTGCCACACTGCAGCTCTGAGAAAGCATGGACACATCCAGACCTGAAATAATTCAGAGCCACAACCCTTTCTCAAAAATCCAACAGGCATTTGCTAGGGAAAACAGCAGCATTCTTTAGCCCCTGCCTTTTTGGCTTGCCCCGACCCTCTTCTGCCATCACTGGCAAAACACACAGGCAGTGAGGACTAGAACATGTGGCAAACCTACATTAACACTACACCAAGGACTACATTCAAGTCCATTGCCATCAGTGTAACCACAGAATATGTCATTTTCCCTCCATTATGCTTTTAAACAGCTGCTATTTTAAACAATAGCACTGGGAGACACCAAGGGGTTTCCCAGGTGTAGAGCCTGAATCAAGGAGCAGCGAGGGGAAGCTGTTTACTGAACTGAGCAAAACCACTGCACCAGTGAGCTCTGCTTCCAGCGCGCTCCAGCTGCCTGCACACAACGCGGCCTTAAAGAAGGGTACAGTGAACCTGGGCTTAACTATTGATGGTGCCCACAGTGAGGGACTATTCCTCTCTCGTAAAATGAAGAACACTGAACTGTGAAGCCATGTCTTTCCTCACAGTGTCCAGTTGGCCTGTGAAATTAATAGTGAGCAACTATCATTGAAAGCTTTTTTTTAAAACGGTTCATGAGAGATGTGAGACTTTGCTGTTACAAGCGTTGAACAGCGCAGTGGCGTATTTGCCTAAAAAAAAATCCATGTTTTGCATGCAAAATTCTGAATCAACTTTTCAATTCCGAAACCACTAATCTAAATCTTCCCCCTTCTTGCAATTTCCTCAGGAACAAGAGGTTAGAAAGAAAATGCTGGGTTACCGAGCTACCATTCCAGTACAGAACCATTATCTTCATGTGCTCCTCACTGGATTACCTGGTAACCTCTAATCACTCCGACAATAGTTAACAAGAACACTTTCCCTTAGTGATTGTCATACAGCTAACTGTTGCCACTCACCATGAGTGCATTATTAGTGACGCTCCTGTTTTACAATAAAAAGGACACCATCCTTCATACAGCCAGGTTGGACACCTATTAGGCACCTTGATGTCCTTGTCTCAGAAGGACTTTCTCTGCTTTTTCCTGATTTAGTAAAAGAAAACATCAACATGGAGCTCAATAGGGACCATGGTCCAGAAAAGACAGTTGGGGGATTAAGAACAGAGATCAAAACCAGGCATACTCTTGACATTAGGCATTGCTCTAGCTATTCTGCCTTTGATATTTCATGCTTATGATCAGACCTCTGCATTATTAATCGAAAAGAAATTTTATTCAAGTGCTCTGCTATAATTTTTTTTCTTTCCAATCTTCTACTACACAAGACACATATTGGACAAATCTCACATATTCAATTAATGAACTAACATCAGGCTTGAGAAAAAACAAACACCAAGTCTGATTTTCCTTTCAAGTATGTAACTAAGGTCAGAATCTGCTCCTGGGCAACCATGTCAAAAAGATCAGTTGGGAAAAGCCTGTGTATTGAAAAGCCTCTAACTCAAGTCCAGACACTCTAAAGAGCTAAAGCATAAAGGTATTTCATAGGTGAGTTGTATAACTTTCTGAAGAATTGCATTACCTCAGAGATCTTCAAAGCCAAAAACTTAGAAAGCAAGATGACAAATAACCCACAAGATACAAACCAGCACCTAAATAATATAGATGTCTATAAACCACAAGAACTTAAAAATTCACTCAACTTATAGATCTTTTCCAGCTAAGGTAACACTTTCTCATGGCAATAAACACGTTGCTTCTTTCCAAATTCAATTGTGCTTTTCCATCTTGCAGATTTGGCTAATGATGTCTTCAGTTTGAGAAACAGAGTGATAGCTTAAATACAGCTGTCACATAAAATGAGTATACTTCAAGACATGCAAGAAAAGCTGTACAAGACAAATTATATTACATTCAACTTTATGCAAATAAAGTACTACCATTAATCATCTCATATGAAGTCAGATACAATATGCCATGTACACTATAAGAATAGCTGACTTTGGAGGTTGCTGAGATAGCTTCAACCATTCAGGGCGACTTGCAACTAATTTTAACAACCTAAAAACAAAGTGCCTAAACACATCTTACCATTCAGGTACTCTCTATAGTGAAAAGATGATACATCTGAGGAATTATTAGTCACATCAACTTTAGACACTTATTTTAGGATGGCATGAGTCACTCTCTAGATGCACCTCTCTTTGCTGATTACTGGAGCCTGGACACCTGAGTTATTTCAGTTATATATGTTTTAAAAAGCTGAAGGGAGCTGACATGATCAAAGCCTTCATCAAAAGTCCTTACAGAAAGCAGACCTGATGGCAGGGATGGCAGCCTGTCAGGTACTATTTCTAAAGAGGTCAGATGTCTTCATCACACTGAGAGGGGATTTTAAAAAAAAATTAAAAAAAAAATTAAAAAAAAAAATCACCATCTGCATAGTAGCTGTTACCTCATTTTAATTCCTCATGGATAGCCACTTGCATTGGGGAGAAAGATGATGGTGTCGGCAAAAATAAGTGAGGACAAGGTTTTCGGAATTATTTCAGTCTAACTTAATGGACTGTGTATTTGAGAGGCTGAGGAGATGCAGGTTATTTAGCTTGTGGCTAGTAGTTCACATTAAACTGCAGACCAACAGATACCAATATTTCAGATTAATTTACCAAACCACCAGGCAGCACTATCACTAATTAGAGGAAGCATTACCCAAGAGGCTGTTATCCTGAGACCAGACCATGTACTAATAACGCAGACAGTGAGAGTTTAGATAACACAATGAATATAATTGTATTTATTTTTAAAAGCCTTTCTTAATGGCCAATATTCATCATACTCAAGGCTCCAGCTGCCAAATCCTTTATATTTTCCTGTGAGTCATGGCTGGGTAAGCTTGCTCAAGGTAATGCATGTCAAGTGGTTTTTTTAAGGAGATAACAATGAGCAATCAGCACCATAACAAACAAGCAGTAATTCTATACTCCACTAAATATTGTAAGCAATGATAGAAAACAAGTCTGCAACGGAAAGATTATAAATCCTAGTTTTAACAAAGTACAAGCCTATGACTTTTCTGTACCTAGATTAGAAATAATTTTTGTAGAGAAACTTCACATATGCAAACACATGCAAAGAGAACACAGCACTCAGGGGTGGGGTAAAGTTTTGAGACATGTGAAGAAACATAAGAGGCCTCAGTTTCAAAAAGGTCAGGGTTTCAATCCCATAGCATTTTCACTGATGTTACACAAGCAAACAAATCACCAGTATTTATTGTAACATTAAAGAACAAGAATAAAACTACTCCCGTCTACATTTATCATATACTTATGCCCTCCCCCCTAATTACTCAGTCTCTCACCTACCTTCTGAAGAGAATTTCTCAGATTTGGTTTCTTTGGTTGAGGATCAGTAACATGACAACACCCTCACGCCCTGCAAAGTGGCGGTGATAAGATGTCCGCCAGAAGAGCGCCAACACCATTAGTTTGGAGGAATCCCCTGAACATTATTTATGAGTTTGATCTAAATTAATCAGCCTCTAGAAAGTGCATTTCTGCAGCTAGCCTTGAAGCCAACAAAAGATAAAACCACCAGAGAACACAAGTAGCTGTGTTTTCCCCTAGCACTCACCAGTTTCAGGCTGACAGAAGCAAGGCAGGTCTGCTCACTCCCAGAGGAAGCTGAAGAGCTCTCTCAGCATGGCTGCACAAGCACAGAACCTTCCAGCACCACCAGTGTTTTTCTATCTTTGCTGCTTTCACCACTCAGGCCTCAGGTGGTGCAAATTGGCTATTTTCAGGTGGAGGGAGGGAGGCAGGTTCTCCTTTCCCCCTACAGCCCCCCCCCCCCCCTGAGGGGCCACAGGTGTGAGGCAGCAGCACAGGTGGCTTTTCCCGCCTCATCCCAGGCTTGGGAGGCAACTCTGCTCAGGCCTTCAGCTCGGCACTGCCCCAGCACTCGCCCAGCTGAGGCAGCTCTTCAAAAGACTACCCAGTATCTGCTGGATGGTATTTCTCTTGTGCTTGGAAAACCAGGGGCTTAAGGGTTTTTTGGTTTATTTTTTCTTGTTCTTCTACAAAATGCTGCAAGAAATTGTGCTTGAATGCAGTGAAGGGTCCAGCCACAGTTTTGTCTCTGAACTGTGCACAGTGCACTGCTGCAAAAAGAGCAACTGTACCACCCCTCACATCATGGCGGCAACGCTTCTAGAAAGCGCATTTTGCTCTAGTGACTTGTACGTGCTGAATGCATGATTTAACTTTTGCCTCTATGAGAACTTAGATAAAGGCTCCAGGATTTCATCAGCTACAAGACCTGTGCCTTTAAGGGTAATAAAGGCTTATGATTTGAAAATACATGTATTATAAAAAGCATAGCTTCAGTGCTGTATACCCTTCATATTACACCTATACAACAAGCAAAAACAGTAGCTTAGTAAAAAGAACATAAATTGTTTTCGGACATTTTTATCACAATCCAAGCGCCTCCTGCATAGGAAACCCACAAATGAGAAGAAGGCCACAGCTTGTTGAGGTCCCTTTGGTTTCCAAAGATATGGAAGTAAATACAGCAGAATCTTTTTCCAGCTGAGCTCTTTGCGGGAACACAGCATAAGGTAAAAACACGGTAAGGCCCATGTTGCTTTGAGCTAACCACAAACAGGGCAAGCATCTGTGAAGGAATTTAACACTGAGGCAGGGATGAAAGGAGCTTCCTCCTATCAAGCCATAGGCTGTTTGGATATTTTTATTTTTTTTTCCCCTCAGCATAAGTTTAACATTTACAAAATCAAGTAAGAGCTTAACACAATGTTTATTACTTTACTCCAGAAGTAGAAGCAGCGGCAGCAGCAGTCTTTGATTACAATTACTGGATATGTTACGGTCTGCTTTCTACTTTTGCTTCCAGTATTGCTCTTCAGCGAAGAGCTGAAAGTTTGGGTCTTGAATGATTTTCAGAGTAACCGCCTTGCATTTCTAGAAGCAACAAGCACTTTGCCATTAGCTCGAGGGGCAGGAGGAGGGACCACAGCGTAGCCAGGGGCAGCATGGCAGCTGGCTGAATTCCAGCTCCAATTCTGTCCCTCATGTTGGTGATTGGCACTTGACAGCAAATACCATCTTGCTTGACAGCAAAAGAAACAGCTCTTTTTATTAATTTCTGCCCTCTAGGATGGCATCTGACAGCTGGTACTAAAGGAGGCCAAACTTCACCTTTGCAAATGCCAAAGCTTCAATTTTACACACTTGGTGTTCAGAACTCAGCTGCTTCATGTCTTAACAACAGTTTTTTTTCCTGCTCCTCAGTCCATGGTTTTCCAAAGGATGCACTCCTCCCAAACTATGTCCTTTCTCACTATTTAGAAGATGCCTTGGAACAAAGAACATGTCTTAGTAAAGGCATGGGGACTGCACAGATTGCATAGCTCTTAACTTTTATGGGCCCAAGTACAGAAGGGTAATCATCACTACACAACAACTGTATCATAGCAAAATGCCTGCATTCACTCATAACAGTCTACTCATTGCAGTCAGTGCTTAGGGTCAGTTTGAGAAGAAGCTGTGGAAAAGAAGTGTGCAGAAATTTTCTCTTCTTTTCTCCCCTGTTCTTCCTGAACAAAGAGCCTGGCTGACAGGCAGTGTCAGAAATATGTTACATAAGCAAAGGTTTTCCTATTTTTTGTTTTCAATAAAGTGGCAGAGATGGTTTTTGCATTTCTGAGGATGAAAGTGAACTATGATGGATTTCTTGCTTTGGATTAACTGCAGACAAGCAGCTTAAGAAGTTCTGCTGGGATACATTTTCTATTATAGGTTCTCAAGGGTATAACGTAATTTTAATCTATAAAATGAAAGCTACTCAATTTCTGCTGAATCTTGGTGGCATTTGCTGGAAAAGAACAGAACAGCAACATTATCTTGGAGGAGAAACTAGTTCATTATAACAAAAAGTTAATTGTTCAAGTTCATAAGCAAAAACTGCTTTTGAAGTTTCAAATGTTACAGTTGTACATTTTCAATATCAAACACCTACCATAAGAAATTACATTCTATTATAATGGTGACAAAGATTTCCAGCTTTTTCTTAGATACATAATCCTGGTCTTCTTTTGCCTAATGAATTTTCACATCTTTAAAATTAGTGTTAAACAAAGTTCATTGTCCTAAAGAAACAGTTTAAATATGGTGCCTTTCATAAGATGAATGCTTTCATTTAAGGTGTAGCTATATAATTAATATAAAATGGTTTTAATTTGTTACATTTGTGTATTTTCAGTTTATGTCATATTGTTTAGCAGAAAAATAAAGTAACTAATAACAACTCATGGAGATAGCCTAAATACAGTCTATCTGTTCCATATATTACCTGTTCGCCATAATGCTTTTCACTACAATATAGAATACACTAGAGCAACTGAAATTATTACCAGGGAATATTACATACATTGTGTCAGTATTGACAGTGTTTCCCTGATTAAAAATAATAGCGACAGTAAAAGAATCTTTAATTCAATTTCTTATACATGCTCTACTTTGCAAGTGGAATAGGATTTAAACTGAAAATTCTTCTCATGTTGTCCAGACGCTTTTTCTTCATAGACACTAAATATATTTGTGTAATCACAATGGATTCAAAATAGTGAACTGCTGCCAGATAATCAGGTCAATGATTTCAAACAGGAATGGGTGCCTGACAGAGTAGGCCAGCCTTCCAGAGTAAAACAGATGGTGTTCCTTCTCCTGAGGTGTCTCTAATGTAAATCACTTCACCTTTTAAGTTGGCACTTATCACCAGAACTTCAGAAACAAGCCCTGTGAATGAACATGAAGACAAAGCACAATACAAATGATGCAAAGCCCTTCTTCAGAAATTTAGAACGTTTAAAAAATATCTTTACTCTTTTATCTCTTATTATTAAACTGGTAAGGTTCAGTGGATTGGGTACTGTATTTTTAATAGATGAACTACTCAGATTATCTTATACTGGGAACAGCTGGGCTTGCTCATTTCTTTCCTTTTATGCTTTTTTTAAGACCATTGGCAAGAACAATCCGTGGGCTCTTGGACTGAATAGCTGACCCAGGTTGAATTACTGGTGCAGTACAATTGCACATTTCGTCTCTGGAGTCCGAGCTCCCTGCAGCACTTGCAGAATCTTGCATACGTGTTGATGTTGTAGTTGTAAATGCTTGCAGATGGGCACTTTCCGTCACACGAAACAATGTTCACCTGGTAACAAACATGAATAATCAACAAATTGAATCATCTAGGAGATACAGTTAGTAGTTCTTAAAGTCCAGAAACATTAGGCACCCAAATCCAATGGCAAAGCAATGAAAAATCCAGAGGCCTTTACTCTAGCCTCTTATGAAATCCCTCTATGTCCAAGTAATAAACTCTAAGTACGCTGCTCAGACAGGTCTCAGTATTTATCCAACTGAGATTAACAGTTTCTGAGATTGCTGTCAATATCAGTAACAGCAGTTTTTGGCTATTAACAGACAGAAAGAAATAGTTTCAGTTTTGAATTTTAAATTATTCCTGACAACCTTGTCTTGAACATAGCACCAAATGTTCTGTCCACAATTCCCTGCATATTTATGTCAGTGAGACACAGATGCAGTGCTGCTATAATGCTATTGCTAAGGAGGAATATAAAGAATCAGTCCTTTGGAAAGCCAAGGGGTTTATCATTATTACTAATGATACCAAAACTGTAATACAGATTGTAATAGAAACAGTCATATAAGCTGATGATTTTTTTCCATGTTTAATAGTCAGGATTTGCATTTCTGTTCAGTGAGACACTGAGACAAAATTTCCTGGCTGCTCAGCAGTTTACTCTACAAAACATAGTCTCTGAGTCATTGCAGAGGTTACAGCTGTTTCCATATACTCTTTTATCACAGCTTTTCCAGGCATTCTTACACATCTCACACAAGACATCTGTCTGCACCCTCACTGCTGCTCACACTACCTTACTGCCCAGCATGACATCACTGGTGTCCTCCTCCAGTAAATCCTTCAGTAGACATGCAGATCGTACCTCGTTCTTCCTACGCATTTCACAGTACACTCATGCTGCTGCCTAAAACTTCAGCAACCAGGACTCCTTTCTTCATGAAACTGGCATTTAAATACTTTCCCTAGACAGATGGGAACTTAAACACACCTGCAGGCATTTTAACTGTACTATATCACTGGCAAGATTCAGTTATATATAATTTGCATATAATAACTGCATTATAGGGTGAACTGAGACCGTGGATTTGCGCTAAATCAGCATGTGCCTGGATGCACACAAAAGCATAAGTCACATCCCCCTTTTTCTTATTATTTGAGAAGATGATTGCTGAGAACGTAGGGAAATATTGCTCTATGCAACATAGAAACCTCTGTCTCAGGGAGACGCAGACAACAACCTTGTGAAATTTGTGTTCCTTTTTTATTTCTCTCTTGAGTTCTCCCTTCTATTAAAAGAAATTGTGACACTTATTTACTTACTGGTGTGTTACTCCTGCAGTCATTCTTGCGTATAGTCATCCTAACAGTCACCTTTTTACAGAATTTTCCATCTTCCTTACCTGCAAAATGGGCATTGATTGAAAAATATCAGCTCAAAATTCTAAACTTTTCACAGACAAGAACATTCCTGAACATTTTATGGAATCAAGAGACAAAAAGAAGAAAACACCAAATACCTCACTGCACTTACAGAACTTTAGCAAAGTGACATTAGCTATAAATTGTATCATTTTTTAAACTATCCTGCATTCATGCATTGTCTCCTTATATCTTTGCGAACAATTACAAAAGGTTCATTTTTCAGTCAAAAGCCCTTTAAGTGCACTGTCTATCAAAAAAGTGATGTAAAATTGATCAACTACTCCTGTGAGAAGGCCTGTTAATAATGCATAAAATGCATTTTCTATGAAATAACTGTAACAAAAGAATAGCACAATTGCATTCCAATGGTATAACGAAAGTTTAAAATGGAACACTTAACACCAGAATCTGATGAAGAACAGGGCTTCAGGGGTCTTTACATTTCTGTATGTTTTCATTAAATAAGAAAAAGAACACTACTGAACAAATTAAATTTTTTATTTGCATTTTCAGAAGCGTGGTTTCTACAATATTTCCCATAGAAGTATGTACAAAGTATATGGAGAAAAAAAAAAGTTACAAAGAAATCATGAAATGCTATGAGTTAAACTTAAGAAGAGAATCCTGAATGTTTGAAGAAAAGCAAAGAAGTTCAGTATAAAGTTCAGTGGTTAGAAATCAGAAAGCACAGTATCTTCTTACGATGATTCTCTGTGTGCTGAGCTGAAGAAACCACATCACATTGCAGATCTGCAAGAGAAATGAATGGCCCATTCCATTATAACAGCTTCCACAGTTTGACAGCACATTTTACACACCATGATGCAGTCCCACCTGACTGCCCACTTACAGAGGTGCATTTTCTTTCAGCCAAGAAATCCAGAGATGTACACAAAGGGTGAACACTGTTAGCTCCAGAAAAGCAAGGGCAGTGAGAGACTTTTTGGTTTGACCAATACCCAGTACTGGACTGTGACAGAGATTTATTACACCTTGGTGTGCAGTGTCCAGTTCCCTGCTCTAATGAGGTAATACTGTTTCTCAAAGAGAAACATTTTTTGTGGGTTTTTATGGTTTGGGGGTTTTTGTTATTTGTTTGGGGTCTTTTTGTTTGTTGGTTTATTTTAAACCCAAAAGCCTGTTACTGTTTCTAGATATAACAGAGGTTTCTAGACTATGAAAGAGAGAATAGCAAAGAATCTTCTTGGAAGCAAATAAAAATCTACATTCAGAAATGGCTGGCTACTGCTCAACTATCATTGATTTGTACTTGCTTAGGGAAAATGCAAATTGAGAAATGAAGAAAAAAAATTAAATTGTTGAAATTGTTTTTGAAAATAAACTCACCAGCATTTCATGTTTCTGCCAGTCCTATTCATGTCCTTTCTTCTTTTACATTATACATGGTGTGTAGGATAGAGAATTCATTGCAGCTATGGTTATTACTTCATCCGAGCTATAGTGAAAGTACATCAGATCTCAAAGAAATAAATATATAATCTATTTCCATGCATGTCCATTAATGTCCAGTGGCTTTTAATGCACTCTACAACGTAATATACTTTTCCATGAACCACCTTACAAAACACATGAGCATCCTATGCATGTTGTGTTATAATGAGATCCTTTCCCACAGTCTGTATAGTTGAAAATCCTTGCTTAGTTTTTGGGTTGACTCCTAACACCGCGGTCATTTAAAGTGATGTCAGTATGAAAGGGTAGTACAGAACTCAGCACGCCTAGTGTCATGTGTGTAATGGGTCATATGTGTAGTGTCATGTGTGTGATGGATCACTCAGAGATCAACATCATTTCTCTTACAGAAATATAGACTTGTTTTCATAAAATAAATGCTGATTCATACCATGTTACAATTCAAAAAATTAACATGCTCTATTAAAAAGAACAAAGATAATCTATTTCCACAGAGTAAAGGCAGGCTTGCTATTTTCAATATACTGACTTAATTAAGGATAGGGGACAAAATGACCTGCTTCTACTGTGTATGCCACTGGAAGCCAAACTACACGATACATCATCTGCAAAAATGTTGCTTATTTAGTAAGCTTTAACAAGCAAAGCCATTAGTCTCTATGTTCTACAGCACTGTAAACATAATGGAATTAGCTTGTTCTTAAACACAGCAATTTTACACATGCAGCAAGCTAGAGACTATGCAAGCGCTTACTACCAACAGTACATTGTTGGCTAACAACAATGCACTGCCCACACAGTGCAAAAGGAAAAACAAACCCAACCCAAAATGTGAGCCACTCTGAACCATGAGCAGTTAAACTACATTGCAGCTTTTGGCATAATTGGGTAACATGAGGCCTGATACTCCTACCGGGGAGTACACTGTTGGAAATCAACAATGATGCTGTTTGGGTTGGTCCTACTTATTTCCAGGAAAATGTACCTGTTTTACAGCTAGCATGGGCTGTAGGAGTGACTGGGCTAACAGTGAATGGGAGGAGCACTGACACTGTAGAACCTGGTAAGAATATTATATATTGAACAGAGAACACGTTACAGAAGATTCCCTATCAGTATGAAACATTGTGGAGTTACTAGATTTCAGCATATTGGGGGGGTGGTGGGTGGATAAAAATAATACTTTAAAAAAAAATAAAATCAAGCTTAAACTGTTTATAGATTACAGAATCACAGAATGGCTGAGATTGGAAAGAACATCTGGAATTCATCTGGTCCTACCTCCCTGCTTCAAGCAGGGATCGCTGTGCCAGCAGGACCATGTCCAGGTAGTACTTGCATTGCTAAGACTACTGTCAAAACCAGGAAGAATCTAATCTGTATTGGTATAACTAAGAGAATCTTGCACCCTAAATTTAAGTTGTCCTTTGGAGCTACAAAAAAAGAAATAGTAAACTTTACTTTAAGCAGTGTTTGTAGAAACTCTCTGAATTTTGATGGAACTCCTGGAACTTAATTTTCATATACCAATTAAAACTGAAAGCAAAAATCTCAATGGTTTCTTACTGTAAAGTACTTAAAGGAAATAAAAAGACCTAATAACCCTTCTCATAAAATGTCTCCAACAATTACAATTGACTAACATCTCATGGCAGATTTATTAGGAGTCAGAATGAACTACATGATTCACAGAGGTAGGATGTTGTCTATAAACAGGTGTGAAATCAAAACTGCATGGATCTACTTGTAAATGCATCTCAGAAGTCACTGGATTTTTCAAGCATTTAATTTACTTTGTGATGTACGCCCCAGATTAATAACTCACTTTTGTCTTTATTTAAGAGTGTTGTTATGATCTTTCTCCAAGTACTTTTACTAAGTATAGTAGCAAGATCTTCTGCCTTGCTGAAAAGTAGCTTAATGGATTTATAGTGGTCTTAATAAATTGTTTGTTCAGAAGCTGGCTTACATGGCTGCTAAGGCATAGAAGGGTAATGTCAGATAACCAAAGCCTAATTCTCCAAGAGAATCAGGTACAGAACTAGGACAAGTGTTTGAAACACACATTTATCAGCGTAAAAAAAAAAAAATAAAAGACGAGATATCACCATTCCCTTACAGTGATCAGGAGCAGGAAACAAGTAAATAAATGTTGCACAGATTCAATAAACTTTGTAATACAAAATGTAATACAAAATGAATAACACCAAAAGATACTTTCTATCTGGCAATATATATATCCTACTGTAGTCACTGTGCACATGGTACCATACCTGGTAGCATTACTTGTACAATCAAGTGACATCCAGGAGGAAATACCTGCACTTTTCCCCATCTCTCTCCCACACTATCTCCTACTAATTTTAGCTTTGAGGTCACTATTCCAGCCATTTATGCAAATGAAGTGAGATTTTTGCACATTTTTAAAGATATGATACTGCCCAGTGTAAAAATCTCCTTTTCAACTTCAAGTATTTGATGCTTAAATTCTTCAGGTCAGGTTTCTGCCTTAGGCTCTGTTTTTCAAGAAATCAGCCAAAATGTTTCAGCTATATACCAGTGTGTTAAGAAAATTCACTTATTTTTTATATCAAAAGTGAGCATATTTGGAACCTATTTTGTAGAGCATTTTATTTTTTCCATAGAACCTGTGTTAGCTCTCATATGTCAAAACTTATCTTGGTAATCAAGTAAAGGAGGATTTTTTTTTAATTGTAAGTTCTTTTAGAAGATATTGCCAGAAAGCATTCTGAACTATGTCTAATAATGTAATCTAAGACTATGTTACAATCAGTTTGTAACAATTATTTACAGCATTAACTTACAAACTGCATAGATGAGTCTTCATTTTTACCAAATATGAATATATGAATGTAGATGAAGCATGTTTTAAGATGCTTTCCAAAACACAGTAACTTTCATTATACAAAATGTAGTAATGAGTATTTTGAGGAGTTTTACATGAGCACTACAAAATCCTCAAGGCAGAAATTTTAGTGACTTGGCCAGTCACCATCACTATCAGTGGAGTAAATCTTTCAATGTTCAACTATTTTCCTCTGACTTAACTCTGCTAGTTTCACTGGTATTCACATGAGTAAAACCGGGAAAAGCACAGCCCTTGAGATCAGTGAATCAAGCTGTCATACAGGCAAGAATCAACCTTATTTCTAAGGTAACAATGAATTTGACTTGAGAGGCAGGAAGTGTCATTAATCACTTACATGTTTTGCAGCATCCTTCTAAGAAGGGCACGACATAGCCTCCAACCTGGCCAAGAGAGAAATAAAGAGTAAAAAAGCTTGATTTTTTTCTAATATTCATACCCATATATCTTCACTATTAGAAGTATCTTCCAGATAAAGTTCTGCAACATTATTCAGGGAAATGCAGCACTCTGGTGAATGGATGAAGGTTTGCCTGGAAGTGATCTAATTTGACTAGTTTAGCACAAGCAATTACTAAGTAGTTGTCACTGAATGCCACTACACAACACCAGCTACCAAAATGCCACATGTGGAGACAGAATGACTGTGTTAGAGTCTGACTCCTTCATGTGTTACTGACTTGTAAAGCCATATTAACAATCACAGAAAACTGACTGAATTCAAAGCAGGAAGAAATCTCATCTACATGAGAAGCCACCCAGTCCCCAAAGTGGAGATTCATGGCTGTCTTCAGTGCTACAGCATGAAGCACTCAGAGTGCTGTGGGAAGAATAGTTGCAGCTTTGAAAAAAGCTCTCATGATTCCACTGAAAGAGAGCTCAATTTTTGATATCTACCTCAGTAGCTCAAGCCATAATGATCTATCTCTCTGCCTTAACTTTTTTAGTTTGCCCAGAACAACAAAAAGCCTTTCACCAGCTATGTGACTGAAAGCGTTTTGAAGAGCAAATCCATTGTTATACATGAGAAAGCCACCTAGTTCCTTTAGCATTCATTAAGGAAAGTATCCTCCCAACCACATGCAAATTGTAAACGTTTCCTGGCACTTAGACTAGTATCATTTTGCAAATTCAAACAGATCTTTTGCTTCTGCTGCAAAACTAGTCCACAAAACCTTGTGTCTCACTGTAGAAGAGATTTTCCTGATATTCAAAAAATCTTTTCTTCAATGTTTTTAACCATTGTGATGAACCAAATTGCTATACACAGAATATCAGTTAGGAGAATTCCAGCCCAGAAAAGCGTCCCAGTTCAGACAGCTATATGAGGACTAGTTTAATTTTACAAGCTTCTATGAAAAAAAAAGAAAATCAAAAAAAAATCTGAGAACAGGCCATTTCCAGCTGTGTAACTGGCAGTCTGGTGGAACACTGTATGGGTACAGTTGGAGCTTTTCACCTTCAACTGCCTGGAGAAAACTGCAGGCATGCAAGAATTTGTAATTTCTCCCTTCTTGAGGTAAAAATTTTTTTGTCAGTGTTCATCTTTTCAAGCAAACATAAATCACAGCTGGAATGCAAACAACGTATTGAACACTGACCTTCACACATTCGGTTTCGTTAAAGGGTGGGCAGCCAACTGAAGAGGAAACCAGAACTGGTCCTACTGCTGTGTTAGTGCATTCATATCTGATGCAGTTTGAAATCCAAACAGTGCCAGGCTGTTAAAAATTGTAAACCGGAAACTTTAGTCTGCACCTCAGCAAAAACTGTATTACAAGTTACAATGTGATCTTGTCTGAATCAGAAGTAATACGTACAGCAAAGTATAATTTAGATGCATATTTAAGTTCTGTTTAAGTACAGAAGTCCACTAACTAAATAATGTTAAGCAGGTTCTAAAAATAGTCAAGTTGACAATAATTCTCTGATATATCAAAATCCTTTAATCTTTGCAGACAGGTATATGATCAACTCTCCAAGAAATTAATGATCAACTCTCCAAGAAATTAATGTGTATATGCAAAGCAATTCCTATTATTTGGTCAAATAAATCTCTTTGCACTTTTTATATGGCAGTGTGTGTACAGTATCTCTTCCCCCCCCAAACTAGTAAGATGTATATAAACTTACCTTAAAACTGGAAACTGTGCCATTTCTAAAAGTGTGGAGACAAGACAAGTTCTTACAGCTACCACAGCAAGTTGTTAAATCTTTTGGAGGCTGATAGATTTGGTTCTGCCAAAATCAAATAAATTATTCTTTGTGGGAAACCATCCTGCAGCTTGATATTATAGAAATGTAATAGGCAGATTTTTTTCAGGTATCTGATTTTAAAGACTGTTTTTAAACAACTTTCAAAACCACATAGCTTACATTTGCACATACTGTACATTCATGAAGCTTGTATAAAATACCTTTGATCTTAATTGAATTTAACGGGGAGAAGTTCCAACAGAGAATGAACTGGTCTTTCTAACATTTTCAAATATAAGTCTGACAACTTATTTCAAGAACCACTGAAATTTTGACTTTTTACACATTAGACATCAAGTAAATACATAATTAGAATAAGTAATATATAATAATATTCGCAGGGTAATGTATCATACTTTGAAAATGACAAGGTATCATTTGTTTATTTTATAATGCTGTTTTCATCACATTTAGAATTCTTCTTCTATTTCTAATTATTCCCTTCCCAAGTCTTACTGAGCTAACATCTGCCAGGAATTTGTACCAGTTTGCGCATAATGCAGCAGCAGTTATAGAGGGATGCAAGGTGGCAGTGTGCTATTAGTCCAAGGTAGCAGTATGCTGCATACATTAGTTTGTATAAGGTTTACATGGAGGAGAAAACAGTAAAAGGAATGAGACTTTTCTAAACTTCTATCAGAAGTGTGGTAGCACATTATTAGAGATCTCAGAGTTACTCTTCCCATCTTGTTCTTATGACTGTAATCTACTCAACAAACCTCAATGATGTGTAATTAAGGCTATCAGTCACAATATACATGTCTAAAAATCTGAGTTTCTTACAGCTTTGCACTTGACAGCACAGTCTACTGAAGATGTGTTTATTTGGTAGTATTTAGTGGAGGGATTGATCACATTTGTACAATGAGATATATGGCAAATGCCATCTGCACTGTGTTCCACGATTGTCTGTCCAGGAAGCAGCACACCTCTCTCATTGCTCAGGCAAACTTTGTCTCTCACTACAAGAAAACACAAAAATAAAAAGCATGCTCAGAACAATCAGCTTGGTGTCAAAACACTGTTACAAAATGTTTCAAACAGCAAAACAGGAAAGGAAAAAGCTACTCTTAAGAATTTTGGGTCACATTTTCACATATAAACTGTTAATAGTAGCCTAATGCTTCAGTACAACCACCAAATTATTTCAAATATAAACATGCATTAAATCTAAATAAATATAAAACATTCTATTAGCTGCATCACCAAAACGGCAGTGCAAGCTTCTGCAACTGATTTGTTTTTGTAAGTTTACTTCAGGATAAGAAACATACCCAAGCAATGTATCTCCCCACTGCCTGTTGAGGGCACAGAGGATAATTAGTTCAGAAACATACAGATTTGTTGTAGAGATCTAGGCAAAGAGAACCCCAATTCCATCGTGCAACTCAGTGCTCCACAGGAATTATTTTTTCTGGAGTTTTCCCAGGTACTACTGGGCATGCCCTAAGATGAATTTGCATGGTGCAGAATGCCATCCTTTATCTTGTAAGGCACATAGCATGTCTACCAGCTCCTGAGTAGTTGCATAATGAGTTAGTAGAACTTGCTTTATGTGGACGTTGAATGTGTGCTTTAGTTTCTTGCTGGAGTCCTTACTACAACTCAGCAAAATGCAGGCTGCTTAGCCAACACCACCCAGCTTTCCCCAAACTGTCTGCTATTTCCCAGCACAGACCTCCTGCTGCAGGAACTAACAGAATACAAGGACAGGTCATAATCAAACAAATACTTGGTGAGGGGTCCTTATGTTCTTGCCTTTTCTTACACTATTTGTAAATTATGTCAGTCAATTCTTTCCTCCTCGGTATCGTGTTCAAAGTGAACATCCAATTTATAATGCCTCATTTACCTTAGCACTTGAAAAGGTGTTTCTTAGAATGAAACTATTTTAGACTTACCACATTTGTACTTAACACAGTTACAAATATTTTCTGTACTGTTCTGAAACTGTTCATCTATTTGAAGTTTCTGCCCCTGAGTGTACAAAAGTAGAAAAAAAAAAAAAAAGACAAGTGAAATGACAGTGTTTTCTTATCTGTATGATCTTGTTCTTTTAGACACCTCTCCTTCAGGATTTCAGTAGCAGTATCTCTTGCCCACAGAAACCTATTTTAAATCCGCTTTCATCGATCACAGGGATGTTTAATTTAGTAATGATAACCAAGGGGGATTTTTTTTGTTGTTTTGTTTTTACACCTGAAAAACAGGAATGGCCTTTGGTGTCCGTACAGCAAACACTTAGGAAAGAAGAGACTAAAGGCAGGTCAACGATGAGATGCAATGGCTTGCCTTTGGATAGGAATCTCCACACAGTGTGCAGCGTATTCTTTCAGGAATCATTTAAGGGATATAAACAGTATTACAATAGTACAGATGTACTTTTTAATTTTGCCTTTTGCTGTTTATATGCATGCATATGAAGATTTTTGTCCCAGCTTTTCTGCAAGTCCTCATTCCTTATGCCTAGGTTTCTTCATCTACTAACAACAACCTCACTTACAAAGCATTTTGAATTTCCTCTATAAAAAGTGAGTACTATTTCTAGTTCCTTCCTAACACTCCAAATTATAATTTTTAGAAATGATTGCCATCACATTATTATTTTCTGGATAAAATAATTACAAGAAAATACAAAGCATACCCAGTACTGACAGAGAACCTAACCCAGCAATAACCATTTTTGTAATGCAGAACAAGTCTGAAATATACACAATGAAATATACTTTAAAAGTTCTGCTGAGTCAGCAGTCTGAGGGCATGACATATGTTAACATATTTGCTATAACAAATTATATTATCAAAACACTAAATGTTTTAAAGCATTTAGTTCTAACACTTTAAAAACTAAATTTTATCCTTGGGTCCATGAAAGCAGTTCCACTCTAGAAATACTTCAGGACAGGATAGGGTCATAAAAACCTCCAGAAACATCAATACTACACAAACATTTTATTTGGTAAGATATTTAAATTTAACCTGCTGCTTAAAAATGGATGTATCTTTTTGTAAAGCATTTTTTAAAAAAAGAGAATGACATGGCATTTCTTATTCTACTGATAAAATTGTTAGTAAAATAATGATAAATAGATTTATTAAGAAATTAATACAAATACTGACAAAGATTAATTTCATACCAGTTTGCACTGAGGTTTGGGGATTGTTTCACATGCACATTCTGAAAAAACAAAACAAAACCACAACAATAACAGAAACAATAGTTTAGAAAGCTATAGGCCATTTGCTTAAAACAGAACATCAGAGAGAACAGAAATTCCAGATTTACAAGTTATCACTGAAGTTGTTCTGTTGGAAGCACACATCTGGGAAGTCCAGATTTATGTTTGATTTCTATTCCATCCTGAAAACTAATACCAGTTTCTATGACTACCTTATTAAAACAATTTATAGCATTGTATCAACTGCAGTCTACCTGAACACATTAAAACCCAGATGATCACTCCAGCCATTAATGTCCTTGCCACGATGACAATCACTACAATCAATATAAAGCAGCTCTATTTAAGGCATCACAAAGAGATATATGAATTACTACTGCCTTTGCAAACTGTCACGTTCCTGACCTGTGAACCTAATCTTATTTTTTTCTTGCCATAAATCATCTACTAATTGTGGTGGGTTAGTGAACCCACCACAAAACTCCATGGGCTGCAGGGGACAGCCTACCTCACCATAGTCTTTCCCACAGACTGCAGGGGAATCTGCTCTGGCACCTGGAGCACTTTCTTCCCCTCCTTCTTCACTGACCTTGGTGCATGCGGAGTTGTGTCTCTCACATATTCTCATACCCCTCTTCTCTGGCTGCTGTTGTACAGCAACTTACTCTGCTTCTTCAATATGTTATCCCAGAGGCACTAGCACTGTCACTGATGGGCTTGGCCCTGGTCAGCAGTGGGTCTGTCTTGTAGCCAGGAAGCACTGGTTCTATCAGACATGGGGGAAGTTTCTAGCAGCTTCTCACAGAAGCCACCCCTTCCTACCAAAACCTTGCCATGCAAACCAACGCACTAACTCTTACCAACTGCTCACGGTCCCCAGTTTGGACAGGCACATGTTACAGTATGCCATCACCCACGCCAAGTAAGGAAAAACCAAATCAGGCAGATTAAGAAGTTCTATACTGTGAGATGACTTGTCTGTATCATTTGTTCATGAGCAGACCACAGCGGTATAGCTGGCCAAGACCAGACTTAAATGCAAGAGGCCAAAGCTCTTGTCAGCGTCTTACTGTTGAAGGCAAATAAAATGAAAAGAAATCAGTTTACCACATGTCCGGAAGGGGCAGCACTTCTCTGGGCTCCAAACCTCCACCAAAGACATGCCTAGCATGCATTTGAATTCAGGACAACGATGTATTTCACAAACTACAATCAAAGAAAGTCCAATAAAGACAAGGTTGTCATATTTTGGGGAACACAAATATGACTCAAGAGATAGTAAACTACTTACAATAAATACCTTTAGAAAACGCCTTACTTAAAAAGACTAATGACTGAAATTTAATCATTAGCCATCAAGCAATAATAGCAAGGAGTACAGTTACTCTAGGCAGAAAATTTACAACACTTTTAAATCTCTAGAATTTGGGGCCTAAGATTATGCATTTGTCTCCATGATACAGATATTCTAATAATGCTTTAGGCACATGAAGTTTTAGAAGTAAAGATTATTTGTTCAGGACTACAGATGATAGGTAAGTTATATGCACAAGTCGAGCTGTATCTCTAATTCACCATTTTTGACACGGAACAAACAAAAATTTGACATGTTCTCTTTTACTTATATAATATCAAAATAAAGTCAAACTTACTACACTGGTATGTAGGGCAACATCTCTCTGTAGTGTTGCCATCCACAATAAGAAGTTCTCCTTCTTGACACTTGGGTATGTGATCAGAGCAAGGCCCACATGCTGGAGAAAACAGTTATTTAAATCTAAAACACAGGAATAAATTTACCACTGCCTAGGAAACAATGCCCATGAGTTTATCACAGACACATGAAAGACAATGGAGATACTCTGCATTCATTCCTTATAGTCCTTATCCAAGAGGATGATTTTTAGTGCAGCTTGCCTTTTCTTTTCTTCTGCTATAATGAATTAATGCACTGTGTGTGAGTTGGGTCATAACAAGCAGGATTTTCTCTACTATTATGAGAAGTTTTGATAGATTTTCTCTCCTACCAAGTCATCCTCTTTTCAGGAATGCTCCTCAGCCCAAATTATAGTCTCTTTGATCCCCAATAAAGGACATCTACTGTGATCCCTGTGTTATCCTCCCACATGAACACACATGAAAACCACAACAGATAATTTTTAATATGTACAGTGCAAAGACTCATCTCAAAAAAGAGGCAGAAGAGTGCTGTGCAGACAGCAACAAGAACCAAACACAGCACATTGCTATCACATAATCAAAGGCACACTCTGCTCACTGTAAACAACAGAAATGTAATTAAAATTTTCTATTAATGCTCAAATTCTTGCACATGGAAGAACTCATCAAGATGAGTCAGCCCTTGAGTCACAGATATCTACGTGCACAAATAGAATAAATTCAATAGGATCTCATTATCATACAGAATCAGTTGTATGGTAACATCAGAATTCCTATACTGGTGCCAAAACTGCAGTTTTATTACAGAATTAAGTTATTAAAGGCCAAACCCCAAAGAACTGTCCAAATTTGCATAATACTCTCAAATGGGATGTTTGTCATTGAATATTAAGGGTCCACAGCTGATACAACAGGACATAGGGAGCAAGAGCATGTATATATATACATAAGTTATATATATATATAACATCAGTCTTCTTTCAGATACAATCTTCATTTCACACACTGCTGTGTCACAAAAGCCCTTCACTCCCTCACCCACAGACTCCACCACCACCACTGCTCTACATGACCCAAGAATACTACACTCAGCTGCAGTGTGACTCTTCTTGGTTGTTGCTGTTTCTTACATTTCATAAACTTAATGCCCATTTCTTAAACAATTTTCAAGTCTTTCACTGTTGACAGGGCTAAAGGAATACAAGAAGCCAAGATAACAGGAGATATTACTGCCTATGCAAAACCACTTATACCAGCCAGGATACTGTACCGCATATATAGGAAAGGCAGCAGGTACTCTCCACCCGAGCAGCAATTAGTGTTTGATCATCTTGACAGCTTGGCATCTGCTCCATTGGTTCACATTTTGCTGGATCACACTCTGAAAACAAAGTACAACAGATCTACCTCTTTATAGGAAGTATTCCTCCTTTGTTATGCTATATCCCTAAGAAATGGCCATGCAGAGAAGAGAAATACCACAAGATACTTCAGAAAAACTTTTACCTTTTATTGCAACAGAGCAAAGACACATTCCTGCCTGAACATTGCACTCCATCATTGTATCTGCTCACATTGAGGCACATACTAACCCTGAGCTTTTAGATGACAAAGAATGTTGTAAATGGCCATATTAACAATGACATCTACAATAACTACCTTTTTGCTTTTAACTTGATCTATTTAGTTTACTGAACTTCTTTTACATGATGAACTTTTTTACCTTTTCAAAAGAAACCTACCGCAAATGTATTTGGGACAACAGGATTCTTCACTGTGATAGCTGACCAGCTTTTCCAAAGCATTGCACTCAGGAATCAGGAGTTCACAGAGGCTCTGATTACAAACTGTTACACAGAGAGAAAGAAAAAAAACAAAAAAACCCACCTTGTAAACTATTTTATGCAATTATAAGTTGAGTAGAGAAGTGGCAAGCAGTATTTGCTGTTTGATACCTCAAGTCTCCAAATAACAATAAACTAGAAAAAAACCCCATGAGGCAATATTTCAAAGAATCTGGCATTGACAACACTCTCCACAGAGGCAAAGTTCACACTAGACCTGAGTCCTTGTGAGAATTTGAAACAAACAAAAATACTCCCACAGAAAACTTACTGCAACATCACTGTAGATGGTCAAAACATGGAAACTGCTAGCAATTTCTTTTTGAAGGTATCTTTTTGAAGCTAAATAAGGATTTATTTGTATATTAAAAATAATCAGTAGCTTGTACAGCTGAGAGAAGCACAATTCATGTCCACATAAACATGATGCTGTTTCAGTCCTTTTGAGCCTTGTCCCCTCCCTCTACCTCTCCGGCAGAACCTACTGAATATTGAATTAAACAGTGCAAAGTCTCTACAGTTTTCTACATAATCTGTAAATTCAAACTGAAGTAATTGCCATCCACTTCAAAAGTAGGATGTGTAACAGGAAAACAAACCACAGAGAAAGGCCATCTGCATATTCTACTGGGCAGTATTCATAATCATTAAAGAGCACTTACTACAGATCTTCTGAGGACAACATGTGTGATCCCCCGGAACAAGCAGGGCCACTTCTGCAAATCGCTGACAGCCTAAATTGTGGGTATCTGAACAGTTGTACTCCACCGGAACAATGGTCTCACTGTCAATGCATTTTTGCAGACAGCATCCGCTCAAAGAAGTTTTCCAGATCTCACCTACTGCATGAGGTGCTCCCGAGCTGTCAGTACAAGCTAGATCAGGAAAGCAGAAAATGGAAGGAATTCCTTTTTATTTCAAATTTTGACCATTTTCTTCCACACTGGGCGTAGATCTATGAAGTATAAAAATCCCAGAGTTTTCAAGGCAGCATCAATCCTCATCACCCCACAAAAAAAAAAAAAAGTGAAAGAGGAGACAATCTTTGACTGAGTTTGTATGGGAAAGCAAGACACTCAACCTCCAGAGGATCAGGGCCTCCACTTTGTTTTTTGTCCCCACTACAAGGCTAGTCAGTTAAAATCCCAAACTAATCTTTGCCTTTAAACAGTGATCTGAAAGAGATGTTACTTTTCTATTTTGCACATGCAAAACTATTGTTAATTTTCAATGCTTTATGTAGTGTGATTTATAAAAAACTACATCTTTAAGGTTTGTGTTAAAGTATTGGTCCACAATTTGGTATGCTCAGGCAGAATTGTAATGAAAAATAACTATCAATGTTGGCAGAAAGAACATAGGACATACACAAGTGTTATTAAAAATGTGTAATTAACTGTTGTTGCCTGTCTTTTGAATGCCATTCAGGATGAACAGGTAAGATTCCTGGGAAGGGTTATAGGTGAAAAGAAGGCCAAGACTAACATCCTTTGAATACTGGAATACATAAACATACGCAAAACCTTCAATTTTGAAGAGCATCCTCTGGCTAGGAGAAGGTGAGCAAATCTCTGTCATGAGGGCATTCTCTACTTGCTCACCTGCACAGTTACTGTTTACTGAATATCTAGAGTCCTCAACTGAATGACATATGCAGAACTCACACAACATAAGAACTTGACTTCTTACTAATGAAGTATCTGACCACCAACTTTCAGGTAATAAAAAAAAAAATCACATGCAAATATACCACATTTTTCTTCAGGAATACAGACAGCAGTGTGAGCTCGGTGAAGGATGGTCCCTCCTGCACAGACACAGCCTTCTGTCAACACTGAGCAGGAGTCTGAGTCCAGAGAAGCAACCTCGTTATTCTGACAGCTATCTGGAACCTCACAGGCAGCTATACAAGCCCGATAGGAGAAGTTTTCAGAGCAGGGGAAGGCTGGAAAGGAAAAACAAAACACTCTTTCTGAAGTTCTAATCACAAGGCAGTACTTAGGAGGAGACATTACTGTCTTCTTGTCAACATCCTGTGCTTGCCAGTTCAGTAGTATCTACCAACCTAAACCACCAATACAGACCAGTTACCTTCCACATGACACATTCAAACAAAAGCAAGTTGTGAGCATTTTTACTTCATTTCTTGTTGTAGCATTTTCTTCAGGCTAGGGTTTACATTTTGGCAGTAGAGCTATCCAAACATGCAACAGTGCTGACACAGTATTTTAAACTTCAAAAAACAGTATCAAATACTACACAGATGAATAATAGTGTTCTGAATCACCCTGAATACTATGCAGTGGCATAGTATGCAGAGATTATTAAAGGGCAAAGCTTTATCAATTACAAAAACACATATGTAAAGGCATATTCAGCATTTTTTTATGTGGAATAATAAAGAATGGGGTGAATTCATTACTATAGGTAATAGATATCCACATTAATTACTTTCTTGGATGTTATTTTTAAGTCAAAGATCACAGCTAAACTTACCATTCTTTATACTACTAATGTAAACTCATTGGCATGTTATGGGTGCATGCAGGAATAGACAAAAAAAGCATTTAATTTTGATTTAATTTTTGCTGTTGAAAACACCTTGATCTTTCATTGATTCAAAACGGTGATTAAAGTCACATAACTATGGCAAACAGAGAATGACTACAAATGCCAAAATATATGATCCTCATCACATAAGGATACCTAAATCTACAGTAACACCATCTGGAATCATGGTAACAAAACAAAGTCCAGCTCACAGAGGGACCATTTGCTCAAAAATAAAGAAGATTCTAGTTTAAATTTTAAAGATTATTTGGGAGAGGATGTTGATTTGTTCAGCTCCTAACTGCTGAAAATGGCCATAAGGCCCCACAGGAAATATCTGTTGGAGTCCTGCAAGTAGAACTCAGGCTTTAAAAATCAGGCTATAGCACACTGACAGACAGTGACCACAAAATCCAGACGCAACTCGATGGTTCTCCCTTGCTAGGCAGGGACCGCCAGAGGTCACTGTGGTGTAAAGGTGAGAGGGTGATGGGTCCCGTCACAATGGGTGGAATATATAACTGTATTTACAGATGTATTTTATAAGATCTCTTTTTAAACATTTTTTTGCTAGTAAAATCCACAGAAATGGAAGAATTAATCTTTTTTTTAAACTGACTGGTTTTAAGTTTTAGACTCCATGCCTATTATTTGCAGGGCATTAGGACACACCTGCACGCAGCCTGTACACACGCACCCACCTCAAATCATGATTAAAAAGACATCACTTAAAACTTGTACATACAGCAAGTTCTCATTTTTGTGGATCACACTCCATCAATAAGTTGTTCCCTTTTCAAGCACTGAAACCACAGATCTCCCTGTGTTATCACTGCATAGGGCTTTTCCTAGGCAATCATTGACAACTTAGAGATGATGTAATCCAAATTTTCTGTTTACTGACAACCACAGATACCATTTGGCTTTCCATTTTACTGTGGTGCTATGGGACGTGTCTTCTGCCAGGATACTCTAGCTCTCGGGTCTTACTCCTTACTTTCCACCTAAACTCAAAGTGTTTAATTGCTCTATTCCCTTCTCCAAAGACACAGCTTTCTTTCTTTAGCAGCACCAAGCAGATACTACCAATTTGAAGTACCACAGAACTTTATTTCTCTGCCTTCCCCCTTTACACAACCAATTCTGTTCTGTTTTGAATTTATCAGAGAAAAGTGGTTAAGAGAAATGAACACTATACTGCAAGAGAGAAGGTTTGACTTCTACAGTTAAATGTTATAAGCCAGAGGCAGGCTTCTGAGCAAGGTTCTGTAGCTTACCTTTTCCATTTGTGAAATGGCTATAACAACCCTGATTCCTTTTGCACATTGCTTTGAATTGTATCGTAAAAAATGGTGAATTTATTATCTCAACAATGATGTCCAAAGTACATGAAGACTCAAGGAGCACTGATATTTTCAACCTATAGTAACTCTTACATTAGGCCTATTTTGTCTGTGAGCACGCAAGACACACATACACGCAGAATACTTACGGCAGTAATTAGAGCTCCTCCATTCTATACAAATATTAAATTTGTTGCACATTGCCACGTAGGCAGCTAGTGAAATGCATGGATCTCGAATGTACTCAGTGTCTTGAACCCATATGTCACAGAATATCTCAGGTGGAACCTAATAAAGGAAAAAAAAAAAAAATTGCACCTTCATAGAGACCCTGCTAGGTAGGAAAAAGATTGACCTTTTTAAATGTCAGCTACTAACAATTAAGCCAATAGCCCTTGGTGGCAACAGGCCACCAGACTTTGCTGGTGTACAAAGAGTTCCTCAGTTTCCTCTCTTACAAGTACCAAGACAAGAGCTAATACATTTTTTCCAACAGAAGGTACAACTAAACTTTATTCCCTTTTCTTCCTTACCTCTATATTCTTGTTGATTTTTAGCCTCCTCTTCATCATATACAATATACAAAAGGTGAAATGGTAAATGTACTCTCATGATCACAAATAAATACTTCATTTGCACACTGTGAGTTTCTTTGCTTTAGGTTTATTTTAAATGCACTGTTCTACCCTCTCATCTCTCAAGTTGGACTTTCTTGATGCTAGAGACTTTGAGAGGGCAGGTTCTCAGATTACCTACTGCAATTTGGAACTTACTGAGCACTTAAGGATTAATTAAATCCTAAACTTTTATTTCACTTTGCTGTACCTCACATTGATACAAATTAAGTAGCTGGGTCTGATTTATAAATCAGATTATATCGTCAAAACTAACAGAGCTATATTATCAATTTTGAAAGTGTTAGCTGTTTACTGCAACTCACCTATCAGGCTGCCACACTCTTAAATTATTTTTACCTTGCAAATGTAGATACAAAAAAGTATATATCTCAGATGTGGTAACAAATAGTTTCACATTAATGAAATTATCAAGCATACAAAATTATATCAGAAATGCAGCTCCCAAAACAGTTAACATACGTAAGGATGACAGCTGCTGAAGGTCTGGTTCAACACCATTCTTAAGCACTCTGAGCAGTCCATGACTGAGCAATTAGTTTTCTGATGCCTGTCTTCTCCAACATACTTTAATGTGTCTGGCACTTGCCAGCTGTCTATAAAGGTCGATGGAGCATTGGTTTTGCTTAGAACTGTCCCGTTGGGTAGCATCAGGTCATTTTCCAAGCTTCTATCACAAAACCCTGTGTATTACCAGAAGAAAAAAGCAGGTGAACACTGCATGGGTCATTCTGAAGTGTGTTTGAAGTGGCATATTCAAACAAGTAAATTGCTTTTAAAATACTCATACAACATGACAGCATCATAAACAACACCTGATGCAGAAAGTCTTTGGTAGGATGAAAATACACAAAATTCAGACAAATTAAGCAGAAGATACATCTATGAATAGAAATCTATTGCATATCAAAGAGCTGTTCAGAGTGCCCAGCTATGGCACACAAACTTCACCCCTCAGGTGCACAAGCACTAAACAAAAACATTTTAAAAAAAGGTAACAAAGTACTTCTTCAGTACTAATTTTATGCCACTTAGACAATACTGCAGTTCATCTAAAAGACAGCTGAGAAAACTCAAATACAAGAAGCAGACTAACACAGAAAACACAGGAGATCAGGACAGACTAATTCGCCCTGAGAAGATGCAGTACAACCAGCTTATTTGCAACAGACTCTGGTAAGTTGCACCAGGTAACACATTCTCTGATAAAGTTGTACTTGGAACACCATCCACAGAAATGTGGATCTCATCTAGTAAAAGTGTCTTGGAAACCAGGAATGTCATGTTCCAAATTCTACCTATCAGAATAATCAAACAGGTAAAGGCAAAAGATATTTTCAGGATAACTTGAATCAGGGCTTACTAAAAAATACACTCTTTACTTTCTTGTTTCAGTTTGATCTAATTATAATAACAGTTTGCCAAACAGAGCAAGAATGATGTTGAAAACAAAAGTTAGGACAAATTACAGATAATAATTCAGTTTCAAAATAGCAGTAAATTCAAACTCTCTTCCTTTGTGAGAAGCACGTTACTGTCTGCAGGACTTGGAACTGCACTGAGCTGTCACTGGTATTTGATACTGAGCTACAGGCATTTGCCCTTTCTGAAACTGGAAAGATATCCACTGTAATTATATGGACTCGGTAACCCTGGTTTCCAGCTCCAATTTACAGCTGATAAATTTACAGATTCAGGTGTCACAGCAGGGATTTACATCAACAAATATATGCTTGCAAAAACTATAGCACCAACTTAGCTTATTCAAGGCTATGATTTTTAGAAAGAAAGGAACTAAGCAAAACTATTGAGCAGACATAATGGAGTGCAAGGTGATGGTCAACCCATTACTACTAAGAAATTCCCTCTGAACTATTTCACTATTTCTTCCAATATATAAACAAACATTAGTTATCTGAAGTTAACATTTTCTGTAAATTCTGACCTTTAGAAAATGAAAATAGCCCACAACACTTCCTATCAGATGGATATCAAACACTGAATCTGTGTGCATTATTTAACATTATGGACTTATGCCTATCTTAGTCAGGTCTGGTTATGGCAATCACGCCTGTGATTCAAACAGGCAGCAGACTCAAAAGCAACACCACGAGTAAAACGTGTTTACATGAACAGCTATCAAGCATCATTTCAACAATTAACAAAGTTAATAATAATTTAATTTTAATAGTGTATTAAACTTTACAATGATGTGTAATAACTCCTTTGGCTCATATCTTGCAGAAGATAGGTTATATAACTAGGAAAATGTACCTCCCTAGCAAAGCATGCGAATGCCTTAATTTCTTGCACTAGTCTATACTTACCACATAGTCCTAAAGCTCTTGGTTCTCTGGTTCTGTTAAACTCAATAATCATCACGCCTGTGCTGTGAAACCATTGAATTCTGATTTTTGTCGGGGTTTCAACTGCATACTTGAAGCCTGAATCCTCAACTTTGTATCCATATTTTCGTACAGTAGGCCAAGCAAATCTTGAATTTACTGTTACCTAAAATACACACAAAAAAACCAGTTTAACATCAGGTACCAAGTTCTGTAGGTAGAAGAATTAAGGCCAGATTCTCAGCAGCTTAGGAATCTAACTCATCACTGATTTCAAAAGGAAGACAGGCTCACCTCCACAAAGATAATACAGGTACTAAGGAGACTAACAGTTTCTGTGACTTGCTCTGTGATTTACCTCATTAAGTATCCTTGTATCACAGTTTGACTCTCTGAATTTATTACCAGTTCACTAAATTACTGAGTTGGAACACTTAATTATATGACCTGTTGTGTCCTATTCTAATCTTCACTAGCCACATAAGGAGGCAGCTGACTCCAGAAGATGCTATCTAAAAGGCAGAGAAAAACAAACCCTCAAAATACTTACTTTTCTACTTAAACGATTGATAATAATTTGGTTTGATATATAGGTTAGATTCAACATTGCCAAGCACAAAGAAGTTGAACTTGAATTACTCTGTGGAGAAAACAGAAATACATTAACCACAGTCATGATGTGCAAAATCTTTATACAATAGCTGCTTACTGTTTTTAGGTACTGGGGCATTGAGTAGTTGGAGGGGTGGGGAGTGTGGTATATTTTTTAGAGAAAAATTACTGAGGACTGCAGTTTCAAGCCTGGACTACAAAGTTAATCTGTACAGAATTCTTGAAATATAAATCAAATATGATGATACTGTGTTCAGCAACTATGTTGTATCACCCAATCTTGAGATTACAACAGAAATAAAGGTTTTCTGGGAAAAAAAAGGAAATATGGTGGACTAGTTGTTTAGACACCCAAAAATATGACCTATATATCCAAAGGTGAGCAAGAATAATACTGGGAATTATGAATCTGTGAGATATATGTACAGTACAGAAGTAATGGATCAGAAATACATGCGTACTTCCTGAGCTACAAGGTGCTGAATAAAACAGAAAGCACTGAAGGAAATATGAAAAAAAAAATTGAAAGTCATAACCGATACCTTTACCATATTTAGTTTCTAGATTTAACCTCCATAAGGTACCACTCAGGACCAAACTTTGTGATGGACATTAAATGGACCTGAGATTTACCTACCTTTCATAGAAGGGACTGGAGTTAGAAGAGTTTTGTAAAGGCTCATGAGAAATTAAATCTTCATGACAAAGCCAACCCACATTACCCATCATGCAGGATTCTGAATTAGCGTTTCTCACTTTCCTCGCTGAAACATTTGCCCCTCTCAGAGATTTGGAATGCACAGGGTGGCCTAATTTTGTTTGACAATTCTACAGTCTTTTATAGCTCTAAAGATTGTTTTTTCCAGTGCAAATTCCTCCATATGAACATCAATAAAAATCATGCCTTGAAATACACCAGTGTTACTTATTACATGATGGCATTCACAAAAGTGACCAATGAATGTATATCTAATTAATCTCTTATCACCTTGTCTATTTTACACATATAGCAACATGGACCTACCTCTCACCTTCCAGCTGTTTCAGAAGGAATTATGCATATACAGTCAGGTGATAAAGTGCTATACAGTTCCTAAGTGTTGCAAAGCACAAGTACAATTCATGGATATTGCACAGAAGTGAGTAATTCACCACAGCTACACAGTATTGCTCTGCCCTTTCTTTTAAGATGCATCTTACTAGCTGTACCGAACACCATTTGTTAGCTGACAAATGTTAGTTACCATTCTACAGTCAAGGACACGGATCGTTATAGTTTCATCTTGAGTTTGACTAACAATGTAGGATGCTTCCTTGAATAAAGCCAAATGATTTCCATCATAGGTTACAATGCTCAGATCGGAGAAAATTGTGCAACGACCTAAGAAAAATAAAAATAAATTAAACGGTTTTTTAAACTTATTTTAGAATCTCTGCATTTTTTACAAAACGTGAATATAACCCAATAAATTTCACAAGATTAACTAGCTAACTAGAGTTTCATATATGCAGACTGTATTTTCAGCTACATTTGATACTGCTGCATCTTTGTAAAAGGACAACAGTCAAATCCTGTATTTTTCAGTTGGACAACATGCACACCTCTGCAATCATTTATTTTCTTACAGTTCTTGCCAACAACGGTTGATAATTTTTACAAATTACCAAAAAACATGAATAAGCGTGGATCGTGCTAGACCCTTAGCTCCTTTCTAGTCTAGTTCCTAAGGTGAGAGATCACAGAGAAATTTTCCTTCTTCCCAAACTTACTGCTAAGGCATTTTTGTTTCAAAGATTTTAGAGTTCTACTCCCAGTTATTTCAAACTCTAGAGTATAAGCATAAATTTTCATTGTTTAGCTTTTCATCCTTTCTTTGCTATTATTATTTTCTTTAAGGTTTGGATTCTCCCTACCCAATTAAAGGTAATTGACGGGAGTGACTACAGCACAGCTATGTTTAGAGAGACCCCAAACTGTTAACTAAGCTATTTAACAGGGTTTAGGTTATCTTCTCATCCTGAAGTAGCTATAGCATGAACCAAAAAATCCACTGACTATATTGACTAGGTGTACCATAATTAGACAGAAAAAAGATGGGTCTAAGGCAGACCTGGACATGTCCACTACAGATACTCAAAGCTGGAGGAATATCCTACATCAAAGGAAAATTTCTACTTCATTTCCCTGAATGTAGAAGTAGAATGAGAGATTGCATTAGACACAGAGTAACCCATACAGTATGCATCTTCTAATTCTATGCCATGGTATAGAAGTGTCAGTCCAGAAGTACTGCATAATTAAAACTTACATGCACACTCCCACTTTGGGCAGCATTTGTCACCATTCATTTGGGTAGCAAATCCTAAAACTCCACAGCTGGGTTGAGTTGTATTATATGGGCAGTTCTGTGACTTATTGACTTGGATCAGTTGTCCATCCAAGCAAATGTGTTTTATGCACTCTGTCTCTGTGATGGGCTAAGGCATATTTAATAAAAGACACAGGTTACCATTCTTACCAAGATAGTACCACAACATTGTAGAGTATTTTCTCAGAAAAGGGACTCATATTCCTAAGGTACAGAATACTTATGTATTTCTGTGACACTGATAGAAGCTATAAGTGAAGAGCACTTTTAAAAAGTCAACCACTGAGGACAATTTAAAACTGCTGTTCTGTTGTAAAGCAGAGAATAGCATTATGGAATTTAACTTCACATTAAGACAACTGAGAAGAAAAAGTATGGAAGGACACAAGTAGGAATAACATTAGAGATCTCTGAAAAGACATACTTTAAGGAGAGCAATGTGATAAAAAACTGCCATTGGACAGCCTTAAGCACCATATTTTGCCAAAAAATCCCCATTACTCTAACAGTCACATTCAGAAAACTGAGGCCTGAAACACAGTGTATTATAGTACTTACAAAACTAACCAGATAAATATTCATAGTTACTCACTGTACAAGTTTGAAGAGTTGCTGTTTCTCTAGGCAGCATAAAAGCTGATGCTGTGACTCCTGGCCTGGCTTCAGCTGTTGCCACTCCACCAGAAAATGTTGTAGACAAGGCATAAAGTGCAGAAACTGAGGGAGCTGCAGTATAATTTGGGTGGTCAGATATGAGCAATGAACTCACAGAAGGTGTTTGCACCTCAGATATTTCAGTTTTTGCAGTTTGAGTAGCACTGACCGATGACAGAGCTATAGAAGAAAAAGGCTTTGGTTCAGAGAATGAATGTACAGTAGACAGTACTGATTCACTCACATTAGAAGGGACTGCAGTTGTGTTTGTGAAATATGGAGAGTAAAATGTTTGAGGTGTTTCTGGGGTAACTGTAGCACCTTGGGTATGGACAGCTTGGACTCCTGTGGTCAATTCTGACTCTTCAGATTTTACTGTATCAAGGGTCATGGCTCTTTTTGCTTCTGAAATAACAGAAAAATAAGTGGGCTTCACAGAGCTTGTGATGGATTCTGTTACTGCTTCTACTTTGCCTGAAGTTGCTGATATAATACTAAAATTTTGTGCAGTACTGCTTATCACTGAAGAGGCTGAAGCTGCAGCTGATGAATGGGCCATAGCTGACAACATTTTACTCACTGGAAATGTGGAACTGTAGGTGGTGGTTGAAAGTGTGTCTTGCTTAGGCAACACCACAGTTTTCTCTGTATCACTTCTGCTTGTTGAATCAAGTGATTCGGTAAACGAGGTCTGCCATGTGACTTTTAGACCAGTACCTGTCTTTTGTGTGGAAAATGAAGGAATTGCTTCTTTTTTAATCGTTGCTAAAGGAGAAGCTGGTGAGGAAGGCAGAATTCTGGTGCCAAAAATCAAGTCAGCTGATTTTCTAGTTGGGACTGTAGACTGCAAAACAGAAGTTCTTAATATGTATGGCTGTGTGACTGAATCAGTTAAATACAATTCTTTTTCACTTGGTAAAATAACTTGTGTAGGACCTACTGAGGTAGGTAATATACTTGAATGAACACCTTCGGGTAGTGAGGTGCTTAAGAAATATGAGGAAGTCAATAGTACTGTAGCTTCAGTTGTGCTAAAGACTTGTTGTGGCTGACCAGTGGATTTTGCTAGAGTTTCTGCAGGAGACTGGTAAATTGGGGTAACACTTCGGCTTATCAGTGAAGGCTCAGAAGTCTGATGACCAAGTTCCAAAGCCTTATGAGTAGAAAGATGTGGTCTGACCATAGTCTTTGTGGTCTGTACTGAAGGTTTATCTCCTGAAGATGTCTGCCAAGAGAAGGGACCTACTGTAGATGGAGGAAAAGAAGGCTGAGCTGTAGCTGCTATAAGTTTTACCGCGTCTGTTACACTTTGGACTGTAGATTTCAATGTTGTGGAAACTAGTTTAGTTACTACTGGATATTTTGGTGTGGTTTTTACTCCTGGTATCATTTGTGTTAAAGAACGTGAAGAAATCAATTTATCTGCTAGATACTGAGAGGTGGAGAAAGTGTAAGAAGGCTTTGTTTCTGGAAATACAACAGAAGGGGATAGTGTTGATTTTTCTTTGGTATCATGGAATGTATGCATGGGACTGAGAGCTGTCAAAGATGCTTCTTTTCCATATGGAGGTAGTGAAGGAAGAGAAATGTTTAAAGAAGCTAGAGAAGTGGATGGTGAAAAGGGGAAACCAGATGGCTTTCTAGTAGAGATGCTCATAATCCTTTCCACTTGTGATTTATCAGCCTGTGTTGCCAACAGGGTGGTTTCAGTTGTACTAAGATGATGAAGTGGAAATCCGGTGACCGATGTTGTTTGAGCTGATTCTCCTTCTGTAGCTTCAAAAGGAACTGTGGTAGTTTCTTTTGATGAGATTGAGGTTTTTATTGCTGATGTGGTAACACTACCTGAATATGCCAAAGCACTTGTCTTCGCTGTACCTGAAGCCAGAGTTGACTCGTACTTGGTAGGTGTTTTTCCAGAAAACAAAGTAGACTTTGCTGATAACTCAAAAGGGGATGTTCTTTCAGATGTTACCTCAGCCACAACAGGGTATTTAGTGTATAATGTAGTCAGGAACTCTGTTGCGTTTAAAACTGTGTATGAGGGATATCCTGTAGTTGAAACAGTTTTAAATGTTTTTTTTAATTCACCTGAAGCTGTAGAAGGAGTAGAAACAGACACTGAAGGTTGTTTTGCAGAAAGAGTGACAGACTTCTCACTTGTAGAACTGGGATACAGTGAATATGGAGGGAAATAGGAACTTGATGTACGCTCCACATGAGATGTTGTTTCGGGAGCTTCCTTTTTAGGACTTGTCAATGATAAGGAAGTTGCTTCTGGTGATCTCTCTTGCATTTGCAGAGTTGTTCTTTTTGGAGCTGGAACTGCAGTGAAAGGTACCTCTGTGGTACCAGTCAAGTGTTGAACCATTTCAAGAGGGGGTTCTGTAATTGCCTTACCTAATGAAATAGGTGCTGTGGATGTTGGTGAAAATGTTGTCTTTAGGCTTTGTTCTGTTAAAACAATTTCTGCTTTTGTTGTTGCTGAAGACACTGGTTTTAACAAAGTCAAAGTAGTGATCACAGGAGAAAGTGATGTTACTGTAACATTAGCTACTCTGGTAAAAGACTGTCCTAGGCTTATTTCTGTCCCTTCTGAAGTTCCTGTAAGGTTTACTGGTGATGTATATGAAGGCATACTCAGAGACTGTGATGTGGAAAACTGGGGCAGATAAGCAGTAGTTTTTTCTGTTACTGATTCAAATGAAGTGGATGTAAGTGTTGTAATTCCTTCTGGTTTTACTTGTGCTTCTTTTGCAGGAAGTGTTCTTGTGGCTATCTCTGATATTTCCATTATTTTAGTTTTGACTGGCATGTCTGTTGTTCTAAGTGTAAGTGGTGTCCCAGTAAAAACAGAAGTAGCAATTGGTTTGATTTCTGATTCTGTGCTTGTAGTCACTGCATGTGTAGCAGTTACTGTCTGAGGTTCAGTAGCCCTCAATAGTTTAGTGGATCTACTACTGATCAGATGTATCTTTGTGGAAGTTTCTGAACTGACAGTAGATGGAAACAATGAGGAAATGCCAACAGGAGAAGACAAGCTTACATTAGATTTTGCTGTCCCCGACATTGCTGTAGTGCTTCTCCTGGATGTAATTTCTGCGGACTGTGAAGAAATATTTGATGATAAAATTAGGGTTGGAAGTGGTGTAGTAGATCTAACAGCTGACAACTCAATTTTCCCTGTAGTTGAAGCGAGTTGCAGTTTTGAGGCAAGTGTTGTTTCCATGTCTTTTGCTTCAGGTACAGGAAATGAAGTCACCACTTCACTGATCACTGACAAACTTGTACTTGATATTATGTGTGAAACTGCTGGTGTTTGAATGCTGGGTGGCAAAGGTGGACCAGCATCTGCAGGTTCAATGCCTGAAACAAAACACAAGTAAAACAGCAGTCCGAAATTTATGAATAGTTATAATCATGAAGCCAGTGAACTATAGATTAACTCATATAACTCTGATCTTTTCAATTGCCTTTAAACTTCTAAAATTCATAGACAAATTAAAAAAAAAATAATTATTTGCTCCACATCTAATGTTAAGGAAATGTTTTATGAAGGAAGAGTATCTTTCTTAGTTTAAAATTTGTCTCTGATTTTTGAGTGAAGTTATTTTAACTACAATGTATGTTTAGTGACTTCAAGATTCATATAACTAACTCATAGTTACACAATTTTAAGCACTGATATTTGAAAATTTGACTGAAGATCTAAGAAATTAATAAGCTAAGTATGATAGGTAATACATATAATTTTTTCAAACATACAGTCTTCAAAATACACGCATCTTTGAGTGATTTCATCCAGCAACATATTAAGAGGACAGACAGGGATGCATCCTTCCACTCTAAAAGAAAAACAATTAGTATTAACTAGTTGAACAGTATGTTCTGGATCAAGCATTTAATTTTATAACTAAATCGTTTTTCTAAAGTATTTTTAATTAGAAATTAAACTGTCTACTTCTTATCACCTCAGTGTACTCCTTCAAAACGTCATCGCCATGGCTTCCATTCTCACTCAGATATAAGCTAAAGCATGCACTCCACACTTGGCCTTTGAAATGAACACTTTTGGGTTCACTAGTGAATGCTATTGCTTGATAAACGCTAAACATTTTTACACACCAAAATACAAACACCAGTTTTACCAGATTTGGCAAAAAATTCCCGTTGGGATGAAAAGGCAAGGACAGATATGTCTGTTGCAATGCCATAATGAAAAAGCAGGGGCACAACTGTTTGGAACAAACTTGTAATCATCTCTCTTTATTAATATTCTATAAAGCTCTCCCAGCTTGAAAGTTACAAATATACCTGTCATTCCAGAATCTCACAGGACTTAAGCAGTACCTGAAAAGTCACTTCAGTGTAGCTGCCACAGCAGTTTTATTCCATCTCTTTTCTGCTTTACTTACCTCCTTATACAAGAATGCAGTCTTATTATACTGAGCCTACATCTGGTCCCTCACATTCTTATTGTGCTGCATAAGTATATCACCCAAATTAAATACTTGTCCATTAAAATACAGATACTTACTTTGGTACTCCTTGACAGTTTTTTCCCCAAGGGTCCCTGCATGACTTGAAACAAGGGCTTGTACAGGCATCATAATGCCATTCACATGCAGAACGGGACACAAATTTAAATTTGACATCTGAAAAACAACAAAGATCTGTTATTATCACACATTTCTAGAAATAGACAGAGATGTGTATCACTAAGAGGAATGCTTTAAGTTCACAGCAGCTCTAAATCTCTTCATTCTTTCTACCTATATTCTCTGTATGACATATGGCTCCCGCTCCAGATTGATAAACTTGATCTTGGAGCAGTGTTGTTCAGAGCCTAGAAAGTGTAGCTGCTCTTAAACAAGCAGGGAGAAAAACAAAGCAGAAAGAAATGCAGAAAGAGCAAAAAGAAAATGCTTACTACTAAGAGAAAGTTTCCATTTTTGGTCTTTTGTAGTCTTTTAATGGTTTTTTGGTTTGTTTCTCCCCCCTCCCCCCTAATCTTTGCTTTACTGAGATACAAAGAGTAGCTCTTTTACATCTTCTGGGAGACAGTCCATTTTTCCATGAAGATCCTCAGAAACTGTTCTTCCTGCAATTTAGGGATATCTGCACTTACAGATAATTATCTGCCATTATTAACCATTAATGTCTGATTTAAAAATACAAATAATTCTCTTAAATCAATGGTATAAATCAAACAGACAAAACAAACAAAAAAAAGTGTGTATATTGCCATCTAGCGTTATCCTTTTTTACATGTCACTCTATCCAAGGACATAACTTGACAGTGCTTTTGAAAACACAATTCTTACAACACTAACAAATGCAATTATAAAGTTACATTCCCATAAAAGGCTAAGTACACGTGACCAATTTCTTCTATGACCCCTTCTAGTGAAACTAGCCTAAGTTGCTTAAACCTAACGGAGGAAGGGAATTACTGCCATACATTTTACTGACTGATGTATGGGATTTTGTATGTACTGACAGGTCAGAGTGGTAAGGTTTAAGGACAAAAGAAGATCTATGACAAAAAGACAGAGCATATCAGAGACCTGTTGGCACAGGCAATCGCCAGCTGGAGTAATAACCAGCAACAACAGTATATCCAAGTGGAATCTAGGAAATCTCATTCATCAGACTACCCTAGATTAAGTACAGAGACAGATCCATAACTTTCAACAATTGCCACAAACCTCACCATTAACCAGACAAGTTTCAAACAAAAAGGTGCAAGCTTTGCAGAAGACATGCTGTAACCCAACAAAGAATGGCAGTTTCTCAGTTTAGCAGAACAGTGATCGTGAATGAGTACTACCAAGCCCTGGGATTAACATACCATCTCCCATTCTCCAAAGAAATTTAGACTTTTATGAAATGATTGCCACATTTTCTTCAAGCCTTCCTACAGATTAAGCTCAGAGATTGCTGGTGTTGCATGACTTGGTAGGAAATAGAGCAAATTTCTACATAAAGGCATAGCACTCATTCATAAACACAGCTTTCAGTCAAGAATAAAATGATGCTTGTCTGCAAATGTTGTCCCTATTTCTGCAGGAAGTACAGACAACAGATGAATTAATAAAGTTCAGAAAAAACTGTTTTCAAAGAACAGCCGTAGAACCAATGAACATTTAATTTTCCAGTCATAAGATCTTCGAGAGCTGAGTATGCGAGGCTAAGCTATATCAGGTGTGTAAATTAGATAAAACCAGACCAAATCACCACAACAAGAGCTGAATATATTGCATAAATTGGTTTTCAGTATCTCAAAGGTTTTCAGTATGTGTCAGTAAACCCACCAGATATCGAGAAAGCTGTGATTTATTATGAATTATGGGAAAACATCTTTCCAGTATTAGGAGAAAGTCAGTTCAGTTATTCATCAAAGTTTTCACCATTGGAAACATCACTCTGGAATGCCTAAGCAGCCCAAGGACTGAGCTAATTGACTGTGCAAGCCACTGTCTGAAAAAAGCCCACAACACACACACAAAAAACAAACAAACCCACCCAAAGCAACCAAACGAAACAACACAGAAAGATGCAGTTACTGCTTAAAAAGTTCAGACTATATATTTAGACATAAAATAAAGGGGAGTAGTAAGAAGCATAGAGCTGTGTTCAGAACTAACATGAATTCAAGACTATGGCAAGACAACAATAAGCTGTCTCTACACGTAGCTGATGTAATAGATTATTTTATCTCTTTTTAGTAAATCTGTATATTACCTATAACCCCAATACCCACAATCATTACAGCATAAGGAAAAGCAGTAACAAAATGCTTTAAAGCCACTTAAATATCCCTTTCCCTAAACTGAGGGAAACATTCCTTTCACACTGTTTTGATTTTAGACGTTAACCTCCATGCCAGACCAACCCTGGTTTTAATTTCGCTACAATACTGCTAAGACAGAGACCACTACAGCTCAGAAACTCTGGATTTCACCAGTGTCATGGCACAAATGTTTTATGCTAGCCAGGATGCTAATCAGCCATCCCCATAACATGCCTCCCATTTTTTTAATACTTAAATTCCCCCTCCAGCAACCAGTAACATGAGCTTACTGTACTCTGTACAACAGTACAGTTCACTCACAACAAAAGAATGATACACAGTTTACAGACAATGAGTCAAGCTTCTTATATCAGGCATGTGTTCCTCACAAGGATTTGTCATGGCATTTGAAAATAACCATGTGTCTCCTGGTGAAGTCTACCAGCATTTGTCTTCTGTTCAGTGACACAGCAAATCCTTCACAAAGTGGTAAATTATGCCCTGGGTGACAGTCACTCCAGTTGACAGACCAACTGAGCCCACAGTTCTTTTACCAAAGAGGAGCTGAGCACATCGACCTGTTATAGCACTGCAGAAAATCTTTTGTTTGAGTGCAGGTATACACATCGCCAAAGACAAATACTAAAAGATATTCCCCAACTCCATTGTTTTCTCATTTGCTTGGACAGCAGAGAAGAATGTTCTTCCCTGTAACTTATGATTTTCATACTGCGTGGGTTTCAGAAATAATTCTGTGGTAAGGAGAACAGTTGTACCATTAAATGAAGAATTCTAACCTTTTATCAGTGACAGACTGCAGTGTTCCGTCAAGTCACAAAAACCTTTCTTGTTAACTTGGTCACTTTTTGGTGGGTTGACAATTCCTACCATTCACAATTCCATTCTGCCTCTTTTTTGCCTCTTCTATTACGTCAGAGACTAAATTTGCTCTTGTCAGAATCTGCATATTTTTAATAATTTTATACTATACTCTAAAACTGGCTATTTAAACAGAAATAAATGGAAGTGTTAATCTTAGTAAGAAGTTGTATTTAAAATAGATTTTAAAATACCAAAAAATAATTAAGAATCCGGATTTTCATTCTCACCTGACACTTTTTTCTGTTTTGTTACTCTCCCAAAGATTTCAAAGAATTTAGTAGGAACAAAATTTGCCTTAGAATTGGTTCTATTTAAAACGGCAACAAAACTCTGCTTAGTAACGTAGATTGCCTCTCTCCTCACTTATAAGTTTAGAAACGTGAAATCCTATCTACCTACTTAACACACAAACTACTAACATCTCTGCCCATGACTTCTACGTTTCTGCAATGAGGAAAATAAGCAAGTATTAACCAGAAAAATTGAACTTTGTGCCCAACCAAAACATCACTGAGAAAAATTATCTACCTCTCAAATAGTTTACTGGTATGATATTAGAGGAATACAATCTTGTTAATGTACTATTTAATCTCCTCCTAGTTATTCAGTCAAAAAAGGGAGGTCAAATGTTTGTTTGTGGTGTAAATATGGAAGACATCATAATTCTCCAGTAACCTCAGTCTGATTCCAAGAACTACCAAGCAGATGTTTCCAGTGACGTACCCAGGATTTGGAGGTACAACAGCAATTGCTCAGTATTACCCAGTCCCAGGTCCCACGTCATGATCATTTAGACTGATAAAGCTTATGAGCTCACATTAAACTTAAGAGCAATTCATTATGGGTAAGATAAAAATACTAAAAGGAACCAAAAATGCTCTGTATCAAACTTACACATTAATAAATATCTCTTTGCAGTGTGCATATACTTAGTGCATCTTGAGATTAATTTTAGCTGAAAATTCTGAGATACGCTTTATATTTACAGCAAGTTAGCTATTAAAGCACATAACATTACTAAGAGCTTTGTTGTAGAATTTAAATAACGCGAGTCACATTTTTATTATATATAAAATTGACTCTCAGTCACCTTGAAAGGGTAAAGCATATTACAGTAATTATATGAAAGGCAAAAAAGTAACCAGCTTGAGCACATCATTTTTAAAAAAGGTAAGAAAACTGAGGCTATATCCATAAAAAGATCATCAGTTCTCTGCATCCACTAATTTCCATACACCTTCAAACACAAATTGACTGCTCTTACATGACACCCTTTTACTTGTGTATCTGGTAAGACTGAGTGCATTGGCTTGTTTGACTGAATGCATACCAACCTCTTCTTGGTAAACATTCCCACAGAGAAAGCAAAATGCATTTTCTTGTAAGTATATTCCAGATATTCAAATTCAGTTACAAACTCAAACCCTCAAATATCTGTGGGAACAGTACAGCAGACAAATCTAAGTATGATGAAAATAACCCAATTTAAAAGCTGAAGTGATTTCTCATGGAAAATACTTTGCAGTGTTAGCCCATCGTATCTGCGCAATTTATAGTCAAAGTATTTCAATGTGACAATATTTATTGTGATGAAATTGGAAAAAGTGACTCGTCAGCTGACTTTAAACAGACATCTATCTATTGCTGGTGTGATCAGGTCATTTAAAATTCCTCCTTTTGAATGTGCGTCACAGAGCATGAAGAAGTCTCATGAGGAACTTTCTGGCCAAGGGGATTTACTGGGCCTATTATTCTGCTCCCGATATTTATCCTCTGATTCCTCAGGAATAGCTGTTCCCGGTTCAAGAGTTTCTGATCTAATATGCAAAGCATTTACAATAGTCAGCAGGAAACTCAATATGCTTTTGCCTGTGCACTCTGGAGCTGGTGTAACTTTTCCATTAACTTAAACAAATGCTGCTGTATTTTTAGACCATGTAATTACCCTACATCAGCAGGCTGGCCCTTGTGAAAGTACACTGGAGAAAGACTCGAGTCCTATGTTTCTCTGCTTATAAAACTCTGAAACCCAAGCCCTTGGATGTGGTGATTAATGAAATGCTTCTTGATCATTTGATCTGATCCCACTTGCTGAGATAAATTGTTTTAGTTTTCCATTGGCATAGATAGGATTTTTTTGGTATAATGACTGGAGGGTAAAGACTTCACACTTGAAAAGACATACCACTCTGTGTTAATGGATGACCACTGAGAATTGGAACATGCTTTAACCTTCTTCATTCCTCCCTCAAAGATAAAAGACTAAGGAGATATTTTTGTTATGGCCAAAAAAGTTCTTTACTTCAAATGCCTTATGAACATCCTGGTAAGAGCATTAGCTCTATAATTCTGCCATTCAAAAACCTCAACAGCTCTGTGATTACAAGCATTTGTCAAGAGGCAACAGGCATTTGGCAATGACAAAATCTGTCATTTTTTCTGAAGTTGGAGTGTGCCAGTCAACAGCTGCATTAGGCTGTCAGGATAATGCACCGCAAAACATCAGCAGAATCACAATGCCACCATTAACACTTTAATTCGGTGTTTTGATAACTAGAAGCTCCACAAGGCGTACAGTTGGCCTCTTCTGTCACAGAAGTCAGTGCCTGCTTCAGATATGTCTGTGCTGAGATTCAACGTGGTCACTGGAAAACACGTCCAGGCCATGCTCCACGGGTTACAATATTTCTTTTTCTTTCTTTGTAAAACAAATTTTGGTTTCAGAGAATGAAGAACTGATTTTAAAAAATGGTATTGCCAGGGATACCTATTAAAATACTTCTGCTACCCAAATACACAAATTACTAATGCATTTAAAATTACAGCACAATTACAACATAAAAAATAAACACTTTTAGTCACTTTGGAATTTTATATACCACACAAAGTTCAGTGGTTTCAGCAAATAGTAGTGTTGTTGAAGTTCATAAATAAAGTCACATGAATGCCTGCAGTGTATCTGATGTACCAAGACAAGCTGATACTAAAGCAATTGCTGGTTTCATGAATAGTCTGCTCTGCTTTGTTTTATAGGCCAATATAACTTCTTCCTTCTTGTTCTTGACCTGTAAGGCCATTTTCATTTCAGTGCATGGTTCCAAAGTGTTTAAGACTGTGAAAACAGTTATTTCTTTTCCTTACTAATCTAAAAATGTAAGAGCTTGATTGATTAGTGATCTTTTTAATGTGTGTTCTTTTCTTAACAGCTCTTGTAGGAGCAACTTCTGCATCCAGGTCCTACAAAGGGTCCTAAAAATACCTCCTACATTTCTGATCCTTATGTCTCAGTGGAATAATGCTACTGTTACTGAATGGGAATCTCTCAGGTAGGTATGAACACTCCCACAGCAGTCTACACATTGTGTATTCAAGAGCTGTAGCTGTACAAGAAACATGAGAGAAATGGACATCTAGATCCCCAAGAAGTGGCATGTATCTCCACTTAGATGGCACCTGAAACACTAGGAGATAACACCCCACAAAGCAAAGTCTCCGAGTTGGTACGTGGATAAAGGTCAAGGTGCTTTTCAGAGGAAACTTGTGGTCTGAGAGGTGTAATCTACAATGTCCTTAGCACTGGATGGCATGACGTCTGAGGAGGCCACAAAGCTTGCAGTGAGAATATACCATACAGAAAACTCTTAGCAGCAATTAGAGGGAAAGAAGAAAATATCCACAGATGCTTGCTTTTAGAGATGCACTCCATTCTTTTCTATTCCCCTTGTGAATCTACTATTCATCAGCAGGAATTCTCTACTCCTTAAGAACTTTCTCACCACCTACAAAGCAAGTATTGCCCAGAAACTATAAACTAGGCTACGCATTTCCAAATCCAGTTGGCAAATATAGCAAAGTTGTGTGCTAGGCTATTAAATGACTTATGACAAGAAAAGAATCTTATCCTCACTACAACGCTCGGGGAAGAACATTTTGAGCCTGCATGTAACACGTTACCCACAGATCCCTGTGACGCAGGGGAGAAGTAAACAAACTCATCACCTCTGAAAATGTCAATACCATTTAACCTGTATTTTCAAAAGGAGAAAACTGCTGTTCATAAAATACAACTTTAATTACCTACCTACAAGTTTAAACAGGGTTGACAGTCTGAAATCCTCTGAATGATGGTACTTCAAAAGCTCAACTGAAGAGGCTGAAACATGGATGAAATATCCTGGTTTTGCAAATGACTCAAAGGAACTGTATCCAGAAAGCCATGTATTCTTGTGAATGACAAATGTAGATGTGTTGTGAAACTCTTCACTTTTTTTCCATTTAGAAAGAACAAGAGTATTATTGGAGACCAACTGAAGAAAATAGTTTGGTCTCTCAGCTGTTTCAAATGAAATCAAGTTGGAATCTGAAGAAAAAAAAACGAAACAAAACAACAAACACACAAAACTTATTTACTTGCTGATATATACATAATAAACTCATTCTGATGTACCATTAGTGGTATAGCAGCATGAACAATGAAACCTAACTTGGGCCCCACCAGTGAAAACAGCCTGAATCTTTTGTAAGAAAATACACTATATGTAGATTTAGGAGTGCTAGATTCTGATGGAGATTTAGTTTTCTAAATATCCTACAGATTTCAGTAGGAATACAAGCAGATCATGAGGATAAAAGAATATAGCCCTGCAGTCAAGGAGAACTTCAGTTTACAGCCTTCACTAAGTCACTTGTTTAATAAAAAAATTAAACTTTATCTAATGAGCTTTACAAGTAACATTTGTCACCAGGAATTTACAGCTTAAGAGCTCAGCCTTTTATTAAAAATAATTTACAAAAATGTGTCTTGATTTCAGCTTTCTAAGCAGTCAACTCTCTAGCCCTCCCCCACAGAACATGAACAGCAAAGTCTGTTTTCTGGCAAAGGCACCCACATGATACCTTACCCTAAAAACAGTACTGCTGATTTCAAGCAAGCCTCTGTACAACCAACTGCAGAGTGGCAGAACGTGAGCCTGTTACAGGCATCTGTTGCTCACAGAATTACTTCATTCTAATTCACTGTAAACTATGCTATTCTCTCAAAAACAGCCATTAAACAACTGGAAAATCCAACTAACTCTCCAGGCCTGGGTAGCATTTCTTGAAAAAAAAGTTTTAAAAAAGAATGCAAAGAAAACAAATGATCTTTATTAAGCAGATACATCATCACATTCTGGTATAACACTTCTGGAAGACAAACCTGTCTTAGGAGAATAAAAACTTCAATTAAACTGAAAAACATAGTAGCACTTTTCAATACTTTTTTATTAATTGTCTGTAGCATGTAGTTATTTGTAAGTAACAACAGACAGTGGGTGTATTCTAGAATGCCTGCTGTCTAGAATATCTGCTGTACAGCCAATCGGCACATCAATGCCCAAAACTTTCCATTACCTACAATTTGTCTGAAACTGATAATAAACCATTTTCCTGAGGTACCAAAGAACCACAAAAGATCTTTTGACCCAGGTCTACTAAACAACAGCTTGTATTCAAGGGAAGAATTTGCTCTGCCTTATTTAAGCCTCTATTTTACAGTAACTTTACCATGTGCTTTGGGTTTATAAAGTCCAGAAGTCAGCATAAAGCTCACTGCATATCCAGGAACAGTATCACCTTCTCTCACTGGGAGAACAACACCATCCACCAGTTTCACTGCCATTATGGACTGTCCATCCAAATAACTGACCAGTTTGTATGGGCCCTTTCCTAGAGCTGTTGAGAAAATAAAACATATCAGAATTATCTTTCACGTCAGGCATCACAAATGCTTGCACTCAAAGTATGACGACAAAGCACATAATGAAAACCACATCTCTCCACTGTGAATACAGCTCTAGGTGCCATGCACTAAACTATAATGACAGCCAAAACAAAGCCAAACTCTTTTAGAAAATACCTGTTCTAAAAACTTTCCAAAATACCTAGTTTCAATTTTCAAGATTCATGATGAACTTTTTCTTGACCTTCCTCATCCACTTTGGTTTCATAGTCACTTTATTCAAGTTAGCTCACCCCTCAGTTATTTGATTTAGAAGTAAACAGTGTTCTACAGACCACCCTGGGATCCCTCTAAGTTGTTTGACACTTCGTAATGTTCTTTAAAACCTATTTTATTGGTGTCTAAAGTGTGAGGCATTTTGCAGGGAATAAAAGTTTGTTGTCACCTTCAAACAGTGCAGATACAAACATAAACACTTGGAAGTGAGACAGAAAGAAATCAGCATCATAAGCAATGGACTGATCATATTTTGTCTATACATCAAAAAGCTAAGAGCATGTAAAGTTATCATTTCACAAATCTTACAATGTACCACCTCCTTACTTAGTTCCAGTTTCACTGAAAAGATGATATTTTCAAGTTTAGTTTTAAATATTATTTGAAATTATTTTTGTAAACCTCTCTGTTAAAACCAGGCATTTCAGACCACACCTGAGCAATCCACCTCACCACCATTTTACCTGCAAGCCTGCATTGCAAGCATACCTCTAAGGTAGAAGTGTCCCAGAACTTCTCAGCTGATAGCTGCAGCTAATACCACTGACCCTTAAAAATCTGTTCCAACACGTTAAAAGTTTGGATTGTGATTTGCAGCCTGCCCTCATACTCTGGTTCTCCCTAATGTTAAAATTTTTTAAGAGTTTTGAAATCTAAAGGAGACTGCACTACAACCAGAGTTTCAGATTCTAATGGCACAAATAGGTGGCCAGTTAGGACACGACCCCATGCCTAGCTAAAGATGTACAGTGATATCTGGTGACCTTCATGCAGGTAGCTGAAAAAAAAATTATAAATTCTTTAAAATATCCAGTGTTCTAGAAACATTATTATATGTTTAGGTCTCATTTCAGGCTCATCCAAACCTTGAGAAATCACATCTACCAGTTGAGAATTTCCCTTGACCAAAGACGAAAGGCCTGATCCTGCTTCTTGTGGGACTGGAACTATTTTACTCTGGATCCGTGACAAAGTTACACAGAGAAAAACTCTCTCTAGTCTAAAACAGTTTCTGAACTTTCCTGCCTAAACAATTCTGGGGAATGCTACTACAGGTAGAGGAGAAAAGTGGGGAAGAGCTGGCAGACCTACTGGGGAAGAAACAAAAATCTTCAGCATGGAAATTTTTTTTTCCCTGTTGGCAACTCTGAAACATCTTATGTTGAATATTGATGATCTGGATTAGCAAACAGTAACAAGATATGAAATGAGAAGTATAAAATAACTAAGTTTATTACAAGTTGGTCACATGCACAACTCCACTATTTCAACTAATTTCTATTAGTGATAATTCAGTAACAAGTAAAACTAATAACACACTTCAAGTATATGTTATCATCTAGCTTCACTACTACCACGGAAGTTAGAGGCACTGCACTTTCAATCTGTTACAACTGCAGTAAGGTTATTTCGTATCAGACTGTATTTCACTTATAAAACAAAATGAAAAGTAAATGTAAAACCGTAATGACCTGTTATATTCATCTGGCCTTTATTTAAATCTAAATGCTTTAATAGTGACTTAGGTAAAATTTCACTGCATTATCAATTCGACCCCACTCAGAATTTTTCAACAGTTGGTGTAAGAGAAAATGGAAACTTCTTGGCCATATTGTTTAAACCTGGCACATTGCACAATTCTCTTCCACTTCAAACTCAGTCCCTCTCCAAGATGTTTCTAGGGGTGAGCTGCTGCAGTACGGAGTCTAACAGAAGATCAAAGCATCATGAACCATCTGGATAGACAGGCTTCTCCATGAGCTTGACAAAAAGAGGTATAGAATAAATAGCAGGAATCCTGACCATTCCTCGCGTGGGGCTGGCTTGCAGGGCTTGTATGTAAGCCACATCAAACTATCCAGACACTCGCAATGCAACTTGAAAATACTCTGAATATAGATTTCAGCATTAACACAGCAGTGCAGCACCCAGTACAGATTCCAGGTTTACTCTAGAACCTTATAGAAATTTTGCACCTCTCTCCAAGAGCCATTCTAATGCAGCAGCAATGCTGGTCATTCAGGAACTTCAAGCTAGCTACCTAAATGGAAGGTCAGTCCCCGTTTTGGCACAAAAAGTTGTCATATCTTAATAGCCAGCTCCCTCTGGAGGCTGCCCAGGAGAGCACAACTGGTTCAACAGACCCACTGGGCATCAGTCTTGAACTGCAGCATGCCTCAAGCAGGAAGTGCCACTAGTACTATTGAGTTGAATAGTCTATTGATTACTTAATTGTTTAATCATGATCCATAAATGCAAAGAAAATTAGTTAAACACATTCTTGGGAAAGGCCCAGGAATCAAAAAGATTGTAAAATTAGAAGTCTTTCAAACCGTAAAATAAACAAGTAAAACAGAATCTTGGCTATTTAAATACATCATTCACAACTGCTTTCATCAATGTTATAATTTTTGTACAAAGTACTAAGACTTATATAAAGAAAAAGATTCTATTGACATTTTATCAGATTCCTTAGGACTTACCTTTGTTGAAATATTCACAGTCATAAGCTAAAAAACAAAAGGAAAAGAAATGCAGTTGTAGGCATTCTGCAGATAAATAGGTTTTCTCTTATCCTTTATAATTAAGGAGTAGGCCAAATGCTTGGCCAGGTTAGGTCATACAGAAGCATTTATTAAAGAGCTATTACTAAATATTTGCTGCTTTAAAAAAAATACTAATTTAAACTACACTGATTTCAATAATATATTGTTTTCAGCAGGAATACTAAGCTCACACACCTACAGCTGTCTTTTTGTGACCTCTAGTGGTTAAGACTAAGCTTTGCTGTCTTTTCTTGCTCACATTAAAACACACATATAAAAACTATAAAAACACACATATAAAAAACTATGAGTAACCCTTTCACTCTATGGCAAATATATTGCACGACTTAGAGCAAGCTGCACACTCTCAATATGCAACTGCAAAGTTAGAAAAAAAACCCCAACATTTCCTTTCATTCTTTCTATCTTGCCCTTTTTTATCATACCTTTTGGGGAAATGACTGTCTCCTGCACATTTGCACTAGCTGCCACAGAAAAAGGCCACTGATTTTTTTTTACTACTTCTACAAGTTGTTGAATAGGGATACCAAAGTAACAACAAAGTCCTGCTTAAAATCCTACTTGCTTTTCATCAAAAGACCTTTGTATTTCATGCTTTCTCTGAAGGCAATAGTACAGCAGCTATGTGTCCTAGACCCTGTTCAGAAGTAAAGTCTTCCTGAAGATGGAAATTATTTGAGCTGTTAAGTTTGTAACTTTGCAACTTTGCTTTGAGGGATGCATGCATATAGTAGGATACTACTACAGACTTGTCATGACTTTTCCTTTTCAATGCCAGTTAAGTAAACTTACGACACACTCTAGGGGACCTCCAGTCTACAGCAACTCCATGCTGGCAGCACTGATGGGCATATGCTGATACACTTGTACAGAAACACTCACAGTCACCTCCTTGGTTACACCCGCAAGTGTCTGCCAAGCAGTTTGAGTAAAACCAGGTGACATCAATCTGGAAATGTAAATCTCAATTACCAAAAATATTCATATAGACATATACAATCACCTCAATACAAAGCTTTCAAAATTTAATATATAAGACTTGAAAGTACTAAAGATTTTAAGTTAAATTTTCTTGAAATGCAAAATAAAAGTTTATTACAATGTATCATAAAACCTTGTACAGTACTCAGTAACACAATTAAATCAATGACCTATTCAGAACATACACAGTAAGATGATGTGAGCTTGTGTTTTGTGTGGTTTTGTAATATTTAAGCTATAATAAACTAGAAAGAAGCTTATGAAATAAGAGACTCTCTCTAAACTGATGACAAATCAATAAATCTCAGAAGTGTTAAGTAAGTTAGATATACATAAAATGTAAGAAATAAAGTGACTGGTTCATTCTCTTCATTTTATTACACAATTTCACAAGCAAATACATGATTTTTCCCTTAAATTATTTTGAAGTCTTAAGTGACAAAATTTCAAAGAAAACTGTCAATGCTAATTTACCTATTAAATTGTTACACATTCTACAGGGATTGACACGCGAATACTTGCACACATATGAGTGTGTTGAACATATCCTTGAACATATCCCAATGATATGTTCACTTTCACATCATTCTATAGGTGCCCACAACTCACCACTGGATGACAACCTTCAAATACTTCACTTAACAGTATTCCACACTCCTTCTTGGCAAATGGCTCTCTAAGGGGATTCAAGCCGCATGGATTTCGAATGTCAGAGCTGTCAACACACTTAGCCAGAAAGCAAAATTAAGGTAAGAAACTTATTTCCTAACAACTTAGTGTTTGAACTTGCAAAGCATAGTTCCATTTTGGTTTTTTTGTTCATTTAAGAAGAGGTATAAAACAAAATAAATGCAGCATTTATTAAACTAAAGTCAGGCTAAGATATGGAATTAAAAGGGGATGATAACCTGCAGAAAAGTACACAACCTGAAGAAATGTTTCATTTGTCTGAGAGCAGTAAAAAACACACACATACATACAGGTCTAATGAGAGCTGCCATGCATTCCCAATATGCAGTCTTTATAGCTGAATAACATAGCTTACATAAATAACAATGTTCACTCAAATGATGTACATTAGTACTGTCAGAGATCAGATTGTTTTACTCTAACTACTAGGAAGGAAGGTGTCTATGTATACCATTTAAAGTTCCATTTTTATCTTTACAGCACATGGAAAGAGTATTTTTATTTTCCACTGCTACAGTTTCACAGTTAAGTATTTTCCAGACATGGAAGATAACCTGAACTGACAATACCATCTCAAGTAAATCCAAAATTCTTCCATGACATAAAAAAATTACTATTTTATTGTTCAAAACCCTTCAAAGACACCTGTAGATTCAGAATACTGTAAAGCATTTTTCTCTACACTATAGCACTGTGTAGAAAAGAAATTTTTTTCTCCTTAATGGATTATGATCTCTGTGAGAATGACTTATATTGCCATTTGAATTGCTGCTTGACTGATACTTTCAGGAACAAATTCCTGATTTCATTCTAGATAAATTATATGATGCAGCACCAGAAAAATCTACTAGCAAAACCATTTTTTTTACTATGTACCTCTACAGCTGTCCAGCTGTTTCCAAACTCTTGTGAGTTTGTTAATTCAAAATTATCTGGAGTCCTCAATTCATTTACTGTCTTCAGATCAAAATTTCCACATAATCCAGACAATTTACCCTGGGAGAAAAAATAAATAAATATACGTACACATATAAATGTGTGTGCATATATATATATAAAAATGTATGTGTGTGTATATATATATAAAAAATAAAAAACATATTTCCACATGACACAAAACACCACCAGCCACAATTGTTTTCAAAACTTTCTTCTTCAGTTCCTTAATGATAAATTTGTCAGGATTTGATCCTTTTCAGCTAAATTTCAGCCAAAACAGTTTAGATCCTGATTTCTGACACATTGTCCATCCTCTGAATAATGATAACGTGTCTTAAGGCTTACACAAATACCTCAAGGGATGGCAATAAGAAGGTTGTCTTCCACTTACCTGCCACTGGTGACCCATCTGTACATGAACCGTTGTTCTCTGATCCCAAAGAATGGTGATGTGCTCATCAGGAAAATGAACAACAGTGAAAAACCCAGCTTTCCATAACTCTATTTTTTGTAGTTCATCTATGTGACTAGATAAATCCTGTTTGAAATAAAACAAGGCAGCTTATAATGTAAGTAATGTCTTCACAAAATGTTCACTTGACAGGAAATGAAACATTTAAATAAAATGAATGACACTGTTCTCAGACAGAAGTCTAAAAACTGTCAGAAGACGACACAGAGATAAATGCTTAAACAAAAGTGGCCTGGATTTTGATTTTAAACTGTGTAGAATTTTTATTATTTTCTCACTTTAAAAACTGATTGTCTATCAATTTTATGGGATGAGTAAGAGCAACTGGAATGAAGATTAAATGCTAATGGTTAATCTGGGAGGTACAAAATTTTGTAGTTTGGCCAAAATAAAAATGAAATTCAGTCTGTGGAGGATATAGTAGAGATTAAAATTTCTTCTCTACAACTGTATGGAACTATTCCTCCTATATACTTCAGACCAGATCAAACTGTTAGTTCTAGTGGAATTAATAGCAAAAATTCCACTGATTTCAAAATATCTGGATTTTTCTTATAACACTAAACAGAAATTAAGTCTAAACAAAAGAATTATGATCATCTTATCTAACATTTTTGTGAAATATAGGCAAGATTTTGTTTAAGGCTTCCACTGAACAATCCAGATTTGATCAGCATTCATGGTAAAGATATTTATACCTCTGCTACTTAAGTGGCACAGTAAGTTTTTGCTAACAAAAGGAAAAAACACCCAGAGAAGTACATATGGTACCTTTTGATCAGTGCTAAAGACAGAAACTTACTGGATTTCCAGTTTCATCATCAAATATTAAAACAGATTTTCCAATATTAATGAAAATGTTTTTTCTGCATATGATTCCAGTATTAAAGCAGTTAATATTCTGTATAATAACAGAAAAACTGATTGAAGTGCCCTGAGGAAAAAGAAAAAAAGAAATAGACATGGACACTTTAAAATATACTAATATAAATATGTATATTGCTACATTGTTAAAATACAGAAAAATCAGTGTATAATTATGATGTTATGTATGATTCAAAGTAAAATTACATCTTAGAACACATTACAGAGCACTCAATGGACAGATTGGAAATAAGCAGAAGTGTAGTTTTTAAAAAGTAGCTTTAAAATCCATTTTTACAGAGGCTTTACAAAAAAGTCTCACCTTAACTAGGTAAAGCTTACAAGTTCCAACAAAGTCAAATGTTAGTCCGTCAAATGTCCTGTAATGCCGGTCCCCATACGCAGTACACATTGATGGGCAAGGATGGAAGGTGCACTGAAATGATCCATGCTGGCAAATGCTGAAAAATGTATGACCAATAATGGTAATATCAACTGTTACCATGGACAAGCGATTACAGCTATTGCACTGAGAACAAAAACAAAAACCAAAACAAAAAAGCCATGCAAGTATGAGTGCTGCGGACAAAAGCATTGTGAAACGTTAACTAGAAGTAGCATGTATAAATTGATTTGCTGGGGGGGGGGGAGATGTACATACTGAACTCATACAGTTTTGTATTTCTTCCTGTTAAAATTTATAGGTGCCAGCTTATATAAACACCACAGGGCATTTCTTTTGTTGAAACAAGAAAAGCAAATAATGCGACCCAAAGCAATACCATTTCTTCCCTAATAACATGACACAAAGATAAAGCTTTCTTTTGCAGCTTCTCACAGAACACTTGTTTCTATAGGAGCTGAATCTCGCAATCAACAAGCTACATTTCATTTTACTACAGTCTTTATTTGCTCTCTGCTCGAACAAAAATTTCACAGCAGTGATAAGGAAAAATTTCAGTAGCACTATTTTCAGTAGCACTATTTTGGTGCTTACATTCCTTACAAGAACCATGGTTTGGGTTGTTGGGCTTCCAGAACAGTGCAGGTTCTGGCTATGGCCACCTTAAGCATCAAAATGCTTTTGTCACACATCCATTAAGTGACTGTTGAGATCTTTCTGAAAGCTGTGCTTTCCAGCTGCCTACCAGTGAAGTTTTGTAACACTGGATACTGTGTCTCTTTCTGCATCACCCTGTCACAATCTAAATAACGTTTTCAGAAATGACATAGGATTTACACATAATGATAGAATTTCAGTTCCTGTACCCGTAAGTTCTTTTTAAAGTGTCATTTTTCACAGTTATAAATCACCTGGACACTTAAAAAGCTTCCTACAAAACTGAAGACAGCAGAGCTGGTACACTGGTATAGCTTTACTACAGGCATATTTTATAAATATAGGTGAAACTAAACACAGCAGGTGACAATTTCAGCACATATCTGAGTCTACTTCCAAAAATACCGACTTGGGAATTTCCTGATAAAATGAATGCTTCAATTTTGCAGCTAAAATATTTATCTGACTTGATAATCACTCATGTTTGGCATTTCATATATTGAAGCACCAAGCAGTAGGAAGCTTTTTGTCAGTATGACTTGTCCTTTTCTGTTCATATTGCTACCATATAGGACAGGGTCAGAACACCACTGTTTTCAAACAATAACAACTATCTAGAAAAATCTAGGCAGCTCCAGTTATTAGTAGCATCATATTTCCTTACCACATAACTTGCTCCAACCTGGAGTAATTTTCCAGATTTTCCAAGACTCCATTTATCTCATCACTGATTTGCCCACAGTTTGTGTTTTGTATAACTATGTATATAAATACACCAAGCATGTGGCTAAAGCTAAGGGAAAAGTGCTGTACCAAAGCAGAAGTAGGTGGCAGTAGAACTCACCCAGCTAACTCTAATCACCTCAAAGAGATACCTAAAGCAGGAACCTAATCAAGCAAATGGAGAGAGAGGCAAATAGAAGAAATTATATTTGGTCTGGAAGATTAAGTGCCGCTTCTTACGTTCTCTGAGACATTAGGCTTTAGTTTTACTCAAAGCCTACATTAGTTTACCAAAGCCTACTCAAATCCTCCCCCACATGCTGATCTGCTAAGGGCTTGTGCAGAAACATTCTCAGTGCCTGAAGAGTAGAGAGCTCTTTTGCATACTTTCTTTTTCAGGAGTCTTAACATATTTACAGTCAGAAGAAAAAAATCAGACTACTAGCAGCTTCCAAACTTCAACTAGTTTTTTCAAAAAAGTATTTCCAGTAAGTGTTTGTTTTAAAACACAGAAGACCCAACTCAGCAGCCCACAGAGACTAACCAGCATTGACTTCATGATCTCAAGGTATTAGAGCAATCCAGCATAGCTAACTGCACCACCCATCTTACCTTGCACAACACAGCACCAAAATGCTGCTCTGATACCTTCAGTTAGCATAATAACTTTTTATGCTTAATCTTGACAGCACATGATAACAATTTTGGGCAGTTGCACTGAAAGCCAAACTTCAGAAACCTAGAACCTCAGTTCAGCCGGACCCCAGAGCTTGGGTTGCAAGTTCCTGGTAGTTTTGCCAGTTGAAATTTTTTTTCTTTTAATTTGCCATTTTATGGTTCAATAGACAAATCAGATTAATAGTTATGTTGCTAATACTACATTAGAGATGAATAAGATAATATTTATTACCAACGCACACTATTTCTCTGCACTAAATAACACCAAAGTCATTACAAGTGCTATGAGTGCCTAAGTTGCTTTGTTTGCACAGGAGGGTTCTCATGCTTTGCATGAGCAAAAATACAAATTTCCTTTGACATATCAAGTACACCCCTAGGTACAGATGCAGCAGACTCAAAAGCCTTTTCTACTCTTTGTATCAAACCAAGCTTGCTGCAGACTCGCCATCTTTTCAGTGAAACTGACTGCCCTTATCACTTAATCTGTCTTGGTTTCTGGATGCAAAAGACTAAAAAAGCCACGACAGACTTAAGGATTTGTATGTGAATTAATGAGCCTGGCCTCAGGAAAAAAACATAGAGAAGGCTAAATATCCGGTATCTTTCTGCCTGCATTGCTGCTGCCTTTGGTGAAGTCTCATACAGATTAAATGGGATATAATAGTTCTTTCTAAATGCAAGCAATCCCACACCAGGTGCAATTGGAGAGGCCTTTGGAAATAAGGGGGTGAACAACCCGGGTCGCTTTACCTGCCTGCCCAGTGGAGATGGCTTGTAAGTCGCTTCACCAGTCGACCAAAGGGCTACAAATATCTTCTAGAGCAGATACTGAGGACCTGACGAGAGGCAGAGGTAGGCAGTCAGCACAAGGCTGGAGGGGGCAACGACATCCAGACAAGGCAGAGTTTAGTGCTGACTGGACAAGCCTGCACCATACTAAACTATACTGAGCTGTGCAAGGCCAGGAGCAGTAGTTTGCCAGGTGACATCAGTCAAATGTTCCTGGTAAGCTAAAAGAAGGGGACAAAAGCAAGGAATCGCTCTGCTCAGAAGCTGGAGGCTACACGACTACCACAGTACCTTAATGCTTGACAGTACAACTGATTTTTCCAAGGCTCTGCTAAGACAAATAGTGCTGCTTTGTGTCAGCTTGCAACATTCAACAGTGGTCAGAGAATACTGGCAGGGACCATCATGAAACAGCTTTGTTTCAGGATCGTTCAGGTGTGGTATATTCTCATATTTTCACTCTTGTGAAGCTTATTGAAATGGTAGCGTACCATGTCCTGCTGAGAGCTCCAGGAAACTTTGTGAAGTAACTTAGCTACAGAGTATGTGCTGTGTTTACAGTACCAGACAGTAAAAGGAATCAACTTCTGTATGTGAGTGATCCTATCAAATCCTGTCTATTGGAACACTTTCTTTAAAATACAATTAATTCATCAGTTATCTTATCCACACATGCAAAATTAGCAACCAATTTATCTGTTACTCTGCTCAGATGATGTTGCTCAGGACTTCCCTTAAATTATCATTGTAGTGGGTGTATACTTAGGTCCACAGGGTTATGTTCTGGTTCCTCAGACTGCTCAAATTAAGTGCTACATGTGAAAGTGAATAAGTAAAAAGCTTTAACAAATATCACTCAGGTGTAGTATTTGAAGGATTTTACCTGCCCTTTAGGAACACTGGCCAAGGAATATTAGTTTACATTTATTATTTATTTTATTATCTAAGTAAAGATTCTAAATCAAGCTTTTAAAAAAAAAAAAAAATCCCAAATAGGTGTTATTTTGTTATGTAAAAGCCCTTTGAAACAACACACCTTAAGAAAGGGTCATCCTAGCAGCTCTTTGAACAAATGTAAATACAAAATTTGGGCAAATGTTTTACCAGAATCTGATGTGAAATTTATGATTAAGAAACATGAGGAATAATCAATCCATAAATAAACAATTAAAATCAAATAATTGCCTTAATAGATCTCTGCTTACCATGTATGACAGGGAGAAATGACTTTATCACCTGGAAAGTATTCCTTTCCTTTCCATGAACATGGACATTCATCTGCATCTAAGCACACATCCCCATATTTAACAAGACTGTCAAAAAAAGAACAAGATACATTCAGCAGAAGTACACCTGGTATCTAGATACAAAAACATCTCCATAAACTTTTAAGTTATTAGCATTATTACTATTGAAAACAAATAATATTTTTAATCATCTGAAATTGAAAAAGCACAATTTTCTTAATAATTATATATTAGTAATGTCATAATTTCCTTTCACCAGTACCTGAATATTTTATCTTTAGTGAGTGCTAGCATTTTGGGTACTAGACCTTCAACCACTAACCCTGTGAAGATTTATTCACTGACATACAAATTTTGTCAGGGAAACTAAGAATTTCCAGATCCCCTCTAAATTTCACCATACTTCTTGTAACTGCCAATTGACAAATATTTAACCAAAGCCAAGAGATCTTACAATTAAAACCAAAACAACAACAACAAAAACCACAAAACCAACAAAACAAAAAAAACCCAAACCAAAACAAAAAACCCCAGTGGTTTATTATAGTCTAAGAAATTTTAAATAAGGATTTCTTGTCGTACTTTTCATCACCTGATTTAAAATGTTTTCATTTGCTGCACAGCTTTCCTACAGCTGTAGTAAGACCTCTTGCTTGGTGAATAATTTAGCAAGTATCAAAACAGCTATCCTGGTTGCACAAAATTAATTACCTATTCCTGTATAACTGGCACCTTAATGCAAGCAATCACAAATATACGTAACTTTACTGGAAGAAATATCCTCACAGCCTCCAAAGGAGATTTTCATACCAGATAGCCATATGCATAGCTGTTTAGAGTTCAAGACTAATGCTATAAATTTGTGCTTAGAATGACAACTTCTATAGTAAGATAAAAACTGAAATTAAGAAAAAAAAAGCAAAAAAGATTCCATTAACAAAAAAAGACTAAAGGAATTCTTGCCCAAAAAGACTAAATAAAGCAATTAGTCTAAATTTTGAAGTAAACATTTAGGACTTTTAGATAAAGAGATCTCAAACAGATTCTACTAATAAATCTCAGGAAATATTACAGAAATACTGAATTCTTTTATTTAAAAAGCTCTATTTTCACTGAGCCCAAGAAAGCTTATTTCTCACAAATACTGAATTTATTTTTTTTTTTTTAAAGGAAATCCTATTGGATAAGCAAATAGATATTAGTACAGGATCTAAAGGTCCAATACTGACAGAACACCTTGATTACCAGCCTGCCAAATAGAAATTGTGAAACAAACTCTTGATACTTTACAGCAATGACTTTCACTGACTGCTATAGCTTCAACTCATTTTGTGCTCTGTATGTGTTCCTATGCTGGATGCTGTCTGATACAAGGTAAAAAGCCCGAATAAATAACATCCAAGTTGCATAGTAAATAGATTCCTTACGGGTGCCATACAGTCTACAATTGTCCTTCTTTCTAAATGCCAAGTTTTGAAATGTGTTTGTATTGGAAAATAAACCATCTCTTAAAGTGGTACTGTTGGGCTGATACATTTTTCTTTTTCAAGATAAATTTGCTTGGAAATCCAGTACCTCTCTATAGTAATTCAGATTTTACACAGGTTTTCCTGTGTTCCTAGCAGTTTTCTGAAGATACAGACTTGGTGTTTGTGATGCTTATCACTGTAATTTGGGCAAGACACTGCACCACGGACAAGAGACTGTAGGTGTTGGGCACATCTGTGACAAACAGGGTAATGACCCTGTTTTGTTTGCCTGGTATCCAAAAGAAAAGATTTCGTCATTGCATTTATCATGGAACATTTTATTTAGTTGTATTAATGAACGGGTAATTTATGTACTATGAGATATCAACTCTTCTTCAGTGTGTTATTTATCAGTCAGAAATGAGCACCTCTGCAGCTCTTCTTAGTGGAAATGTGTAGACATCATAAAACCCCCTCCTCCATTCAACTGAAAAGCTGTAATTTTACCCCAGGTATGTGAAGCGTTCTTTGTAATCCACACCTATTTCAAGTATTGTGTCACTTGAAGATAATCAACTGTGAGACAAATTCCCACTGGATTAAAGCTGCTTGGAATGAACAAGGCACACTGAGACACAAAGAGCATCACACTGACATGGTAACAGAAAATGCACCTTTTCCCTCATGTTATTACCCTGGCTAAAACAAGTGATAACAGCTTTCTCTCTTGTAAAGCCAAGAATATGGATAGATTTCAATGATCTAAGAATTCATCACAAGTACCTTACACAGAGCTCTCCTTTGAAGTATCAGACATTTTCCTTGACATCTACGCTTACTGTCCAACCTACAATGAACTGCATGATAGCTATCACACTTCACCCTGCTCAACGTTCAGATTCATTACTCTCTCATTATTGTCTATAGCTTTGCTCCTTCCCATACACACAAATCTATCAATAGTCTTAGCAAAGGCATCATTGTAAGCAATGCATCTCCTGTGACTCAACAAACACTAGTCCACAAATGTGGCACAGAATACTAAAACACTCTCATGCAGCCTCCACCAGAACAGTGTTCAACAGGTTGTGTATTGCATGGCTCTTTCACCTCCTCTGGACAACAGCCTACTGCCAACTGATTTATGTAGCCGTGAACACTTTGCCCCAGCAACACATATGCTTTCTGAGGGTTTCAAAAAACTTCCTGCAAAGGTCTATAATAAAGTCTAAGTGAGGTAGAAGGAATGAAATAAGCAGCAGATAACCTTTCTAATACTAGAATTCCACAACCATCCATGACTTCCCTAGCCTGGAGATGGGATAAAGGGATTTTTAAAAAGCAGATGTTGATAACATTACTGTAACAGTCCTCCAGTTTCATCCTGTACTGGGAAATCCCCCTTCACTCAACTCTACCATCAGTATCCTACTGGTGCTAAGCCCTGAAAAAGAAAATTCTAGTAAAAAGAAATGTAGTAGCAATGTAAAGACTGAAGGTAAGTCAGTCAGAAAAACAAGAGCAAGAAGTAGAAACACAGGGATTCCTGTAAAGGAGTCACCTCAGTTTTGTATTTCATCAGTAAGAACTGATTGCTTAGAAAGGTGATTTTGAAGTTGCACAAATTCAAAGCACATTTGAAGCCTGCGTACTTGAACTGTCATGAACATAGGATAAGGTATTGTTTTTGAGGGTAATGGTATTTGTGCCATCTTTCTCTTCCAACAATTTGGTTTTGTCTTACCATGCTGTTCTAACTTATGTGGTCAATCTGCAGTACAAATCATTGGAGTGTAAATTCAGTGACTGACTTAAAACATTAGGGCTATTCAGATCCTACAGCTTCTATTCAAAAGCAACTATTATTAAAATAACTAATGCATTAAGATTTGTTGTCTATAATAAAAAAAAAAAAGCGTAATTAATACATAGAAGTCTCTTGTGCTTCCAAAATCACATCTAAAAACACATACCTTCAGGACCATCTTAAGTTTTCTAAAAGCAACCTCAAAAATACATATATATGCAGTATAATATCACCAGGGCCAAGTATTTAAAAGATACCAGCTTTGACTGGCTTGCAAGTGAATCTATGATGGAAAGAACTGAACATCATCAACAGTAATTCTCCAATTTACAATAAATACATGCAATTCTTGGATTATACCTTACATCCTAAACTGTGCAATTTGTCATCAGAGATGCAAGATGCTACTATGTTAAACTTTACAGATAAGGATTGGAAAAACCTGGAAACTTGTTCCCTTGCCTTTTGAGAAACTGTCCCTCAAACACTGCACAGGCACTTTCCTGTCAGGCAGAACCTAGCACTACATATTAAACACACAGAAACAAATAAATACTTTGTCATTTTTACTTCATTGGTACAGACTGATATTCCTGGTCCAAATACTAGACATGTGACACTATTTCCTAGTTCAACCTGAAGCACTTAGGATAAAGTAGCACAAAACAGACAAGTCTCTTCCCACTCCTCCTCCCCCCCCCCCCCCCCCCGCCCCCCCCCCCCCCCCCCCACCCCCCCCCCACCCCCCCCCCCCCCCCCCCACCCACCCAACACCAAACTCATTGAGAAAAATACACATGCTTCCATTATT